>CM044005.1:67292438-67691405 GCA_024085815.1 Flaveria linearis
CTCCCCACTAAAGTCCAATTTCGGCCACCCCTCTCCCCCACTCCTCTCTTCTTTACACCACCCATACAACCATCCATTCACCTTGCATGCATTCTTTCACCAACACTTCTTCTTTCCCCCTCAACTCTCTCTCAAATCTATCAGCTGAAACCCATCTCTCCCACTCAAAATTCTCTCCATTTCTCCCATACAATCAAAGCAAACCGTGAGCTATCATCGAACCACCATTAAACCGCAAGCAAGTGATAGTTTGGTGTGCATTTGGAGCTCGGATCTTCCAAAGCTTGAGACTTCCATCCCTGTTCGAGATTCTACAGCCAAGTACAAGGAATTCCAAGCCATCCACGACCATCAACACCTTCTAAACCGTGAGTTACATCGAGTGTAAGCTCCATGTTGTCGGTTTTGAACATTTCTCATATTTTCTTCATTTTTCACCTAAGAACCTTACCGTATCTTGTTCTAACAGAAGTTTTCTGCTACCACCTTTTTATTGGAGAGCTTTTCACGTTTTGAAGGTATCATACTAACAAAGCATGCCATTCTATAGGTGTAACACGAGTTACACCTAGAAAACCCTCTTTTCGGGCGTATTTACACCATCCAACTTATAAATCCTGTAACCATTGAAAGCAAAACTTTTAATCTGCTTGTTAATGGTTTAATGGACTCCTAATAACCTGTTTTAAATGTTACAAAAGGTTATATAACTCGAACATGTGGTCATTTCACGGGATACACCTTGGAAACCTCCTTTCTACATGAAACAACACCATTTAAGCACTTGTTTGAAAATCCTCTCAACCAAGGTTCATAACCTGCTCAATAACAACTTTGAGACACCTTAATAATCTGATTTTTATGTTAGATTAATTTTTGGTAATGGTTAAACTCAAGTTACAATGATTTACACATATGTAATGGTCGGTTATGACATTTTCTATATGTTTGAAGTCTATGGATGTGTAGTACAACTAGGCCTTGATTTGGGACTGAAATTTCAGAAGTTTATGATGAATATTAATAGTGTTAATAATGTTTAATCTCTGGAATAAAGGACATGTTGTGTTTAGACTCATTTTAGTCACTTTCGGGACCCGAAAACATGGTAAAACTACTTAAAAACAAGAGAGCTTAGGCTATAAAATTTTTAAAGAGAATTCCAGGTTCATTAAGGATTAATAAAGTGTTCTTGAGTCAATGGGAAATTTTAGTGGTCAAAAGGTAATTTAAATGGATTTTTAAGTGAAAACGGGTACTAACCGAGAGACGTTTTTAAGGAAAATCTAAGAAAAATGGGTATAAAGTTAAAAATTATAAAACAACATGTTATTTCAGTAGGATAAATGATAGAATAACTTATAAAGTAAAATGGTTGGTCAAACAAGCTTTTAAAATGGTCAAACTCGGTTAAAAAGGCGTTTTAACGGTTTAAATGTAAAAACGAATCTTTCCACTACTAGAGGCAAATTTTGGTGATTTAAAAGGTTGGAAACTTATAAAAATGTCTTTTAAAATTTATCTACTGGTCCAAGACTCAAAAACATGGAAACTCATAGGTAACCATTTAAAAACCTTCGGTTTTACCGTAACCAGGAACATTAAGCGCGTAATTAATAAACCGAGCACATAATCTGAAAATTTGGGTATATGTTCTTAAAAATAAGTTAGCTTAAGGTCATGAACCTGATTTTTCACTATAAATGTCATCCATTACAAGAAACCAAACTTAAGGGTAGAAACTGTCAATTTTGAAACTTTAAGGGCTAAACTTTAAAATTTTGCCAAACCTCACAACCGACTCAAATGACCCTTTTAGTCACTTGAATATCATATTTACCATATATTATTAACTTAATAATGTAAAACTCCTTGATTTCATGAGAAACCTTGACTTTCCATAAAAGGAAACTTTTTATACAAACCCTAATCGAATCAAAGCCGAATCCGACAAACTAAGACTTAGACACTCTAGTTGCACCTTAATTAGGTTTAAGGCAGTAGCTAATCATTTAATATATTCATTATAGGGTTCTAGACTTGAGATAATCTCGGCACACGAAGAGTTTCTTTTGCTTAATATCTAAGGTGAGTTCTAGTGATCCCCTTTTCACTTACTGTTTTTAGGATGAAACATGCTCTGTTGTTTTATGAACTATGATTGTGCTTTACTTGATGCTTGTATGTGGGACATATGGATACCTTCTGATACGTATATAATGATCATTAATTCTTTTATGAACGGTTTGTTTTATGTGGATAGATCTATTTGGGGAATCCCCCACACACAGTGGCTCCCGCTACAGGGAGGTACCCCACTGAGATCCTGAGTGATCGTATGTAGCATGTAACAGGTTTTTATTAAGAAACTATGGTGAACCGTCCTGGCAGGTATGGTTCACTGTTTTGAGGCTTGGTTCCTTCCTTCGGGAATATCCGGTTAAACACAAGTTTAGAAGAGGCCAACCGGGGACCGAGTGCAGGGTTGATTGTGATACCCCACGATGATTGATTCTAAAAATGGTGCTTTTAAAATCGAATGAGATTTTTCATAAGCTTTTACACTTGATTCTAAACTTTTAAATGTGGACTTCAAGAGTCCCTTTTGTTGTTTTTAAATTTTAAGCACTTGAATTCACCAACTTTTTAGTTGACACTATTTTCTTTTGAGCATGTTTCAGGTAACCAGTGAAGATTTTAGCTATCATGGAAGACTTAGACTCAACCCTCGAGACCATGGCATTGTTTGTGTGACCAATTTGTGACTTGAAAAATTTGATACAATGACTATTTAATTTATGTTGAACTATGTAAACATTTGGCGCTGGATCTGTTTCCAGCCCGGTGTCTTTTAAAACTTCAAAATGCCATGTGATGTTCTCTCCCTATGAGCTCCTATATTGGTTTGTTTCCGCTGCCATGTATGTTGTTGCTAGTCTGTGACGTCCCACCCTACCTGGGCCCGGGGTGTGACAGATTGGTATCAGAGCCAATGGTTGTAGAGAAGTCGGGAATACCATAGTAGACCCTAGGCTACAACCCTAATACCCTAGGACTGTCCTTGTGGGGAAGTGTTGGAGTGATCGGGTTGGGTAAATTGATGATTACACTTGATCAACGTAATCATGAATTTACCGGACGCGTAATTTTCATCACGAACCTCTAAGTTATGTTTGGGCTTTTCTATTTAATACTGATGAACTTTGAGACTTATTTTGACTGGGGATTTGAAATGGATTTTTTTAGATGAACTGTTTTACCTGACATTATTTTGAGAAACAATTGATTCTAATCTCATTGATAAGGAATACATAGAGATTCCTGATACTAATGCCATCACTAGTACTATGAGTATAATATTATTAGTAAGACTATCATGAGCTATGAGAAACCAAATTACTCATGACGTCTTTTTACAGGAAAACGAACGATGGTTGATAAGGAAAAAGCACCTGCTTACCCTACTGAGAGCAGTACACCAACGGGGGACACCAAGAAGGCAAAACCGCTCACTGAGTATGAGGAATACCTTAGGAGGTGTGGATACCCAGGATGGATATCCGTCACATCA
Organism: Flaveria linearis; assembly: GCA_024085815.1. Lineage (NCBI taxonomy): Eukaryota > Viridiplantae > Streptophyta > Magnoliopsida > Asterales > Asteraceae > Flaveria > Flaveria linearis. The sequence goes on from CM044005.1 coordinate 67,296,010, forward strand.
GAGGACATTGAATCTTCCGAGGACTCTTCTTCGATGACACCTTCCAGGAGCCGGACGCGCTCCCACTCGCCGCATGTTGCCGCTCCGTCCCACTCACCTATCCCGCCTATTGGGAATAGGGGAGCACGCACCATCACTCGTCCACGCAAGAGTGCTAGGCCTGGACCTTCAGTTTCATTTAGGATGCCACCTCCTCCTCCACCACCTGTTAGGACTCCTATACCCGCACCACCGCTGTTTGACTCACTCCGACGCCACCCATAAGAGGAGCCCTGGATGCCTCTGAGGCACAGCATGTACGACATCCCTAGTGTACTGGCAGGAGATAGGTACTCCCAATCCAGCCGCCGGGCAAGTGACGTAGGACCCACTGATGCAGCACTGGAGAAGCTGTTGAAGACCGTCCATCGCCACGAGCTGACTCTTCAGCACGCTACCCGGACCTCCCAGTCTTCTCAATTCCCGGTTATGATGGCTTCACATGGGGTGCAGAGGTTGGAGCAGGAACAAAAAAATAAGAGCTCTGGATGGATGGGATGGCTGAAGAAGAAGTGGATGTAAAGGTGACATGTGGAAGGAGGAAGAATATCTGTCTTGAACAGTTTAAGGAAACAATCTTATCATTATCTGACACTATTATTATTATTATTATTATTCATAGGGGTGATGGCACCTTCCAAATTGTAAGAGCTAGACTCTGATACTATTGACTTTGTCCTATTTTGAACTGATTGCTATGATACAATGTTGTTGAAACATTTATGATTATCTACCATGTGTTGTGTATTTCATGGTGTTAGGCCATGCCATTCTTGATGATTGTTTAAACTGTTTAAATTAGTAATCTATGGGAAATTGGAAGGTTGTGTACAATTATACACCGTGTTCTCCCCTCATATAGAGGGAGCCTTGTAGGGAATTGATGCATAGATTGTTTGAAACAAATTATGAGACGCTAAAATGACTTTATCTGTGATACTATCAGAATGCCTACCAGAAAAGGGACACGTATCGGGAAACAAGGAGCCTACCGAGGTCGTTATGAAAGCGCAAGGCGAACCAGAAATCAACCTCCTAACCTCCAGAGACTCCCATCGGGGGGAATGCTAACCCAGGTAATGACGAGAGGATAGCAAATCTCGTAGCACAACAAATTGCTCACGCGATACCAACCATCATCGCTCAGATCAATGTTGACCGGAACGATGCCGGAGGCAGTAATGGGACTGAAAACAATGAAGAATCTGAGGTGTTAAGGAATGGATGCTCCTATAAGACCTTTATGGCATGCAAACCTAAGGACTTCTATGGCACTGAGGGTGCTATAGAGACGTATAGATGGATTGACGAGATGGAGGTTGTACTGGACATCAGTGAATGCAAACTGAACCACATGGTGAGATGCGCTTCTCAATCACTGAAAGGATCGGCATTGGAGTGGTGGAAGACGATCACTCAAGCTCGGGAAGGAATACTGCAATGCAAATGAGCTGGACCGAATTCAGAGAGCTGATAACCAACAAGTATTGCCCCATTAATTTACTTGAGAAGCTAGAGTCGGAGTTCCTGAGCCTGGAGATGAAAGGTCCCAATTACACGGAGCACATCAATCGTTTCTTAGCCCTATCCCGGCTGGTGCCACATCTGGTGACACCCGAATCTAAAGGCGTAGCACGATTCATCTGGGGGCTACATCCCAGAATTAGGGGAATGGTCCGATCCTCTAAGCCCTTGACTCTACAATCCGCAGTTGACCTCACCAGCAGTTTAACCGATGACCTAGTTAGGGCTGGATGGACTGAGCAAGCTAGGAGTGATAAGAAAAAGAAGTTTGTTGGAGAGAAAAGAATGTGGTTTGAAGCAAAGAAAGCAGTTGGAAGTAGTAGTGGGTCAGGAAGGAAGAGTTTTGAAGGTGTGAGACGTGATGATCAGGGAGGCAAGACCTGGAGACTGTACTCAGGAACAAGCCTATTTTGCAACAAATGCAAGCTACACCATCAAGGGGAAAGAACCCAATGCCCTGCTTTAGGTGCAAAAGGACTGGGCACCTGATCAAGGATTGTACCTACACACCAGGGAAGCAATGCTATGAATGTGGGGATCCAGGACACATGAGGAGAAGGTGTCCTAAGCTAGGTAGAGATAAGGATGCCAAGCCCAACAAACCTAAGGGGAAAGCATTTATGATGGATCCGGCTGGAGCTCGAAAGGAACCTGATGTGGTTAACTGTACGTTCCTTGTTAACAATCATCCTGCTACCGTTTTGTTTGATACTGGAGCGACTGCTAGTTTTATCTCTAGTGCTTTTAGATCCTTGATTGACCTAGCTACGTGCACCTTAGCCAATACGTATACCGTTGAATTAGCTGATGGCAACATTTTAGAAACTAATGAAATCATCAAGGATTGTTCAATGAATCTAAATGGAAATACATTTAAAATAGATCTGATGCCCATTTAGTTAGGAGGATTCGATGTGGTTGTTGGCATGGACTAGCTAGCTAAGAATAGAGTCGAAATTGTATGCGAAGAACGCCTACTCAAAATACCATTGAACGACAAGGAAGTGTTAGTGGTGCAAGGAGAAAGGAGTAACACCTCATGCCCCATGACATCCCATTTAAAAGCTACCAAGAGCTTAAAGAAGGGATGCTCAGCTTTCATAGTCTACGTAATGAAGACCAAAGAGGAGAAGAAGATTGTAGATATTCCAGTAGTTTCTGATACCTTTAAGTGTTTCCGGAAGACCTACCGGGACTTCCCCCGAATCGACAAGTTGAATTCCAAATAGATTTGCTGCCTGGTGCTGCACCGGTAGCCAAAACGCCGTACCGACTCGCCTCTCCTAAAAGGAAAGAACTGATTATGCAAATTCAAAAGCTATTGGACAAAGGATTCATACGTCCGAGTGTCTCTCCATGGGGTGCCCCAGTGCTATTTGTGAAAAAGAAGGATGGAACCCTACGCATGTGCATTGACTACCGAGAGTTAAATAAGTTGACCATAAAGAACCGTTACCCTCTTCCGAGGATAGACGACCTATTCGATCAAATTCAAGAAGCAAGCTAATTCTTCGAGATAGATTCGAGCTCCGGTTACCACCAACTGAAGATAAGAGAAGAAGACATACCCAAGACGGCTTTCCGAACTAGGTATGGACACTATGAGTACTTAGTCATGCCTTCGGGCTGACTAATGCACCAGCAGCATTCATGGATCTCATGAACCGTGTATGCCGCCCATATCTCGACAAGTTTGTGATCGTGTTCATCAATGACATTCTGATCTACTCCAGTAATAAGGAAGAGCACGAGAAGCATCTCAGACTAATTCTTGAGTTACTCAAGAATGAGCAACTATATGCCAAATATTCAAAATGCGAATTTTGGATGCGAGAGATCCAATTTCTAAGGCATGTAGTGAATGAGAATGGAATTCAAGTTGACCCTTCCAAGATTGAGGCTATAAAGAATTTAAAGATTCCTGAAACTCCCACTGAGATTAGGCAATTCCTAGGATTGGCTGGATAGTACCAACGATTCATAAAGGACTTCTCACGCATTGTGCAACCCTTGACCGCATTGACTAAGAAGAACAAAACCTTTGTGTGGGAACCAGAGCAAGAGGAAGCATTTGGGACGCTTAAGAAAAAATTATGCAGTGCACCTGTTCTGGCCCTCCCAGAAGGAATCGAAGACTTTGTAGTCTATTGTGACGCCTCGCGTCAGGGGTTAGGATGCGTGCTAATGCGATGCAACAAGGTCACTGCCTATGCATCTAGACTGCTAAACGATCACGAGAAGAACTATAATATGCACGATCTGGAATTAGGTGTCGTGGCGTTTGCTCTCAAAATGTGGAGGCACTACCTCTATGGCACGAAGTGCGTCATTTACACTGACCATCGAAGTTTGCAACACAATCTTGACCAGAAGATGCTAAACATGCATCAGAGAAGATGGGTTGAGTTGTTAAACGACTACGAGTTTGAAATCCGTTATCATCCCGGTAAGGCCAACGTGGTGGCAGATGCTTTGAGCAGAAAGGAGAGAGAAAAACCTCTTCGTGTACGAGCCTTAAAGATAAGTGTGTACACCAACCTAATTGCAAGGCTGAAAGAAGCTCAAAGCGAAGCATTAAAGGAGGAAAATTTAGCAGGAGAAGGACTAACAGGAATGGAAAAGCGATTTGAAACAGGTAACGATGGTACATACAAGTGCGAAGGGAGAACATGGGTGCCAAAGCATGGGGGAATTTGAGATGTAATTCTTGACGAAGCTCACAAATCTAGGTACTCGGTTCACCCTGGAAGTGATAAAATGTACCAAGATTTAGAGGCACTTTTCTGGTGGCCTGGAATCAAGAAATCAATCGCTGTTTATGTCAAAAAATGTCTAACTTGTGCCATGGTAAAAGCTGAGAACCAAAAACCGTCGGGGACGTTACAACAGCCTGAAATCCTAGAATGGAAATGGGATAACGTCACGATGGATTTTGTTACTAAGTTACCCAGGACGTCGAGAGGTCATGATGCTATTTGGGTAATAGTGGATAGGCTAACTAAATCAGCTCACTTCTTGCCAATTCGGGAAGATTATGACATGTCAAGACTGGCTTAACTGTATGTCAATGAAATAGTGGCCAGGCATGGTGTGCCACTATCATTAATCTTCGACTGTGATAGCCGTTTCATTTCGCGTTTTTGGAAGTCACTCCAGCAAGCATTAGGAACCCGTCTGGATTTAAGCACGACTTACCACCCGCAAACAGACGGTCAAAGCGAAAGGACTATTCAAACTTTAGAAGATATGCTGAGGGCGTGTGTGATTGACTTTGGTGGGAACTAGGATAACCATCTCCCATTGGTGGAGTTCTCCTATAATTACAGTTACCATGCAAGTATCAATGCAGCTCCGTATGAGGCTCTCTATGGTAGGAAATGTCGGTCACCTTTGAGTTGGAATGAAATTGGTGATAGCCAAGTACTGGCACCCGATATCGTATTGGAAACCACCGATAAGATTTTCAAAATCAAGGAGCTTCTACAGGCAGCCAGAGACCGTCAGAAGAAATACGCTGACAGGAGACGAAAACCATTAGAGTTTCAGGTAGGTGATAGAGTAATGTTGAAGGTAGCACCATGGAAAGGAACCGTGAGGTTTGGAAAAAGAGGAAAGTTAAGCCCGAGATACATTGGACCATTCGAAATACTCGCAAGAATTGGTCCTGTGGCTTACAAATTGAAACTACCTCAGAAGTTAAGTTATATACACGACACCTTCCACGTGTCAAACTTGAAGTAGTGCCTGGTAGACAAAACCTTGGAACTACCGTTGAAGGAAACAAGAATCAATGATAAGCTGAACATAGTGGAAGAACCCATAGAGATCACGGACCGCTTGGTTAAGCAACTCAGGTGAAGCCTCATACCCAAGGTCAAGGTTAGATGGAACTCAAGACGAGGGCCGGAATTCACTTAGGAGCGTGAAGATGAGATGAGGAAGAATTACCCGCATCTCTTCAAACCCACCCGTTCAGATTCTAATCGAAGCTAAAATTTCGGGACGAAATTTCCTAAACGGTGGGAGAATGTGACAACCGGTCCCAAGGTCACTATTCTAAACCCTAATAATAATAGAATACAAATAAGGTTAGAATCACCATTTGTTATTTGATCCATTTTATGATTTTATGTGGTTTTTATAAGTTTTAGTTATTTCAAAGCCTTAACTTTTAGAAACTTAGTGCCCGGTAATGTTGATTAGTAACTCTAGCTAGAATACAAAGCCTTAATTGAAACAATTTAAAAGTGTGCATACATACACACACTTGGAAATTTCGGACCATGCATGAATGATCATACACATGATATCAACTAACATCATCTACTAACTAATAATTATACACTACATTTCAAATTAATACCACCTAATACACATTTATCTATTTAAAAATTTTAAAAGAACTCCCCACTAAAGTCCAATTTCGGCCGCCCCTCTCCCCCACTCCTCTCTTCTCTACACCACCCATACAACCATCCATTCACCTTGCATGCATTCTTTCACCAACACTTCTTCTTCCCCCTCCACTCTCTCTCGAATCTATCAGCTGAAACCCATCTCTCCCTCTCAAAATTCTCTCCATTTCTCACATACAATCAAAGCAAACCATGAGCTGTCATCGAACCACCATTAAACCGCAAGCAAGTGATAGTTTGGTGTGCATTTGGAGCTTGGATCTTCCAAAGCTTGAGACTTCCAGCCCTGTTCGAGATTCTACAGCCAAGTCCAAGGAATTCCAAGCCATCCACGACCATCAACACCTTCTAAACCGTGAGTTACATCGAGTGTAAGCTCCATGTTGTCGGTTTTGAACATTTCTCATATTTTCTTCATTTTTCACCAAAGAACCTTACCGTATCTTGTTCTAACATAAGTTTGCTGATACCACCTTGTTCTTGGAGAGCTTTTCATGTTTTTAAGGTATCATACTCGTAAAGCATACCATTCTATAGGTGTAACACGAGTTACACGTAGAAAACCCTCTTTTCGGGTGTATTTACACCATCCAACTTATAAATCCTGTAACCATTGAAATCAAAACTTGTAATCTGCTTGTTAATGGTTTAATGGACTCCTAATAACCTTTTTTAAATGTTACAAAAGGTTATATAACTCGAACATGTGGTCATTACACGGGATACACCTTGGAAACCTCCTTTCTACATGAAACAACACCATTTAAGCACTTGTTTGAAAATCCTCTCAACCAAGGTTCATAACCTGCTCAATAACAACTTTGAGACACCTTAAAAATCTGATTTTTAAGTTAGATTAAGTTTTGGTAATGGTTGAACTCAAGTTACAATGATTTACACATGTGTAATGGTCGGTTATGACATTTTCTATATGTTTGAAGTCTATGGATGTGTAGAACAACTAGGCCACGATTTGGGACTGAAACTTCAGAGGTTTATGATGAATATCAAAGGTGTTAATAATGTTTAATCTCTGGAATAAAGGACATGTTGTGTTTAGACTCATTTTAGTCACTTTCGGGACCCAAAAACATGGTAAAACTACTTAAAAACAAGAGAGCTTAGGCTATAAACTTGTTAAAGAGAATTATAGGTTCATTAAGTATTAATAAAGTGTTCTGGGGTCAATGGGAAATTTTAGTGGTCAAAAGGTAATTTAAATGGATTTTTAAGTGAAAACGGGTACTAACCGAGAGACGTTTTTAAGGAAAATCTAAGAAAAATGGTCTAAAGTTAAAAATTATAAAAAACATGTTATTTCAGTAGGATAAATGATAAAATAACTTATAAAGTAAAAAGTTTGGTCAAACAAGCTTTTAAAATGGTCAAACTCGGTTAAAAGGGCGTTTTAACGGTTTAAATGTAAAAACGAGTCTTTCCACAACTAGAGGAAAATTTTGGTGATTTAAAAGGTTGGAAACTTATAAAAATGTCTTTTAAAAGTTATCTACTGGTCCAAGACTCAAAAACATGGAAACTCAAAGGTAACCATTTAAAACCCTTCGGTTTTACCGTAACCGGGAACATTAAGCGCGTAATTAATAAACCGAGCACATAATCTGAAAATTTGGGTATATGTTCTTAAAAATAAGTTAGCTTAAGGTCATGAACCTGATTTTTGACTATAAATGTCATCCATTACAAGAAACCAAACTTAAGGGTAGAAACTGTCAATTTTGAAACTTCAGGGGCTAAACTGTAAAATTTTGCCAAACCTCACAACCGACTCAAATTACCCTTTTAGTCACTTGAATAGCATATTTACCGTATATTCTTGACTTAATAATGTAAAAATACTTGATTTTATGAGAAGCCTTGACTTTCCATAAAAGGAAAGTTTTTAAGCAAACCCTAATCGAATCAAAGCTGAATCCGACAAACTAAGACTTAGACACTCTAGTTGCACCTTAATTAGGTTTAGGGCAGTATCTAATCACTTAATATATTCATGATAGGGTGCTAGACTTGAGATAAACCCGACACACGAAGAGTTTCTTTTGCTTAATATCTAAGGTGAGTTCTAGTGATCCCCTTTTCACTTACTGTTTTTGGGATGAAACGTGCTCTGTTGTTTTATGAACTATGATTGTGCTTTACTTGATGCTTGTATGTGGGACTTATGGATACCTTCTAATACTTATCATGATCATTAATTCTTTTGTGAACCGCTTGTTTTATGTGGATAGATCTATTTAGGGAATCCCCCACACACAGTGGCTCCCGCTACAGGGAGGTACCCCACTGAGATCCTGAGTGATCGTATGTGGCATGTAACAGGTTTTGATAAGAAACTATGGTGAACCATCCTGGCAGGTATGGTTCACTGTTTTGAGGCTTGGTTCCTTCCTTTGGGAATATCCGGTTAAACACAAGTTTAGAAGAGGCCAACCGGGAACCGAGTGCAGGGTTGATTGTGATACCCCACGATGATTGATTCTAAAAATGGTTCTTTTAAAATTTAATGAGATTTTTCATAAGCTTTTACACTTGATTCTAAACTTTTAAATGTGGACTTCAAGAGTCCCTTTTCTTGTTTTTAAATTTTAAGCACTTGAATTCACCAACTTTTTAGTTGACACTATTTTCTTTTGAGCATGTTTCAGGTAACCAGTGAAGATTTTAGCTATCATGGAAGACTTAGACTCAACTCCCAAGACCATGGCATTGCTTGTGTGACCAATTTGTGACTTGAAAATTTTGATACAATGAGTATTTAATTTATGTTGAACTATGTAAACATTTGGGGCTGGATCTGTTTCCAGCCCAGTGTCTTTTAAAACTTCAAAATGCCATGTGATGTTCTCTCCCTTTGAGCTACTATATTGGTTTGTTTCCGCTGCCATGTATGTTGTTGCTAGTCTGTGACGTCCCACCCTACCTGGGCCCGGGGTGTGACAGTTCACACACCGGGGGAGTCAGTCTTGGTGACTGCTCCATGCGTGCGAAACAGGATCCTTGTCGCTTAACCCCAAGGATGAGGTGACTTTGTGCCCAACGATTGGGTATAGCTTATAACAAGATCTAGATAGAAGTGAAAGATAATGAAAAAGTACGAAATGAGCGAATACGTGCGATAATGAAAGATAATAAGATATTACCTTGATGTGGGTACGATGAATGATAATGTGCGAAAGCAAAGAAAATATTTTAAGAGAAAGGAAAGTATTTTATTTATTAAAAAGACTAGAACTTACTCAACAACGCTGACTTTTATGCATTTTCAGGTGAGAGGTAATTAGTTGTTGAGGATGGCACGTGGGTGAAGTTACTCGACAGGGCAAGGCTGGCATCCGTTCATGCTTAATGATTTTATTGTATTGTAATGCAACTAATTGATTATTTTGTAAGTCTAACTTATAACGATGTACTACTTTGCAACATTAATCATATGCATGAATGTTTTTTGTTAACTTATTCCGCTGCAACGATTTATGAAATATGTATTGTTTTATATAATAATGCTATGATTGTCCAACTGTGAGGTCTTCGGGAACGGGGCCTTACAAAATTTAAAATTGTTGAGTTAGAGAAAACTATATCTCTTTAAAACATGGACACTCAAACTACAGGGCTCAAATAAAAGACATGGTATCCAAGTTGAGTAAGGCTCAAACCCACCTAGTGATAGCTGAGGCTAAAGCAAAGAAGCATGCTATTCAAGAGCATAACTTCAATAACATTCTTGCCTCATCCTCCCACTCAAAGGTATGCTATCAAAACAAGAGTGGGTTAGGAGCCAATGAAACTGGTCCACCGCATTCTTATATGTCTATAAGACAGCCAAGACGGGGAACTATTTAGCAAGTGGTTCCAACTACTGACCCATTACCCTTTGAGAAGAAGAATGATGTAATAATGGTGACCACCAAAGTAAAGCATAAGGTAGAAAACCTCATCCACACAGATAAGGATGAACCTCTGACTACTAAAGATAGAAAGAACAAGATCAGGGCAGCTTGTAAAACTACTAAGAAGGTGGCTGAGTCTAAGATGAAAATAGACCCTAGGTAAAAGGGTGTATTCATCTTAGCTGGATTCCAAGTGGCTAGAAATTCTGACTCAGGAAAGGAGTTTAGTAACAGTACTCCTATCCAGCTGAAGAATCAGAAGTTAAAGGGGAAGGCTGTTGAAAAAGACAAGAAGTGCAAGAAACAACAGCCATCATGTCCTATTAAAGTTAACATTGAGTGGATAATCTATGGCTTGCATAATCACATGGCTATAGATTGTTACTACAATCCAGCAAGCACACATTATGCAAACAATGTTAAGAAAGAAGGAGTAAAGGAAGGTTTCACATTTTGAACTTACCATATGGTTCAAGTGTTAAAGAAAGGAAAGCTTGTTTCTAAAACCAAGTTGCTTTAGGAAGAAACTTATTCTTCCAAAAGGAAAATAGCTTTGGAAGACAAGTCAAAGAACAAACTAAGGAATAAAAGGAATCTTTTGAAATATTATGAGAAGAAGACTGCTTCGGAAGAAAAGGTGGCGACAACTTCTTCCGAGAACAAAGAAGCCTCGAAAGCAAGTCCTACTGCTCAAGCCTCTTCGGGCAAACCATAGTTGAACCCTCATGCATACATTTTGGTTCTATTATGTGATCAACAATGGAATAGCCTAAGATCAATAAGGCTTGGGCATCCAATAGTAAATAATCATTTCACCTTATGTGCAGGGACATCCATATGACAAGAATAGAAATACTTGGATTATAGATAATGGATGCTCTAGGCACATGACAGGGAGCAGATCTCTCCTTCAATAATTCCAACATTTTGACGGATGTCCTGTTGAATTTGGAGGTGAAGTCGGAGAATACATTTCTGGTAGATGTAATGTATCCAATGGTAAGTTAAAATTGGACAAAGTACTCTTTGTCAAATAGCTTGAACACAATCTCTTGAGTGTTTCTCGATTCTATGATTAAAAGTACCAAGTGCTTTTCACAGAGCACGAGTGCATTATCCTCAAACCTGGGATGACAATTCCTCAGAATATGATGCTTCTTAGTTCTCCTAGGAGAGGGGTATTTACAAGCTGGATATGAATAATGCTTCCCCGCTGGGTGAAGTTTCATGCTTTCTTTCCAAAGAAAATGGTGATGAATCAACTCCTTTGCATAAAAAAATATGTCTTGTTAATTTAAAAACAGTGAATAAACTGGTTAAAAATAACTTGTTACATGGAGTGCCTAAAAAGGAGTTTTTCTGTAATGGCAACTGTGTTGATTGTCTTAAAGGAAAGCAACATAAGGCAACCCACAAATCCTAAGAATATAATTCCATCACCACTCCATTACACTTATTGCACATAGATCTATTTGGTCCGACATGTATAATGAGCATTGGAAGGAAATCATATTTCCTTGTGATAGTTGATGATTTAACAAGATTCAAATGGGTATTCTTTTTAAGAACTAAGGATGAAACTGCTGAAATGTTAAAATCTTTTATTCTTAAAATAGAAAATCAAATTGATCACAAGGTGAAAACAATCAAATATGATCAAGGGACTGAGTTTATGAATCAAGTTCTTTACTCGTTCTGTAACTCAAAAGGGATTACCAGACAATACAGTGATCCTAGAACTCCTTAATAGAATGGTGTTGTTGAGAGGAGGAACAATGTTGCTGAGAGGAGGAACAGGACACTTATTGAGCCTGCAAGAACCATGTTAGCTAATTCAAAGTTACCTTAAACTTTCTGGGTAGAGGCAATCAACATTACATATTATGTGCAGAAAAGGGTTATCGTTGTTAAGCCCCATGGAAAAACCCTGTATGAGCTGTGGAACAAGGGGCCACTGTTCATCGGATTTCTAAGATCCTTTGACAGCAGGTATACCATGCTTAACACAAAAGTCAATTTAGCAAAATTTAGTAAAAAGTCAAACGATGCTATCTTTGTTGGATACTTTTCAAGCTCTAAAGCTTATAGAGTATATAACAAGAAGAATTAACAATTTAAGGAACATCCAATATTGTTGTAAATTAGCACACTCCTTGTATTAAGGGAATGGCCCTGACCATATCTTTGACTTAGAATTGTTTCCTAACTGTTCTAAACCATCTTGTAAAAATGTTTCAACTGGAAAAGGAACTCAAAATGACTCCTCTGATAATCAACTGTTCGAGTTACCCAGACCTATTCCAATTTCTCTAAGAAGACATGAAGAGCAAGCTCCTACTACTACAAATCCAAAAACTTGAATATCATAAGAAACAGTAGAGATTCAAATAGTTATCAGTCAGTTGAGCCTCAAAACTCATCAGCTGATAACTCTAACTCTCAACACCAAGTTGTTGAAGACAGTAATCTAAAGGAACAAGCAACTACTAATACTGCTTCACAGCAAAACACATTGATGCTGTCACTCATTCATTCAATTAGTCCTCGTTGAATTAGTGTGAGACATCAGCTGGAATCAATGTTCAAATTCCTGAGCATAACTTTTCAAACTTGGATCTATCTAAGCAACTAGATGTGATTCCAAGACTCAAGATTCATAACACTCATCTAGCTAAGAACATCATTAGGATGTCTCAAAAGGTGTGAGAACTAGAAGACAGAATCATAATGGAAATGTCTGCTTATACTCATGCTTTCTCTCCCAGTTAGAACCAAAGAAGGTAGAAGAAGCTCTGAAGGACAACAGTTGGGTTGAAGCAATACGATAGGAGTTGCTTCAATTTAATAGGCAAAAAGTATGGAACCTATGTCCACTGCCACCTAGTCAAGTCTCTATTGGCACCAAGTGGGTGTTCAGGAATATAAGAGATGATAGAGATTTGATCATCAAGAACAAGACTAGACTTGTAGTTCAAGGATATACATAAGAGGAAGGGATAGATTACACTAATGTCTTTGCTCTGGCTTCAAGACTTGAGGCTATGAGAATCTTCCTTGCTTTTGCAGCATCCAAGAAATTCATTGTCCATCAACTTGATGTAAAATTTGCATTTCTGTATGGTGATACCAATAGAGAAGTCTATATGTGCCAGCCAGTTGGATTTGAAGACCCGCAACACCCCAACTATGTGTGCAAACTGGATAAAGTTCTTTATGGGCTACACCAAGCACCTAAGCTGTAGTATGAGACATTGTCTCAGTTTATTCTAAAGAACGGCTACACCAGAGGCACCATAGACAAGACATTATTCATAAAGAAGTCTGGGAAGGGCATGTTGCTTATAGAAGTCTATGTTAATGACATCATATTGGGGTTATCTAATAACCAAATGTGCAAAGACTATGAAAGCATCATAAGGAAGAAATTTGAAATGACTTTAATAGGAAAGATGGATTTCTTCCTAGGAATTCAAGTGAAATAGATGGAAGAAGGGTTCTTCATCAATCAATCTAAGTATGTCAAAGATATCTTAGAAAGATTTGATATGAAAGATTGTAACCCCGCCAAGATATTATACAAAGAAATCATAATCTTTGTCCTGATTGTAAGGGGAAGGACACTGATCAACATCAGTCCAGGGCAATTATTGGATCTCTAATGTATCTCACTGCAAGCAAACCTGATATCATGTTTGCAACCTGCATCTATGTAAGATATCAGGCTTCTCCCAAGGTACTCACCTAGTTTTTATCAAGAGAATTCTTAGACATCTTAAAGGAGCTCCTAAACTGGGCCTTTGGTATCCTAACAAGAAAGATTTCAATCTTTACGGTTACACTAACAGTGATTATGGTGCCTGCAACATTAACAAGAAATCCACATCAGGAGGATCTTAATTTCTTGGTGGAAGGATAATCTCTTGGCAATGCAAGAAGCAATCATGTGTCTTTACATCAACTGCTAAAGCTGAATACATCGCTGCTGCAAGCTGCTGTGCTCAACTTCTATGGATTCAGAGTCAGATGTTAGACTATGGTTTCAACTTCATAGAGACTCCTATCGACATAGACAGCAAGAGTGTTATTTCTATCATAGAAAATCCGGTCAAGAACTCCAATACAAACATATTGACATCAGGTATCATTTCATTCGAGATATAAATGAGAAAAACTTAATCAAACTAGTCAAAGTTAATTCAAATGAACAATATGCTTATTTGTTCACCAAAACCTTTAATGAACAATGATTTAAGTGTTTAATTACAGCTATTGGGATGATCAACATTGATTAGTAAATCTTTTTTGAAAATCTTTTGAAGATATGTCATGTCTATGTTGTCTATTTACAATCTAAGCCCTGTTACAAAAGGTTTTCTCCCAAAATTCTCTAAGTATAAATTCTTCTAAAGAGAAATTTACCCTCGAAAGAAATCCTTATTCATCTTCTGAAGGAAAATTTCTCTGCACAAGTATTCTCTTCTGAAAATATTTTAGTCATGGAAGATCGTTTGATAATAGATCAAATTTTCATCCAAAGGATACTAACGTTTCCTCTAGGAAGAACACTTTATTCCCTAAAGTAAATTCGCCTTCAAGACATAATTTGTTTCAGAAGATCAAGTGGCTTCGGCAGACAATCCAGAAAGAGAAACACAAGTGTTCGCTCGGAAGCAATTTTACTCTCAGAAGAAAACTTTACTGTGTAATGGAAATACTTGGGGCCCACTCTGCAAAAAGTAAGATTTTATTGATGATTGTTGGAATATTTTAAAAGGTCTCTCTTACCGCCACTGTCAAATCGAAACCAAAAACGTCCTTTCACCTTATTGGTTTGATCTTTCACCACCATTCAAAATATTTCCGATCTTCTTTCTTTACTTTCTTACTACTCTCAAACTCCTTTAAATTTACTCCTCTCAAACTCCTTTAAACAGTATCTCCACCAAACAATGGCCTTCTATCCCCAGCACAACCAGGTCACCATCCTTGAATCTTCCACGGATGCGGACTTTGCCCCAATCATCCAATTCCTAACCTAATCAGTACGTTTTACTACTCTGACCATTAACCCCAACATTTACTCAAATCATATATCATAATTCTGGGCAAATGGTCAAAATGACATTCTTAAGGGTCAAAGGGTTATCAGGTCGACAGTATGTGGACAAGAGATTTTTGTCAGTGAAACCACCATAAGGGAGCATCTAGAGCTTCATGATGAAGGCACCCCCACTGAGTCTCCCAAACTAGATTTGGAAGACACATATTCCCAAATGGGATATAGAGGAGACGTCAGTAATTCCACGGTCTACATATTTAACTTGTCCTACAACTGCAAGTTCTTGCTGCATGTCATCCTGCACAGCTTTTCCAACGGGTTGGTATAGGGACTCAGATTCAACTACTCTAGGTTTATGTTGAATAACTTAAGAGGTAATCTCACTAGGAATATATTTTACATGTATCCTAGGTATATCCAACTCATAATCAATTATGAGTTAGATCAGGATAAGCTAGAATATGTATATATTCTAGTCGTTCCCCAAATGAGGCGGGGTATCTTGAAGATGCTGAAGAAGATATCCTGCAACTAACCTAGAAGGTTCACTAACCTCCTTCCAAGTATGCTTGAGCCAATGGCTCCTGGTGACATTCTTGCAGACCTAACAGGTGATGAACCCATACTAGACACCACCACTTCACATCCAATCACTTCTTCCTACCCTATCAGGTTCACCTATCAAAGACGCCACAAACGAACCCTTGTTCAATCTACTCTGATTGAACAATTCCCCTCTGTTCAAGCTAAAAAGGCTAGAGTGGAACAAAGGGCTCCCATTCTGCCAGAGGTCCACAATTGACCTCAATATCAGCATTGAATCTCCTTAGTCTCAACCTGATTAGCCCGTTTCCCAAGCTTCAAGTCCTCAGGGTGAGTCCCAAAACTCCCCTGAGTAGCCAAAAAGGGACACCCACATCACTGGCTCGATGCCACTAAATGTTGACCAAGGTCGCGAGTTATTAGGAATAACTTCTATATCCTTCACTGACCTGTTAACCTAATCTGAAGAGGATCTCATGTTTCCTCATGGCTATGATATTGATCTACCACACTACTCTCCAGATAACTGAGCCCAGGGAACCTTGGATTTCTAGCTCACATCAGTTAAACCAAACTAAGGTGAGTCTCACAGGTATGGAAGGGACTCATGTAGGCTCAGCTGCCAATACTGAGAGTGTCTCATTGACCATTAAGGATAGTGGTAACATAGCTGACACCGAGTCTACGAAAACCTTTCCAATTGATATCTCTTTAAGAGACATCAGTTTGTAAAGGATACCAGGGTGCCAAGAAACTACATCTGGTGATGAGTATGAACATACAAGGTATGTTATCTCATCTCCCTGTGGTTTTTCAAAAAAAGATGAGGGAAGTCTACAACTCACCATTCAGTAGCTGCTTTTTAAAGTCTCAAACCTTGAATTCAAGGTTAGGACTTTAGAATATAGGTCTGGCACTCGACAACTTGAGATTGAAAATCTCAAGGCCAAACTAGCTGAGACACAAATTGAGATGTTTTTTAGGCATGTACCTGTTCAAGTCTCTTTAAGTTGTTCCTTTAGCTCATCTACTTCTCAAGATGATGCTACCAAAAAAGGGGAGAATGTACAAAGTCAAAGTCATGAGGATCTTACCTTGGCCATCTCCACTCCATCTTCAACTTATCCTACCACAATACTCCACAACCATCTTCCCTCAGCCACCTCCCATTATAATTCAAGTGGATCCTAGGATGGTTATTGATCTTCATAGATTTCTAACCAAGTATCTCATAATCTCCTTACTTGAACAACCCTCACCTGATGTTGCAACAACATACTTTAGAGCTAAGAAGCTTCAAAGGTTGAGTGTACCACCTACCACTAAGAAAAAGTTGGTCAACCTAAGGTTCATATTAAAACTGAGATTGAATTTGAAGGGGAAATAAGGACTCATGGTGTAACACCCCAAAAAGTCAAAAACGGGTCATAAAGGATTAGGGGTTTTATTAATGGGTATTTACAAGAAAAAGGAAAAGGGTTATGGGCTAATTTGGGTTTATGGACAAGGGCTTGAGTAATTAAGGCCCATAATCAGCCCTTAACCTACCCAAAGCAGCCACCATCTTCTTCATTTCAACCCTAACTCCAAAAATCCGTAGAGAGAGAAAGTAGAGAGAGAAAGTGCAAGAAATACAAGATTTGAAGCCTCTAAGATCAAGGGATTGAAGATCTGGGTGTTTGTGCATCAAATCTTAAAGAAAGGAGCAACAAACAAGGTAAGAATCGACCTCTAATCTCTCTGTTGATCAAACCCGGATTCTAGGGTTTTGGGGTTTTAAAAGTCTTAAAGAAACACATAAAGGTCGAATTTTTACGTATGAAAACGTGTAAAAATGCTAGAAATGGTTTCATGGAAGGTAAACCAAGGATTTGGACGTAAAAAGTTAAGATTTTGGGTTAAAAACGGGCTGGTTCGTCATTGATATGCATCCAGCGAAACTGTGCCCTGATCCAGCGAAACTGTGCACTCATCCAGTGAAATTAGGCAGCGAAACTAAGAGAAGTTCTAGCGAAACTATAGTTTTGCTGGGGCGAAACTACTGTTTCGCTGATATGTTCGTCAGTGCCCAGGTTGACCCTTAGATATTGCGAAACGAGGAAATTACAACGAAAGTTGGGCGCTCAAGGCAGCGAATCTGTACAGTGAAATTGGCAGAAATGATGCCCAGCGAAACTGGTAGCGAAACTGCCAGCGAAACTATAGGCGAAATTATGAAGAAAATGATGTTTTTGTGTATTAACTTTCGTGCAGCCAGAGCATTCGGACCATAGCTTAAGTAACTTAGGATTTAAGCTATTTGCTAAGTTCAGGTGAGTTCTAGATCCCCTTATTTAAACGTTTTTCCATGTTTTTTGGGGCTATTATGCACAGTAAACATAAGGTTTTCAAGATAAGGATTTCAAGGTGTTTTAACAAGAAAATACATTTTTCTAAAGTAAAATGTGACATTTAAATAGCTCAAAATACTTTTCGGGGGCGCTGACCTGGCAGCCCAGCCCCAGCCAGGGGCGTTGCCCCTTGGACCCCACTAGGGGCTGCTGCCCCTAGGACCCCGCTATCAGGGGCTGCCGCCCCCGAACGCCCGCTGTCCCGCGGAGGGTCGGTTACGTGTTATGATGACTAGTACTTGGTATGTTGTGTACTTAATAAGTTACGTATTATATATTAAGTGAAAGATAATATTAATGAGAAGTGGAACTTAATGAATGTTACCACCGGGCCCATATGATGATGAAAAGTCTTGCAAGCACTATGATAGACTTCACTTATGTGAGTCTGATGTATGATGAAGGATCCGTATTCATGAGCAGGCTATGTGCCTTGCAGTGTGGATCAACTGTCGAGGGTTAGCTACCGTTTTGATATGTACCGATAGGGACTGGCATTTGTTGTCAATCAACATGGAGCTCTTGCTTTGTGCAATCTTGTTTATGCTAAAGTGGAAGATATTAATGAATGAAAGATAATGAACATGCTTATTATGATGAAATGTATGTATTACGTATGCGTGGTCATTATATAAAAGACAAAGTTATATTTACTATTTACTTAAAACTAGAACTCACTCAGCAAAGCTGACTTTTATGCATAATAGTTGGCAGGTAGGTGCTGATGCCGAGGATGGTACTGTGGAGCTACTTGGGGAGATGTGGATGGCATTCCTCTTTATGAAATCTCTATTGTAATTTATGAACAAGTATTATGTTTTGTTTATAATCAAAAACGACATGTATTTGAGCATGATATGGTTTTTAAGTATTAAACGAATGTATTAATTATTTCCGCTACGATGTTTTGCTATCAAACTGATTTTTATGCTATGGTTAACCAACTGTGAGGCTTCCCGGGAACGGGGCCTTACAAGTTGGTATCAGAGCCAAAGTTTAAGAGAAATGGGTAAAACATTTTTCAAAGCTAAACTTAAATTGAGAATGGGACAAAATGAAGGATGCCAACCCAAGTAGCTACATGCCATCAGGTAAAATATTTCATGTAAACTGGCAATACGTGCGTGTGCTATTTGTTTACTATACGTGTAGATTTGAACACTAACATGTGTTAGGATAGTGATTGCTTGGGACAGGAGGGTAAGGTAAGTAGTTAATCACACTTGCCACTGTAATTAAGGACTTACCATACTTGTAATGATCTAAGCAATTAACTTGAATGAACATTTCGGTGTTTAAATCTTATAGGAATTAGATATGGCGGGTAGGAAATCTGGGAAGGCTACACGTGGACGTCCTCAAGGTGGTCGTACCACTACACCACGTGTCACCCGGAGCAAAGCTAAGGCTCCCGAGCCTGTTCACGAGGAGTCAGACCTCCATAGTCACCCGGAGGGTGAGGGATCAGCCACCCTCAAATCCACTGTGAAGGAGGCTATTGCAGATGAAGTCTACAATGTCATGCAAGATGTCTTACCCTTGGTGGTGAATGAGGTGCTCAAAGTAGTCAAGGATGGGGAAAAAGCTGATAAGAAGGCAAAGGAAAATGAGAAGAATTCTGGAAGGTCCACTGGGAGGACGGAGGAATCTAAAGAGGAGCCATCAAACCCTAAGGTGGTAATCCATGATGACGACTGTGATGAGGAGCCTGAGAGGGAGACGGTTAGGGGGTGCAACTATGGGGCATTTCAAAGGTGCAAGCCCCCGACCTTTGACGGCAACGGCAATGCTGCTGCCACTCATCGTTGGGTCAGAGAGATGGAAGCGGTACTGGAAATAAGTGAGTGCCGGGAAGATCAGAAGGTTAAGTTTGCCACTCATTCTTTCGTCGACTCAGCGTTGTGCTGGTGGGACAATATTTTCCAGGCTGAAGGAAAGCGATCGATAGCCAAGATGAGGTGGTCTGAGCTGAAAGAGTTAGTGCTGGAGGAGTATTGCCCTCATCAGGAATTAGACAAGATTGAAAAGGAGTTCTTGTATTTGGAGGCTGGGGACATGACTCATCAAGAGTATACCTCCAAGTTCAATGAACTTGCAAGACTTGTCCCAGACATGGTGACACCTGTGACTAGGAAGATCAAGAGGTACATATAGGGTTTGCCTGTGGATATCAGGAGGCACATGATTGTAGCCAAACCAGGCACGTTCAGGTTGGTGGTGGATTTAGCTGGGAGACTGTATGATGAAAGAGATCCGGTGCCTGCACAAAAGAAGGTGGAGAGATGGAGTGGGAATAAGAATGGCAATGGGAAGAGGTTCGGAGTTGATAACTTCAGGAGTGGGGAGAAGAGGATGAGGGTTGAAGATCAGTCCGGAAGACAGGGAAATGTTGGTGGAGGAGGTGTTTGTAGAAAGTGTGGAAAGGGTCATTCGGGGGAGTGTAGAGTTGGAACTGGAAAATGTTTTAAGTGTGGGCGTGAGGGCCACTATGCTAAGGATTGCAAGGTGGGGAAATGTTACCAGTGTGGCGAGATGGGACATGTGGGTAGGGACTGCAAGAGAGGAAAATCAGCAGGATCAGGAACGGTTAAAGCCGGAGATAAAGGAAAGGGTGAAGATTCAAAGGCGAAGGCGAGGACATTCAATGTAACCCGTGAGGAGGCAAGGGTAGATCCAGAAGTAGTTTCAGGTATGTTTCTGGTGGATGACGAATATGCTTCGGTGCTCTTTGATTCTGGTGCTAGTAGGAGTTTTGTGTCTACTGCCTTTTTTCGTTTATTGCATGATAAGAGTAGGAAGATAAACGAGCCCTTTTATGTAGAAACAGCCATTGGTAAGTCCACTAAGATAACTGAAGTGATTGAGGATTGCCTGATTGAGTTAGAAGATTGTAAGTTCCCTGCTAGGTTGCATGTTATGGCCTTAGGAGGTTTTGATGTGGTGTTAGGCATGGATTGGTTAGCTAGCTATGAATCCAATATTAGATGTAGCAAGAAAATAATTCGTCTAACAGCGCCCGATGGTAGTTCTGTTACTGTTCGTGGAGATAAGGTGTGCTGTGTGCCGAAGGTCGTGTCGATGATCACAGCTGAGAAGTACATGAGATGTGGGTGTAGCGCTTACTTGGCCTACGTAAAAGATGTGGACGCGTCAGAGCCACAATTATCAGACGTGCCGGTGGTGCGCGATTTTCCTGACGTCTTTCCTGAAGACCCGACTGGTGTGCCGCCTGACCGTGAAATCGAATTGCAAATTGATTTGCTACCGGGGGCGCAGCCCGTCGCTAAGGCACCATATCGATTGGCTCCTTCAGAGATGGTAGAATTAAGGGACCAGTTGCAAGACTTATTGGATAAGGGCTTCATCCGGCCGAGTATCTCTCCATGGGGTGCTCCAGTTTTATTCGTCAAGAAGAAGGATGGTAGCATGCGGATGTGCATTGACTATCGCGAGCTCAATAAGCTGACCGTAAAGAATCGATACCCGTTGCCAAGAATCGACGACTTGTTCGATCAACTTCAGGGTGCCAGCTGGTTTTCAAGGATAGACCTGCGGTCTGGTTACCACCAATTGAAGGTGAAAGAACAAGATATTCCTAAAACAGCATTCCGTGCGCGTTATGGACACTACGAATTTCTCGTTATGTCCTTTGGTTTAACTAACGCGCCAGCTGCTTTTATGGACCTTATGAATCGGGTATGTCGGCCTATGTTGGATAGATCGGTGATAGTGTTCATCGATGACATTTTGATCTATTCGAAAAGTGAAGAAGAACACGCCGATCATATTCGAGAAGTATTGGAGACACTCAGAAGCGAGAAGTTATACGCTAAGTTCTCTAAATGTGCATTTTGGCTTCGAGAAGTTCAATTTCTGGGTCATGTGGTTAATCCCGAGGGGATCAGGGTGGATCCTGAGAAGGTTGAAGCGGTAATGCAGTGGGAACCTCCAAAGACGCCTACAGAGATTCGTAGTTTCTTAGGTCTGGCAGGTTACTATAGGAGGTTTATTCTGGATTTCTCCAAGATAGCTTCTCCTTTGACTAAGCTGACCCGGAAGGACGTGAAGTACGAATAGGTTCCTGATCAGGAGAACGCCTTCCTAGAACTAAAGATGAGGTTAACGCAAGCCCCTGTTTTGACGTTACCTGAAGGGAACGAGGAACTGGTAGTCTACTCGGATGCCTCGTATGCTGGGTTGGGTTGCGTGTTGATGCAACGAGGGAAGGTGATAGCCTATGCTTATAGACAATTAAAAGTTCACGAGGGAAATTATCCTACCCATGATTTGGAGTTGGCTGCGGTGTTGTTTGCATTGAAGATTTGGAGGCACTACCTGTATGGGGTGAAGTGCACCATCTTCACTGATCATAAAAGTCTGAAGTATTTCTTCGAACAAAAGGAACTCAACATGAGGCAGAGGAGGTGGTTAGAACTGATCAAGGACTATGACTGCGAAATTCACTATCACCCAGGCAAGGCTAATGTGGTTGCCGACGTCCTTAGCCGAAAAGGACGACCCGAACCAATACGGGTGAGGGCTTGCCAGATAATCATGACGCCTGATGTTATGAAACAAGTGAGGGCATTCTAGGATGAGGCATTAAGAGAGGACAGAGTAAACTCTGAAAGGATGAAAGGACAAGTTTCAGAGTTGGGGGAGAACACTCTGGGTGTTAGAACCTGATCTGGGAGGATGTGGATCCCTCTCTACGGGGATCTGAGGGAGAAGATCATGTGCGAGGCTCATAAAACACGATATTCCATTCACCTCGGCACCACGAAAATGTATCAGGATCTGAAGAAAGATTACTGGTGGCCAGGAATGAAGCGAGACGTGGTTGAGTACTTGAGCAAGTGCCTGACGTGTCTGCAAGTAAAGGCAGAGCACCAAAAGCCTTATGGGAGGATCCAGCCTTTGGACATCCCTGAATGGAAATGGGAACACATCACAATGGACTTCATCACGAAGCTACCTCGCACGGCGAGAGGAAGCGACGAGATCTGGGTGATTGTTGACCGTTTAACAAAGAGCGCCCATTTCCTACCAATTCGTGAGACGTTTTCCTCTGAGAAGTTTGCAGATCTATTCATGAAGGAGATAGTGGCTCGTCACGGCGTGCTAGTGTCTATCGTTTCGGATAGGGACACCCGGTTTACGTCTAAATTCTGGAAGAGGTTCCACGACTCAATGGGGACTAGACTACATATTAGTACGGCTTACCACCCCTAAACAGATGGTCAGTCGGAAAGAACGATTCAAACGTTAGAAGACATGCTACGAGCATGTGTAATCGACTTTGGAGGAAGTTGGGATGAGCACTTACCGTTGGCGTAATTTTCATATAATAATAGTTACCATGCTAGCATTGGTATGCCACCTTACGAAATGTTGTATGGTAGGAAGTGCAGAACGCCCGTGTGTTGGGGTGACATCGGGCAAAAGGAATTGGGGAGCCTTGAAGTGATTAAGGTCACAACTGAGAAGTTAGATAAGATTAAGGCATTCATGAAAGCTGCGAAAGATCGCCAGAAGTCTTATGCTGATAAGAGGCGTAGACCTATAGAGTTTGAGGTTGGTGACAAGGTTATGCTGAAGGTGTCGCCCTGGAAAGGGATCATTAGGTTTCGAAAAAGGGGAAAGTTAAGCCCAAGGTTCATAGGGCCTTTCCGCATTATCGCAAGGGTAGGGGAAGTGGCCTACAGACTAGAATTACCTGATGAGTTGAGTGGAATCCATCCTACGTTCCATGTATCTCATCTTAGGAAATGTCTAGCAGACGATGATGCATTTGTACCATTAAAGGACATTGAAGTCGATGAGCGACTGAATTATGTAGAGCAGTCGGTGGCCATCCTTGACTGGAAGGAGAAACACTTGCGAAATAAAGTAGTTCCACTTGTACGAGTACAGTGGAGACACAGAAAAGGATCAGAATCTACGTGGGAGGCCGAGGAGGAGATGGGGAAATTTTATCCTCAATTGTTTGATAACTGACAGGTTTCGAGGACGAAACCTAAATAAGTGGGGGAGACTTGTAACACCCCGAAAAGTCAAAAACGGGTCATAAAGGATTAGGGTTTTTATTAATGGGTATTTACTAGAAAAAGGAAAAGGGTTATGGGCTAATTTGGGTTTATGGACAAGAGCTTGAGTAATTGAGGCCCATAATCAGCCCTTAACCTACCCAAAGCAGCCACCATCTTCTTCATTTCAACCCTAACTCCAAAAATCCATAGAGAGAGAAAGTAGAGAAAGAAAGTGCAAGAAACGCAAGATTTGAAGCCTCTAAGATCAAAGGATTGAAGATCTGGGTGTTTGTGCATCAAATCTCAAAGAAAGGAGCAACAAACAAGGTAAGAATCGACCTCTAAACTCTCTGTTGATCAAACCCGGATTCTAGGGTTTTGGGGTTTTAAAAGTCTCAAATAAACACATAAAGGTCGAATTTTTACGTATGAAAACGTGTAAAAATGCTAGAAATGGTTTCATGGAAGGTAAACCAAGGATTTGGACGTAAAAAGTTAAGATTTTGGGTTAAAAACGGGCTGGTTCGTCATTGATATGCATCCAGCGAAACTGTTCCCCAATCCAGCGAAACTGTTCCCCAATCCAGCGAAACTGTGCACTCGTCCAGCGAAATTAGGCAGCGAAACTAAGAGAAGTTCCAGCGAAACTACAGTTTCGCTGGGGCGAAACTACTGTTTCGCTGATATGTTCGCCAGTGCCCAAGTTGACCCTTAGATATTGCGAAACTAGGAAATTCCAACGAAAGTTGGGCGCTCAAAGCAGCGAATCTGTCCAGCGAAACTGGCAGAAATGCTGCCCAGCGAAACTGGCAGCGAAACGCCCAGCGAAACTGGCAGCGAAACTGCCAGCGAAACTGGTAGCGAAACTGCAAGCGAAACTATGGGCGAAATTATGAAGAAAATGATGTTTTTGTGTATTAACTTTCGTGCAGCCAGAGCATTCGGACCATAGCTTAAGTAACTTAGGATTTAAGCTATTTTCTAAGTTCAGGTGAGTTCTAGATCCCCTTATTTAAACGTTTTTCCATGTTTTTGGGGCTATTATGTATAGTAAACATAAGGTTTTCAAGATAAGGATTTCAAGGTGTTTTAACAAGAAAATACATTTTTCTAAAGTAAAATGTGACATTTAAATAGCTCAAAATAATTTTCGGGGGCGCTGACCTGGCAGCCCGGCCTTAGCCAGGGGCGTTGCCCCTTGGACCCCACTAGGGGCTGCTGCCCCTAGGACCTCGCTATAAAGGGCTGCCGCCCCCGAACCCCCACTGTCCCGCGGAGGGTCGGTTACGTGTTATGATGACTAGTACTTGGTATGTTGTGTACTTAATAAGTTATGTATTATATATTAAGTGAAAGATAATATTAATGAGAAGTTGAACTTAACGAATGTTACCCCCGGGCCCATATGATGATGAAAAGTTTTGCAAGCACTATGATAGACTTCACTTATGTGAGTCTGATGTATGATGATGGATCCGTATTCATAAGCAGGCTATGTGCCTTGCAGTGTGGATCAACTGTCGGGGGTTAGCTACCATTTTCATGTGTACTGACAGGGACTGGCATTTGTTGTCAATCAACATGGAGCTCTTGCTTTGTGCAATCTCGTTTATGCTAAAGTGGAAGATATTAATGAATGAAAGATAATGAACATGCTTATTATGATGAAATGTATGTATTACGTATGCGTGGTCATTATATAAAAGACAAAGTTATATTTACTATTTACTTAAAACTAGAACTCACTAAGCAAAGCTGACTTTTATGCATAATAGTTGGCAGGTAGGTGCTGATGCTGAGGATGGTACTGTGGAGCTACTTGGGGAGATGTGGATGGCATTCCTGTTTATGAAATCTCTATTGTAATTTATGAACAAGTATTATGTTTTGTTTACAATCAAAAAGGACATGTATTTGATCATGATATGGTTTTTAAGTATTAAATGAATGTTTTAATTATTTCCACTTTGATGTTTTGCTATAAACTGATTTTTATGCTATGGTTAACCAACTGTGAGGCTTCCCGGGAACGTGGCCTTACACATGGCGTAGCAAGTGAATCAGTTGGGATAGGTAGTGGTATTCCAATCTCTTCCAAAGCTGATGTTCAAGCTGTGGAAGGGATTATTGAATTGTCATCCTTGTCTGATGATATGCTTATTGTAGGATTCTATGTGCCCAAGACACTTAGAATATTGATGTGGTTAGTACGTTATGATCCAAGTCGGGTTATACCCAATAACAAGCTTAGCAAACACCAATTAATATTTGATTGATGATATGATCATGCAATTAAATATTTACACCAATTAATATTTAAATTGATGATATGATCATGCAATTAAATATTTACACCAAATTTAGAAAATGGGTTTTCTAAATAAGTTGCATATGAGATGGAACAATTTATTTGGATATTTTGTTCAATAATATTATTTGAAGTGTTATTTAAATTAGTTGTATAACACCAAATAATAATGAAAGAATACTACTTAAACAATTAAATGGTTAATTGTTATAAGACTAGACATGTGTGTATGTGTATGTTTTAATTAAAAGGCAAAAGAAAAACCCCTTTGTTTTCTTCTTCAAAGCCGTCCCTTTGAAGTCTTGCATGTGGGAGACACACATGCAAAGATTCCACAACTTTTGCCTTAAAAGCACACACCCACTAACTTGGTCTTTGATAGCTTTCTCTCTATTCAATCTCATAAGCATGCAAGACACAATATTTTCTTCTTGCTCTCTCTCTAAGTTACGAAACTTAGCAGCAGAATTGGAGGTTTTGAAGAACATTTTGTGTTCATCTTGGTGATATCTTCACATACATGCAAACAAGAAACAATTTCAGCTCTATCTCTCTCTCATCTTACGTTTTTCAGCAGCCTTTTAAGAGAATGATGAGAGCTGATTTTGAGCAGTGTTTTTCATGTTCTTGGTGTGAAGTTCTTGCATTCCATAATGATGATTCTCATTTGCATGGAACACAACAAAAGGGATCCTCCTCTTCTCTCTAAGAGCTGCGAATTTTCAGCAAGAAAAGGTGGGTTTTTCTGCAGAAAATTAGAGGATTTTCATGTTGTTCTTGGTGTATTCTTCCTAACAAGAAGGTGTTAGCATACAAGCTTGGGGTATAGACACTTGAGGATCCCTACACTTGGGTTCTTAGCCATTTGAAGCATCTCAAATCTCTTTCATCTTGGTCGATTTTCTGCTGGAGAAAGGTATCAAATCACAGCTTCATATGGCTGTGATTTTATGTACATTTGTGTATGTTCATAGCTTGTTTTATCCACATAAATGATCCTTATTGTTATGGGTTTGTTTTCATAGTAAATGAACATATAGAACATAAGATTTTCAGCTCTAAAAATCAGTTTTAAAGCCACGTATCCGCTGCGTTTTCAGAATGTTTAAAAGGTTAAACATGGATTTTGTGTTCTAGTAAACCCAACAATGGCATCAAGAGCCGGTTATGTGGATGACTTGCTTGTTTTATCTTTTGAAATTGGTTTTAAAAGATGTTATTAGACATGTTATAGGCTGTTTTTGGGCTGGATTATTATGTCTTGTTGAAACCCCAACTTTCAAGGTTACATTACACATGCTTGTGATTAAACCTTGAAAGATATGTATGTTGATATATTGATTGTTTGGACAATATTTAAAACCAAAAATTTCAGTTTATGTTGGCTGAAATTTAAAGGTTTTAAGTGGGGTTTCATTGTATATTTTGATGATTTGATCATTGGATGTTTTAGTGCATAACCTAGCCATTGACCTTGTGATTGTTTGGATATTTATGATGGTTGTATTCATTCATTCGATTGGGTTGTATTATTTGTTATTTGTGCTTTATTTCAAATGTAATTTATTTATTATTGGGTTGTAATAAATAGATTAGGTGTATTTTCATTTTACTAGATATCTTGTATTAGGACTTTATATCTTGTAATATGAAGACATACACATTGGAAGCACAAAGGAAGGTCACAAGAGAAACATGGAGCATTTTGGATGCGGTTTCAAGTGGGAGGCTTTTGGAAGCTTTCCATATGATTGTTTGTGACCCTTAGGAAAGACCTATGGACCACACTTGTGATGGCAAACAAGTGTGGACCACTTTAGATGCTATGGTTATGCACATATGCACATATGCACATTGTGGTTGTTTATATTATGCTTGTTTGGTTGTTTGTTGTATGATTGTTGTTTGATATTTGGATATGCATAACAAACTCATTAGCAAACTTAACAAGCTGAAAATTTATGGTTTCTAATCATTAAGTGGTTAATAAGAGGTTATTAAAAGGATTAATGATTTAATAAAAGAGGTTTTATTAAAAATAAACCATAAGATACCTTGCATCTATGGTTCTTAATCATTAAGTGATTAATAAGAGGTTATTAAAAGGATTGATGATTTAATAAAAGAGGTTTTATTAAAAATAAACCATAGGATACCTTCTATTTGAAAGCATGCAAATACAAGGTAAATAGAGTTTTCAAACTAGAATCAATGAAAACTAAAAATCCCTTTTAAACAAGTTTAACACCGTCCTTTTGCACAACACTTAAGTCATTTGGAAACTCTTAATGGGATAAAGGTCACCTAACCATTTTGAGGGAACTTATGACTTAAGGTGGGAATACCACATTGGTGGGATAAAGGTCACCTAACCACTTGTGTTGGTAAATTCACATGTGTGTGCAAGTAGGGTAACTTGATTTGCAAACCATGTTGAATGGATCACCTAAAATATGGTTTCCAAATGGTGTTGATGGGATTAACATGCCGACTTTACATATGATGTTTAAAGTCGATCCCATACCGCTAGAAGTTGCAAAAGGTTGCAATTGTCAAATGTTGACTACCTTGTTAATTTGAATAATGGGATAAAGGTCACCTAACCATTATTTGAATGTAACGTTGGATTCTAGATTTTAATTATTAATTGTCTATAAGACATAAAGGGTATTAATAATTAAAATGAAATTTTTCAGAAATACTAAAGGAACTTTGTAAAATTTGTAGAATGACCGCAAACAATAATGCTACCACCCCGACCGTCCATACCCTATCACTAAGATCTATTTTAGGGATCGTCTGAACCATAATAACCTTATGGACTAGTCTCGAAACTTAAGAATTGTTCTCAAGCAAGAGCAAAGGCAAATGTCCTTGACGATCCTATTCCTAACCAACCCGACCCCAACGATGTTGAGGCCATTCCTGATCCCAAGGCAAATGTTGCCAAAGGAGGAGGGCATGTCAAAGGCAAAGGGGAAGGGAAGATCAAAGCGGAACCTCCAAAACCTAAGCTTATGAAGCCTAAGATAACCAAAAACGATCCATGCTTTAAGTATGGTGAGATAGGTCATTTGAAAAGGAATTGTCCAACCTATCTCAATGAGTTGAGAAATAAGAGGGATACTGGGCAAACCTCAAGCACAACTTTCATAATCCATATTGACTTAAATGTTATTTCCTCAAAGCACATGGGTAATTGGATACCACATGTGGAACTCACTATTGCAATCTGTTGCAAGGGTTCAAAAGAAATAAGCACTTTAAGAAAGGAGACTATGTTTTAAAACTTTCAAAAGGTTTGGAAGTTGTTCTTCAAAACATGTTATATGCTCCTAGTCTGACTAGGAACATGATTTAAGTTTCCCTTTTAAAATGATATGGTTATGATTTAAAGTTAGTAAATGATGATATTTATGTTTATATGGATGATGTATATTATTTCAAGGCTATGCCTTCTAATGATATTTATGAATTGGTTCATGATGATTCGTCCTATAATAACACATTATACCTATCATACACCAAGAGACTTAAAATGGTTTAAGTGACTCTTATTCTTGTCATTGTCATCTTAGTCACATAAACAAGAAACGGACTTAAACACCTTAAAAGAATGGTCTTTTAAAAGCAAATGAAAATTGTTCATTTGATAAGTGTGAATCTTGTTTACAAGGTAAGATGACCAACACGCCCTTTAGTGGTACTAATGAGAGGGCAAAAGGACTTATTAGGAATCATACATTTGGATGTATGTGGTCCTTTTAATACAATGACAAGGTATGGTGAAACTTACTTCATTACCTTAACCGACGATTATAGTCGCTATGGTTATGTGTACTTGATGGCAAATAAACATGAAGAATTTGAAATGTTCAAAAACTTCAAGAATGAAGTAGAAAATCAACTCAATAGAACTACCAAAGTTCTCCGTTTAGATAGAGAAGGTGAATACCTAAGTGAGACTTTTGGGGATCATCTAGGAAGTTGTAAGATTGTCTCACAACTTACTCCTCACAGAACACCATAATATAATGATGTGTCTGAAAGGAGATCGAACCCTATTGGATATGGTTCGACCTATGATGCCTATAAGCTCACTACCTCTATAATTTTGGGGTTTCGCACTACTCTCCAAGGCTCGTATTTTGAATATGGCCCAAACCAAGAAAGTGGATTCGACGCCTTTTGAAATATGAAATGGAATAGTTCCATCGCCATCATATTTAAAAGTATAGGTTATGAAGCTTATGTTAAGCTTAACACCCAAACCAACTGAAAGTCGATTCACTAAGTGTATATTTGTTGGATATCCAAAAGGACTGTATAGGATACTACTTCTTTGATCCAACAAAGCAAAAGGTATTTATTGCTCAAAAGGCATAGTTCTTGGAAGCCAAGTTCCTTATGGAAGGAATGACGCATAGAACAGTGGAATTTGATGAGGATCAAGATCCACAAGCCGATACACGTTTGGTTGACACTAGCTATCAACAAGAGGTTGTTGATAATGATCAAGAGGTTGATCGATACACACAAAACGTTCATAGATCTGGTAGAGTTAGCATTCCACCTGAAATATATGGATCTTTCATGGATGGATGCTATGAGATTGACTCCGATGAGCCAAGTACATACCATAATGCTATGTCCAATTAGGATTGTGACAAATGGCTGGAAGCCATGAACGTAGAGATGAAATCTATGTATGACAACCAAGTTTAGGAATTGGTTGACACTCCACTTAACTCCAAACCGATTGGATGCAAGTGGGTTTTCGAGAAGAAAACAAAATATGCATGGGAACTTAGATATTGACAAGGCTCATGTGTATAAAAAGGCTAGTGGGAGTGTAATCACAATCTTAGTATTGTATGTTGATGACATACTACATTTTGGAAATGACCTGGCTTGGAAATTGTTTTTCCATAAAAGATCTCGGTGAAGCCGCCTATATTTTGGGAATAAAGATCTATAGGGATAGATCGAGGCGGTTGATAGGTATAAACCAAAGTGCATATATTGATAGAATCTTGAAAAGGTTCAAGATGGAAAACTCTAAGAAAGGTATGGTACCTATTCAAAACGGACAATATTGAGTGCATCTCAATGTCCAAGCTCAAAGGATGAGCAAGATTATATGAGGGACATCCCATATGCATCTGCTATAGGATCCATCATATATGCGATGATATGCACTAGACCGGACACGTCATGCGCGTTAAGCATGACAAGTAAATATCAGCAGAATCCATGTAACACCCATTGGATGGTTGTTAAAAGTATATTGAAATACCTTAGGAGCACTAAGGATATGTTTCTAATATACGGATCTGAGA
Source organism: Flaveria linearis (assembly GCA_024085815.1). NCBI lineage: Eukaryota > Viridiplantae > Streptophyta > Magnoliopsida > Asterales > Asteraceae > Flaveria > Flaveria linearis. The sequence goes on from CM044005.1 coordinate 67,327,564, forward strand.
AAGAGGAACTCGTTGTAAAAGGTTACACGGATGCGAGTTTCCAAACTGACTCGATCACAATCGGGTATGTCTCCATTATGAAAAGGGTAGCATTTTCCACTACAAAATAGGAATACATAGCCGCCTCATTAGCAGCTTTGGAAGCTGCATGAATAAAAGGTTTATCACCGATCTAAGGGTGGTCTCTACCATTCAAGACCCCTTAGAAATCTTTTGTGTTAACGAGGGTATGATTGCTCAAATCAAGGAACCCCGTGCACATCAAAAGATTAGGCACAATGAGCGGAGATTCAACTACATAAGAGATGAAGTTGAAAAGGGAAAGATATGTATTCGCAAAGTTCACTTTGATCAAAATATTGCGGATCCACTCACGAAGCTCCTCGAAAGAGCAAGACATGAAAGTCATACCTATGCCTTAGGACTTCGATATTCTAGTGATTGGATTTGATCAAATTTTGTATTTGAATATATGGAACTCTTTATTATTTGAGTAAAATTATTTGGTTATAATGTCTCAATTAATGTTCCAAATTTAGCATGTTTAATCCATGAGTAAATTATTTACTCTAAATGTCCGTAGTCGTTCATACTTGTGGGAACAAGTATGAGGGTAAGACTATTATGAACTTGGATTGGTTGATATTCATAAGGATGAATATAGCGCAATGGGTTGCTACCAAGGTTCATAGATATTTGTGGGATACAAGTATTGGACTAACCCGCATCTCAAATTTTACTACATGGAATCTTATCGATTGATCATAAGTAAATTTGAGTAAAGGCGAATATCATTTAGTATCCTCCGACCTGAGATACATATTGGGTTTTGATATTCACCAAGTGTTATACTTTGAGCTAATTCTTTACTGTCCTGAAATAGTGGACGGTACATAAGGGTATGTTCAGGTATGACACGAGGTGTTTGTGAGAAACGTATGTAGTCAAGATGGAATTTGTTCCTCTTATTCGTTGAGAGTTAGATGTCTAAGGCCTGATTAAGTTAAATCAACAAGGAATGATCATTCTGTGTCCTTGGATTTAACATGACATCTGTAACAAAAGGATAGATGATTGATTCACCTAAATCATTTCAAGTAGGGTACTTGGATGGGATGATGTTATTGAATGGCCACAAGTCATGCGTATTAAGGGTAGTAAACCGTTGTTAGGCGTCATTTACTACTTGCATCAATCTTCTATGAATCTTGGGCAAGTGGGAGATTGTAGGATTCTATGTGCCCAAGACACTTAGAATATTGATGTGGTTAGTACGTTATGATCCAAGTCGGGTTATACCCAATAACAAGCTTAGCAAACACCAATTAATATTTGATTGATGATATGATCATGCAATTAAATATTTACACCAATTAATATTTAAATTGATGATATGATCATGCAATTAAATATTTACACCAAATTTAGAAAATGGGTTTTCTAAATAAGTTGCATATGAGATGGAACAATTTATTTGGATATTTTGTTCAATAATATTATTTGAAGTGTTATTTAAATTAGTTGTATAACACCAAATAATAATGAAAGAATACTACTTAAACAATTAAATGGTTAATTGTTATAAGACTAGACATGTGTGTATGTGTATGTTTTAATTAAAAGGCAAAAGAAAAACCCCTTTGTTTTCTTCTTCAAAGCCGTCCCTTTGAAGTCTTGCATGTGGGAGACACACATGCAAAGATTCCACAACTTTTGCCTTAAAAGCACACACCCACTAACTTGGTCTTTGATAGCTTTCTCTCTATTCAATCTCATAAGCATGCAAGACACAATATTTTCTTCTTGCTCTCTCTCTAAGTTACGAAACTTAGCAGCAGAATTGGAGGTTTTGAAGAACATTTTGTGTTCATCTTGGTGATATCTTCACATACATGCAAACAAGAAACAATTTCAGCTCTATCTCTCTCTCATCTTACGTTTTTCAGCAGCCTTTTAAGAGAATGATGAGAGCTGATTTTGAGCAGTGTTTTTCATGTTCTTGGTGTGAAGTTCTTGCATTCCATAATGATGATTCTCATTTGCATGGAACACAACAAAAGGGATCCTCCTCTTCTCTCTAAGAGCTGCGAATTTTCAGCAAGAAAAGGTGGGTTTTTCTGCAGAAAATTAGAGGATTTTCATGTTGTTCTTGGTGTATTCTTCCTAACAAGAAGGTGTTAGCATACAAGCTTGGGGTATAGACACTTGAGGATCCCTACACTTGGGTTCTTAGCCATTTGAAGCATCTCAAATCTCTTTCATCTTGGTCGATTTTCTGCTGGAGAAAGGTATCAAATCACAGCTTCATATGGCTGTGATTTTATGTACATTTGTGTATGTTCATAGCTTGTTTTATCCACATAAATGATCCTTATTGTTATGGGTTTGTTTTCATAGTAAATGAACATATAGAACATAAGATTTTCAGCTCTAAAAATCAGTTTTAAAGCCACGTATCCGCTGCGTTTTCAGAATGTTTAAAAGGTTAAACATGGATTTTGTGTTCTAGTAAACCCAACACTTATCACAGAGCCTATCCTTGATCTAGCCTCTGGCGTAGCAAGTGAATCAGTTGGGATAGGTAGTGGTATTCCAATCTCTTCCAAAGCTGATGTTCAAGCTGTGGAAGGGATTATTGAATTGTCATCCTTGTCTGATGATATGCTTATCACAGAGCCTATCATTGATCTAGCCTCTGAGGTAAATAGTGAGGACTTTCTCAAAATCCCTCTCTCTTCAACACCACAAGTTCAACCCCACTCTTCCCAACCTGAATCATCCGTGCCAGAATCTCCAAAAGCTAAATCTTCCTCAGATCCCAAAGGAAAAAGGACGATGACTGCTGAAGAGATTCTTGAAGAAGAAAGGTTGGGAAAGCTAAAAAGAAAAGGTAGACTCAACACTGGGAAGCTACTGGTTGCAAGTAGCAAGGCAACAGCAGCTGCTCTAGAGTCTATCAATAACAAAAGAAAAGTGGAGGTGATAAATAGGCTTATCAATCTAGGAGTAGATAATGAAGAAATACTCTTACTCCCACTTGATGAGCTTATACAACTGGAAAGGCAACTTTACGGCAGTAGGAGACAGAGGAAGCAACAAGGTTGGCAGAAGAGGAAGAGGAGAGGAGAAAGTTAGAAGAAGATGATTAAAAGCAGAAGTTGCAGAGGATATCCTTTCTATGCTCAATGGGCTATTCTCAGGAGGAGCCGACTCCTCATGAACATGAGGCGATCTTGTTCCTTTTTAACAAAGAAAAAAAATAGATCAACAAGAAGAGGAAGAAAGATACCAGAGAAAAGGTGAAGGAAAAGAAGAAGAGGGAGGAGGAGGTCAAACTTACGGCTGCCAAGAAGGTGGGAGACAAAGCCTGGATGAAAGCTTATCTCAAGGCCCGCAGCTTCAAAGGAAGGCAAGTAGGTCCCATCTCTGAGAAGACCCTACAGTGGTATGTCAGTGATATCAAAGCTGACATTCGCTTAGGAAGAAGGAAAGAGGTATACCAAACTCAAGGTGTATATAGGATGGTACCCAAACCAACACCCAACCACAACTAACAAAACTTAAACCCACACCTCTTCCCTTCACTATCAAAACTTAACTGTAACACCCGGAAATTTCAGTTTGAAGTGCCATGTGACTGGAGCGTCCAATCGTACGACTGAGGGACGACTGGAGCTCCATACGCATGATAGTCGCACGATTGGAGAGTCCAATTGCATGGAGCTCATGCGGCTGAAGGTTCAGTCGCATAGAAGCTCGGGCGACTGAACTGTAGTATTTAAGGGAGAGGGCAACCCTTACCCTCTCCCCACACTTATGAAATCAGAGAGAAAGGAGAGAAAGAGGAAGAGAGAAGAAGAAAGCATGGTTCAAGCGGGTTCAAGAGTGCAAGATTGACGTGTAATTAGTTAAATCGAAGCCCTACTCGACGGGATAGTTCATGTGAGTTCTAGGACCCCTCATTTACTTGTTTTCAAACGATTTTGGGGCTGGAACACATTTAAACCCATTTTTTGAAAAAGTGTATGTTTGACCCATTTGGGTGAAATCTTGGGTAATGTGTTTAAGGTATGATTTAGGACTTGTATACGCTTGTATGATGTCCTAGTATAAATCCCTGAGGTTTAGAAGGGCTAATTTGGGCTGGAAATGAGTTTAGAGGAGTTTGAAGGCCGTAGGTCGTGGCTGCTATTCGTGATGAACTCCAGTCACTGCCCAGTTAGGGCTAGGCGACTGAAGGGCCAGTCGCACGACTGAGGAACGACTGATGTTCAATCGTACGATTGAGGCTTAGTCGCACGATTGAGGCTCAGTCGCACGACTGGGGCTCAGTCGCACGACAGGCCATGCGATTGAGGGATTCAGTCGCATAGGTCCATTCGCATAGTAGTTCAGTCGCACGACTGAGGGTTAGTCGCCTAGTAGCCCATTCGTATAGTGTTCATTGGCACGATAGGAGGTCCATTCGCACGATTGTATGCCCATTCGCATAACTGCCCAATCGCACGACCTAGTCGCATGGAGGCCATGCGACTGAAGTATGTTCAATCGCCCAAATAGGGCTGATGTGAATGAGGAGAGATGTGTATGTAGGACGTAAATATGATAAGTATGATGTTGCCTTATATGATGGTATTGACTCATGATTTGTAAATATCTATGTTCCTTGTGTCTATGTATGTTTATCATTTCGTGACTTTACGTGAATGAATGAATGAATTAAACGAATGTAATAAGAACGTAAAGTGAAAGATAATGAAAGAGGAACATGATGAATGAATGCATGCATTGATGAATGAACGAATGAATGTAAGAAAGGCTTGCAAGCAAATGAATGGAGGTGCACACCCTTGGCAGGTGTTAGCTCAACTGTGATGCGGGTTAGCAACCCCGAAGGATGCACACAGGGTCAATCGTTGAGATTGATGATGAGGTGAGCGACTTTGTGTTGCAACAGACTCGGTTAGCAGGCAATCGTGAGATTGCCACTGAGGTGAGCAGCCATGTGCTGCAACAGACTCGGCTAACGTACGATCGAGAGAGATCGATATGGAGGTGAACGGCCTTGATGTCGCAACAGACTCGTAAGAATGAATGTAAAGATTGAAAGAGTTAATGAATGAACGTGAATGATAACGGTGAATGGTACACGAATGAAAGCCAATGAATGAATGATGAAGATAATAATAATATTATCTATGTGTACGTACGTTGTGTGATCGCGTGTATGTAAGAACGGTTTTTAACGAATGAAAGTATGTTTTATTATAAAACTAGAACTCACTCAGCAACGCTGACTTTTTATGTGTTTGCAGTTGACAGGTAGGGTTGCTGAGGATGGCAGGAGGCGGCTACTCAGCTCTTTTGGAATGGCATTTTCCTTTTGATAATGCTGCCACGTCTTATGTGGCAAGCAAGTGTTCCTTGAGGATCCCGATAAAAGGGATTACTTAAGGAATCTTCTTTATGATGAAATTTTAATGTTTTTCTATACTAGAGGTCACTGTTTATGACCCTTTTGTAATAGTGCTTTTGTGAAGTAATACAACAATAGAAAATTTGTAATTTATGTATGTTGTATTAATTGGCAAAAGCATTCATAGTAAAATGAAAGTTTATCACAGAATTTCCGCTGCATGATTTTATTAAGTTAATGTAAATTATATATTGGAGTGCGATGAATGACCAACTGTAAGCGTCCCGGGAACGGGGCCTTACATTAACCCACTACTGAACCTTACACTCCTAAACCTACACCATCAGCCTTAATCCTACCCTCATCCACTACCTCTTAACAACCACCACCACTACTCATCCTAAAATCCAATACACAACCCAAAACCCAACCATTACCTAAGCCATCCTCTAAACCATCTAAGCCTCTGACCTTAGAAGAGTTTAAGGAGATTGAAGGAAAGCTCATTAAGTGCACAACCTTGAGTGACATCTCTTGTGAGGAAGAGTCCATAACACTAAGATACATTGATGGCTCTTCATGTTCCCTCACAAGAGATGCATTCCTTGATCTACCTTGGGGAACACTAGACCAAGCTCTTTAACTCTTGGCTACAGACTCTGGATCCCTCAAAGAAAAAGAGAAGAAGATGAGAAAAAGATTGGTGACTTTACTGGACACCAGGAAAGAGGATAAACTGCCAAATATGCCCCTCACTTCTAGGAAGAAAATTATCTAGTGGAGGTTTGATGACTCTTCTTACAATTTTATTATTGAAAAAGAGAATGGTGAAGTCAACAAACTTGACACACCATCTCTGCTGCACTCAAGTAGATTTGACATTGATGAGTTAGAAGAGAAGCCATTCTCCAATCTCTCAAACTCTCAAATAGCTACTCATCATAAAATCATGTAGGCGGCCTTCATCTCGCTAAGCTAACAAAGAAAGCAAGAACTGAAGAGGAGTTGAAGTTGAGAAAGGAAGAAGAACAAGATGCCACTACTAAAGGAAGCCTATTCCTTCAAATGATTCAAGGCACTACTTCAGACTCCATTGTTAGATGGGAATATGACTATAATTCCCATCAACTAACTCACTTTAGAGGGCCACAACAAATGGTACATGTCATTCACAACAATAGATTGGACCTCCTCTATACCAATGACGTGTACAAACATCTCAGCATCACTTCTAGGAAAGAATAAGGAAACTGACAAATACCTCCTTTCCTTGGTGTTGAAAGTTTGAGAAGAAGAAGAGAATGAAGTTTTAGTATCATCATCCTAGGGGGAGTTTGTCAGATCAGGTGAGGCTGGTGCAACTAAAACTGCACTTAGAAGATTTTGAGTGCTACTGAAGAAATCTTCGGAAGCAAAAGCAACTCTTCCAAAGACAAACTGAAGATTTTATGAAGCCAAAAGTATGAAGAGTTTCTGAAGGAAAACTAAGTCTTACGAGACTAAGTAGTTTTCCTTCTGAAGTGTTCAACTTAGAAAATCCAAGGCAAAGTCTTCGGAAGAATGAAGACTTGCAGAAGACTCGGAAGAAGTTGATTATTTCAAAGTATAATTGGCCTCGAAAGAATTTATTCTTCCAAAGCTATTTTACCTTCGGAAGAATCAACTATGGACCAGTGAACATAAGTATGGTCTGACTGACACATGTTGCCAAGTCTGATATACTACATGGCATTTTTCCACGCACATGTAGTTGACCATACTTTATTCCATTATTCATATTTTATCAGTTAGTATAGTTACTAACTTTAGTAGGTAACAAAAGGTAAGTCATGAACATGTTATGACTATCTAATCTAGAAAATTATTTTATCTTAGATACCTTACTTCTAGCAATGTAGTATTTGTTTATATGTAAGTTCCAGCTGGTTTTGTAAGTATAATCAACTGTAGATAGTAGTATATATAGTTTCTCAATGTAACTTATTTTGCATGCTTTGTAAGAGTCTTGTAAATATTGAGTTGAGAAATAATATATACAAGTAGCTTGAAATACTATTTCTTGTGTTCATTAACTGAGTATATTATCAACTTAGTTAGAGGTTCTGCATCATCAAACGAGTGAGACTTAGTGAGTTTGTGAGGACAATATTGTGTTAAGAGATCAACACCGATCCTTCAATATCTGACAGTTCTCGCATCTTCTTTAGCTTTTGATCAAGAGCTAGAAAACCTCATAGTTTTCGCATAAGGTAGATGTTTTCGCATGTTGATAAGATTTTGCAAAAACCATAATCTTTGATTTCCTGAACCTCAAATTATGAAATCTACAATAGGACTTATGATTGGAATGACTTGTAAAAATTTGGACTTTCTTTGCTTATGTTTAATGGAAACGATAACTTTTGACAAATGAAATTTTTACTAATTTTTTATATTACATTAAATGTCTTCATAAAATATTAAAAATACACTTCAAGTCAATCAGAACAACTACTTTTGATGCCAACATGCACATCAAAAGAAGTCGTCATCCTGAAAAAAGATTCGATGACAAAAAGTTGATTCAATTTCAAAAACAAAATTTGGTGTACTTTGTTAAAACCTACTAAAATCAAACTAAGTCTAATATCAAGAACATGTTTACGTTATGTAAAACCAACTCCATCCCATTCTCAAACTTCAAGTAAAAGTCCCTAACACCTTCAATTTTTTATAATCTATTATTACCAATGCTAACATTTCTTCAGTTAGCAAGTGTAACTGTATAGGAGGAATAAACATCATTTTATGAGGTCATATAGCACATACCACCACTATTAACAGCCCAACTAGAATGATCATGTGTAATGTTCACCATATCATAACCATAACACATAAAAAACTTTGGTGGTAATGTGAACTTCAGCATACATTATTACCATCATCATCTTTCTTAAGGTTAATCTTTTAATTGTTTCATTCCATAATGATATAACTTTGCATTAGTAAAATTTCCTATAGACTTAGTATGATGCGTCAACCTGTTACCCAGACATGCTCTTTAACTTCTCCTCCATGTTTATGCCACTAAGACATCTGAATATGGAGAAACCTTGTGATTTTCTTCTCTTTTCTTCATTTAAAATATTATATTTATACATTTCCACAAAAATATTACCATTTAAGACAGAGCTGCATAATGATGTCCTAAATTTTATCAAGAATCTAGTATCATGTAGTCATAAACCTTGTATCTCATCTTCAAACTTAATACTCGTTCCTACAAACCTAAATATAACTGCCTAAAAATATTCTTATGATCAGTAATAAGAGTTCCAATATCATATTTTATATTTAATCAAGAACAATATTTCCAGTCTTTTGAGCATATAACCCCTCAAGTTTGGTCCACAAAGTATAAACATGGGTCTCTCTACTAATAAGATTTAAAACATTATCGTCAACCCATTAACGAATATTCCACAAACCTTTCTATGTAAAATATCCCAATATTCTTCTGTTTGATCCTTAGGCTTACACCTAGAAAAGATGAGGAAATAATAATCCTTCACATAAAGAAGGTAATTCATCTCGTCTTTCCAAACGATGACAGTTAAAACATTCAAGTTCACAATCTTACTTCTATTAGCTTATGTCGTTCAAATAGGTCATAACCCAATAACAAAAGCCTAGGGATAAGCTGGAGATATACGGTAAATGCATAATTAATTTTCATTTGACAAAAAATTACTTGACCCAAATGAATATGTGAGGATGCAAATAAGAGGATATTATAAAGTAATAAAAAAGGTACCAACTTTTAGGTAGAAATTCCTTAAAACGAGATTAAAAACAATTGGATTAGTAAAGCCTCTTCATATCCACTATCACCTAGTTTAGACCAATAAAAAATTATCTATAGGTATATTAGAGACATATAACAATCAACATATTCTTAGAATCGATAACATCAAGCATTTACAATCACAATCAACGGAAAACAAGAGAAATCAACATCAACAGCTAAACTTAGGATTTAAAATCTGACTTTCAGAGTAACTTGATACAAGTTTGTTTTGAAAATTGTTTGAAATAAGTTTTGTAATGTGCTACAGAATTTTTCTAGCAAACAAAAAGTAATTTTATTGAGTTATTCAATATTGTCGTTTTAAACACAAAGTTTTAGTCAATTTTGTTTTAAAAGAAAATCTTGTTTCGTATGTAAAAAGCTATCGAAGATAGGAAATTGTGACAAAAAATATCAGAAATGTTCATTGTTGTTGGTGCATAACTCAGAACATGTTAATGAAGTCATTGAATTTTACTATATGTTTTTCTTCATCATTTAACCATTCGGACTTTTAAGTTGCAGTGAATGGGCTATACAACCATATTTCAAAGTAGAAATAAATTAGGCTTAATATGATAGCTATCTCATGATGAAAAACATCAAGTGAACATGGTTGTATAACAGAATATTACGCATATCATAAATAAAAAAGGGCATACTTGAGTGTTGGTTAGCCCAAATCTTTCGAGAATTTGTTTTAAAGTAAAGCACGATTCAACTATAAAAATCTATTGAAGACGGGAAGTTCTAAAAAGAAATATAGGAAACCTTAATTCTTGTTTGTTGATTATTTAAAAAATTAATTAACACGTTAAATTTAACCATAAGTTTTTCTTCATCTTTTAACTATTCGGACTTTTAAGCCTCAAGGAAAGTGACCAAACAACCAAATTTCAAAGGAGAAATAAATAAGACTTTAGATGATAAGCATGCTCATGACAAAAACTTAAATTGTAAAAAATAATAATGTCCATGTCGTGAATATAAAGAGAGAAACTTGATGGTTGGTTATTAAAGTGTAACAATACTAGCATGATACTTAAAATATATATATAAAAAACAAAAATACTCAATTGGAAAATCTTAAAGGGCTTTTTAATTTCTGGAATATTTGTTATAGATGGACTTTTATACGATTACTAAACTAAAAATTGAATTAGTTCATGTGATCCCTGGGGAAAAAAATATACTACAAAAAAAACATCTATTCACAACTATACGCGTAAGAGTTGCAAGCGCTAGACTTTAAATACAATTTATATATAAACGGGATAAAATAAGCACCACACAATAATAATTTTATGTTTCTTTGTTATTTAAATACTATAATTAGAATTTTTTTCCAAAAGTTAAATTTTTGATGATATAAATGAAAGTGCAAGCATGTACTCACTGTAATAAACTTTTAACTACCTTACATAATTCCTAGTTTTAAAATGTATAAAATATTTTATATTGAAGACATAGATATAATTTTATATTCAAAACCCACTTTGTATTTACAGTGTATGAAATACATGAATCCAAATTTTATTTTTTGGAATAAAACAAAAGAGTTAATAGGACCCAAAAGGGTGCACTGATAAATAAATGCCAGGGATTGAAAATCAACAAACTGTCAAAAATTATGGGGTGGGTTTTTTAAACCGAGGGGGAAAGTACTTGACTGTGTGCCTGTCTAACTTTGGGTTATAAACTTGTCGTGTTTAAAAAAAAAAAACTTTTGTTATAACCTTCAGAAAAATATATATGATGTCTACCGGCAATGCAAACATTCAAAAAGACAAAAACAAAAACAAAAAATACCAAGTAGTTGTACTAGTGACTATTAATAGAATAACAAGGCCAATGGATGAGCGCTACCATTCATACATCTCGCTAACACTTCATGACGGGTTAAAGTTCGTAAAGAGATTTAAAAAACCAAAACGTTAACATCATTATGATAAATTTAAAAAATTAAATAACCAAATGTCATCACCAAAATTTAACACTTTTGTTTTTCGGTTGCTAAATATTTTAACAAATACAAGGATAAATTTGTAAAATATTAATCAAATTTTAAAAAAGTATTCTAATTAAGTCACTTATAAATTTTGTTGTTTAAATCAAGTTTCTCGTAATTTTTTTCTCAATCAGGTCACTAAAGTTTTAGATTTGTTTTAATTAGGTAATTCATAAATTGTAAAATATTTTTGAAAAAATAAAATTTTTTAAAATTAAGAATAATTATAAAAAATGATTAGAACCAATAAAAATATAATTTAGGGGCCGTTTGATAATATCTGAATGATTATTTGCTGAACCAATAACAGTTCTGAACCATTAAAATATAGTATATAGCTTAACTATTTAAAGGCAAATGTCTGATCAATTCAAATAAGAGATCTTAACCATTCAGTACTAGACATCTTAATGATTCAATATTAGTATAATGCTTAACCATTAAGAGGCAAATGTCTTAACTATTTAGACATTTGCTTGCGTAACGAACAATCTGAACCATTAAGTGTCGAAATTTTCATACATCTGAACCACTAAGAGGTTGATTAAGAGGCTGCCAAATAGCCCCTTACTTAATTGCAAAACTTTTAAAACTTTGATATTATTCTATGAAGTTTTCCATTAAATATAACCCTAAAAATAAATTCCGGTTATAAAAAAAGTTATGCTAAATTATTTAACTCAAGCAAATAAAAGCAAGAATAAAAAAGAAAAGAAAATTATGCAAAGAAAAGAATATAAAAAGAAAAGAAAAGTAAAGAAGAAAACAAAAAATCCCTACAAAGAATAAAAATAAAAGATTGATTGAAACAAAAAAAACATTAAAACTTAAACACAAATGTTTGTAGTTGAGCAACGTAGGGAGAAAGAAAATGTTTAAACTCTGATTGCCTTACGTTTTTTTTGAACGGCAATCTTTTATTAAGGACAACACTACCAAGATGCTAGGAATAGAATACATCGGACCAAACTATCATAATACGTACATACTGAAGTACACCCAACTAAAATAAAAAATCACTATTACTTATGCCAAGCCAAATCAGTTTCTTCCCCTATCCTTCACCCATGCATAGGTATTTACCTTGATGAAGTCAACCACTTGTACCATCAAAAATATTAGCGATGGATTCGAGTTTTGTCTTAAAAAACAAAGGATGAATCCCCCAAGAACTTTTTTCACTCTCTCAATAATAACAACAAGTGTGTTATGAATCAATACCTAAATAATCTTAATGCGAAAACCCATGATTATAGATATGATCTCTATGTGAGTGTATGATTATGTGTTTGTATGATTGAATGCAAAGAAGAATCATAACTGTTTTTTGATTGATTATTGTTTAAAAGCTTATAAAAGATTATGGTATAAGGTTATTTATAGCCTATGTACATACTATGTAAATTTACAAAGATACCCTTATGTAAAAACAAAATACATAATAATACTAAGTCTATAAACTGTCCCCTGTGGATGATAAGTTAGTCGTTGTGAATGTTAAATGAGTTGTTTACTGTACATGGATGATGTTCGCTGTGAACACTTGTACTATTTGTTATGTTGTTGTCTGTTATGGAATGTTCATCCCCTGTTGGCCCTACCTCATCCACTGTGTACACTTAGCAAAATTTCTTTATCATAAAATCTAAAAGAGAAATTTAAATAATAATTAGTGCTTGATATGAATGCTAGTATTATTTGTACGTAAGTAAATGATTGTTTGAATGTTAGAAAACATTTTGATTGATTATGGCGGATATTATCCTTTAATGCACTCGTTGTGTACAACAATACTCCCCTAAGAATGATGTTGTCAATCTTTATGTTTGATTGTTAGTAATTTTGTTTGTTAGAAATAATGTGTTGGTTTATGTTTGATTTTGAATGAATGCATGATTTTACTTATAATGACGATTGATTGCATTATTTGCTAATTACACATGTGTAATCAGTCTGCTTTATTTGTTATGGTTTATATATTTGACTGTGTAATCAACTTTATCGTCTCCATCTTCATAATCAATAAGAATGATAATTGGTTCTTGTTGTTGGTCAAGTGTTTGATCAATTTCTATTTCTTCTAAGTTCACAAACTCTATTTCCTTTTTCTTGAACTCATCTTCATCTATGGGTCATTCATAAGCGTAAAACATTTAAAACATATCATTTTGTAGTGGAATTTAAACTTTTCATTAATAATTAAAACTCATGTCGAGTATCATACCATTCCAATTACACTTCAAAATTTGTGTCAATACAATAATATTCCCAAAAATATAGATGTTAGACTCTAACTATCCTAGCAGCTCCCACGTCCACGCCTGCATCCCTCAGCATCATCGATTACCTGCCAACCATTATGCATACAAAAGTCAGTGACGCTGAGTGAGTTCTAATTTAATAATAAAATACTTTTTCATACATTTCAAAATCATTACATTTAGTGCGTGATCATTCAACATTACATACATATCATCATATTCATTTATTATCATTCGTTTTATTCATTTCATACATTTTCAACTTTTATAGTTGTCTTTCTCTTTCATCTAGACCAATGTCGTATGCTCCACCCCAAACATTGTACACGAAGCTGGTACTGGGCCGAAATCTATAAATAGACCCCTAACATTGTGCATGAAGCTGACTCCAGTATCGGGGCAAGTGACAAAGGTCTCGTTTAGTCATATTAGTCAATCACAAAGATTGACCCCTTTGTGTATCCTCATGAGTTAGCTCACCCGCACACAGTTGAGCTAACAACCCATTGGCTCTGGACCTCCATTTATTTGCTTGCAAGAGTTTCATTCATTCATTAGGTTTCACTTTTCATTATCATTAACTTTCACCTCATTACATAATACTTATTCTTAATTAGTATATATCACACTAAGTAAGGAACATCGTGAACCCCCCCCCCCGCCTCTTTATTCAGAAATAATTCACTCATAGTCCATACATTCACATTCTCATCAAAATGAATAAGAAACAATAATATCCGACCCTCCATGGGACAAGGGGGTTTGGGGGTGGCAGCCCCTGATAGCAGGGTTCTAGGGGTAGCAGCCCCTAGTGGGGTCCAAAGGGCAACGACCCTGGCTGGGCAGGGCTGAACTCTTGAGAACATTTTATTTTAAATCATTTATATAACACAATTTTGTAAGCTTTATATAAAGGTTGATGCAACCAAAAGAACCAAAGGCTTCTTGCATGCATGCACTAAGTATTAAGTGGAACTACTATGAAAGTTTTATACTTTGCATGATAATTATGTCAAGTATAAAATGTTCCGAAGCCAAAAGTTCCTTTGGAAGCTTTATACTTTATAAAATCTTCCAAAGCCAAAGTTAATGCAAAAACTTTATACTCTGCATATGATTTATTCCAAGTATAAAATCTTCCGAAGCCAAAGACCAAATCTTCCAAAGCCATAGATGAAGTCTTCCGTAGCTTCAAAAGACAAAATCTTCCGAAGCCAAATGAAATGAAGACTGATTTCTTCGAAGACATAGAAGAACACCCTCTTCTCGGTTGTACTTTTACATAAAGCTGACCAACTTTTCGCTGCAACTCTGAAGACTCACTAACTTGCATGATTTGGCGAAAAGGTCCATGCTTTTGTACACTGTACATTAAAGTCTTGGGTCTGTAACTTTATACTTTATGTACTTTTATCCTTCTGTAATATATTAGGATATGAGCAACGGCATGTCATAGTCACTAGTCAAAAGACAATATGCCTTTTGACTCTATATTGATTTTGTTTTCTTTCAATGTTCCGACTGGCTTTTCAAGTATGGCTAGTTGTAGGATGTATATAAAGTACCTTAGCGTTTTGTATTGTAAAACTTATGAATTGCAACTCTTGTAAAAGAACTTGAGATTAATATATAATATTCTTGAATATTGTTCTGGAGTTTTGTCTCATTCTCACTTGTGTTCTTGGCATCTTGCTCCCAAATCCGGTTCCCTATTTGAACTATTAAGTGCTCTAACACTCTCCTCATTGTGAAACTGATTGTATTGACCATCACTTAAACGGTCCTGTAATTGGTATCAAAGCATTCCAGGCACTTGATTGTAAGATCTCACCATCTTAAATCTCTTCAGTTTTCATAAAACACTTAACATCCCACGTGGTAGCATCCAAGGCTGATATGGAAACCGGGACCATGGTACAGTCCCCACTGATCACTCTTAATGATTTTGATACTTGGTGCCTAAGAATAGAAGGCTTCATCAAGTCAAAAGACATCAGGATGTGGGAGTTTGTTACGGAAGGACCTTATATTACATGCACCTCTTTAGCTGCTGTAGGAGGTGGCATGATTCCAAAGGAAGTGGCTGAATATTCTGAAGAAGATAGAAAAAGAATAGATATAGATCAGAAAGCCATGACTGCCCTTCAAACTGCCCTTCCAAATGCCATCTACAGAGGCTTCAAGAAGTGCAAAATTGCTAAGTAGCTCTGGGATGCACTGAAGCTGATGTATGAAGGTTCTTCTGATGCCAAAGAAAATAAGAAGGATATTCTAAAGTAGCAGTTTGAAAACCTCACCATCAAAGTAGGTGAAACCATAACTTAACAATACTTCAGGTATGTTGAGACTGTGGACACTCTAATGGATGTTGGAGTAAAACTGGAGAATAAGGATATTATGAGAAAGTCCATGTCCTCTCTTCCTAGACAATGGACACACTATTGTGTGGTCATTGAGAGGACTAAAAATCTCAAGACCCTCACTCTCACTGCATTCTATGGCATACGCAGTGGTTACCAGATGGAGATGAACATGTAAAATCCATCTAGCATTTCCAGTAATCAATAGAGTTCCGCCCTTCATGTGGTTGAAAGGGATTATAGAGAACCACAGCACCATTTCACCCCTTACCCTGACAACTCACCCAAGGGCCCTTTCATCACCTTTCCTGAGATACCAAAGGAGAGCTACATCCAAGGAAGCCCATTCCAAGAGACAAGCTCATCACATGCCTTTGTCTCTTATGATGAAAGCACAGGAAACTTTCTCCTCACCCTTGAAGACTTGGACTGTATCCATCTAGATGACTTGGAGTATATGGAGATAGTTTAGCAAATGGTTCTTCTCACTCACAGAGCCAAGAAGTTATACAAGAGGACAAGGAGAAAGTTTACTCGCAATGTATCCAGTGGAAAGTTTAGGCTGGATAAGAGCAAGGTGAATTGTTACAATTGAAACCAAATGGTCACTTGGCTAGGGAGTGCAAGGAACCCAGGACAAATGGTGGCCAAGCACAACCCAAGCCAAACTACACTAATAGAGCTCCCCATACTAAAAATCCCAAGTAGTAAGTTGCAACTGCTGTTGAAGAAGGAGGCTTTGATTGGAGATTTCAGGTAGAATATGTCTCTCCAAAGCAAGCAATGATGGTAGATCTTGATGAAGCCAAGGTATTGGAACATCTTTGTACCCCTAAATGCATTGCTAAAGTAAACAGATATAGGTCCTATAATTTAGAGATGAGATCTGATCTTGAGTCGTTGAACATATTAAAATCTGATTTCAAAAGGGATGAAAATGAGTATAAGTTAAAAATAGAAGACTTAAAGAAAACCATTTCAACTCTTAAACAGGAGCATACCAACTAGAGGACTCAAATCAAAGATCTCATCACTAAGTTAAATGAGTGCCAGGATGAGCTAGTGATCAGCAATGCCAAGGCAGAGAAGCATGTTCTTGAAGAAGAGATCTTTAAGAACATCATAATGTCATCCCTGTATTCCAAAGTGTGTTATCAGAACAAAGAAGGACTGGGCTCTACTGAGATAGCTCCTACACACGCTATTCTCTATAAGATCTCCCAGGTGTGGAACTAGTCAAGATGAGCTCTCTTGAGCTGTTATCCATAGATCCTAGTGCTGAAGAGGATGAAGAGGAGGTAGTGAAGGATGGATCTAAGATGAGTGAGGAAGATCATCCTAACAAGGGTCACTACACTCCTGAGGAGAGGAAGAAGTTAGGGATGACTAAGTCAAAGAGGAAGAACTTGATCCGGGCAGCAAAGAAGAGATCAAAGACAGCTCAGGAGATCAAGACCACCTTCAACTCCAAGCAGGAACAAGTTTTTATCTCTACAGGTTTTGAAGTGGTAAAGGCTGTGGACATAACTTTGAACTCTAGTACCAATATTCCATGTACATGTTCAACTCATCCCTATGAAGTAATGAAGACCGATCAGCTGTGTAACACTGCTACACAGCATGAACCATCCATCTCCAAAGGTAAGCTTCACCTTAGGAGGCCTACTACAACATCTGCGAAGATAGGGATGGAGATGGAAAGTGATCAAACTCAGTTTTCCATTCACGAGAAGACTCTCAGAAGGAAGCATATGGACTACATTATGTGTGGCAGTACTTCTTATCTTGCTAAGGATTACTTCTACAATCCCAAGAGTACTGTCAACGTAATAAGGAAAAAGACTTCTGAGAAGAACAAGAAGAAGAAAGCATCGGAAGAAATCAGTGTTTCTTTCAGAAGATCCAAAATAAAAATGAAGACAAGTGAAAATTTGCCTTCGGAAGAAATTTTGGTCTCGGAAGAAAGGAATTCTTCCGAAGTACTAAAGCTTGCTGCAGTGAGAGCAAGATCTTCCAAAGGGCCAGTCTCCAAAGCTTCTGAAGTTGTTAGAACTTCTGAAGAATTGAAGGTCAAGTCTAATCTTTTAAAGATGGTGTTGAAGATAAAGGAAGACCATGTGATTGAAAATCTTCACTTACAACAGCAAGTGATCCCCTTGGTCTCAGTATAAGATCAATTACTGTTGCATTGTCTTCAATTTATTTTGAACAGCCCAAGACCAATGAGGCTTGGGTTTTTAAATGTAACTACTTTTCCTTTTATTGCGTAGGAATAGCTGTTGGTCCATCAAAGATAGAACAACAATGTTAATGATAATAAATCTCCATCAGATACCACTGAAACAAGCATCTAAACAATAGTTTATCAAAAGAGTTTCAAAATAGAACCATTTCAACCAAGTAGAATAAAAAACAAGTTTTAATGATAAAGAAATGATGATTCCAGCCAAAATACACACTAGAACAGTAATGCAAAAGTATATGCTCGAATTAGGGTTGTGCAAAACTTGCAACAAAACATTACAAAGATTCATATATGTAGCAGTTATAGTTTCGCTGATAGTTTTGCTTCGTAGCAAATCTGTCCTGACCAAAGCCTTAGTTTCACCCAGCTGCAAAACACAGTTTCGCTCTGTGACCTAAGTCAGTTGACTATGAGCGAAAGTATAGTTTCGCTCGTAGTTTCGTTGGGTCAGAAGAAACTACTACAAACATAAACTAACTACTATTTACATACAATAAACAAAATAACATAGATCCTATTACAAATAAAGTAAAACAAACAAACTAACTACTAAGGTGAGTCCAACCTATACTTGATCTTCAATACTCCCCCTAGGTTGGATCTCACCGGCTTCATCTTGATTCTCTTCTTGAGCTCCAGCCTGGTCTCCCACTTGACCTTCATCTTCTTTGGCTTTCTCGGATGCTTCCTGTTCAGCTCCAGCCTCTTTCACCACATCATCTGCATCTCTGCCAGTCTCTTCTTCCGCATGTGCACTGGCTTGAAGTAATTCCTTTGTCAAATCCTGCACATCCATTCTTGTCTCGTCAGCTTGAATCACTTTCTTTGTAAGCTCCCATGAGCTTTGTTAGCCACTCTCATGAATAGACTGTCTTCAATACTTGTTTCAGCTCCCGCTTTCATATGATTTTAACATAAAATCTTTAGATCCTCCTCTCCAAATAGAAATACCTCCATTGGATCAAACAATCTAATCTCTTGATTACCTTTAATCCTTATCACTGCTTCCCCCGTATTATTGTCATAAAACCATGTGACAAAATCTTTTAGCATCAGGGGAAGTGGATTGGGCACTTGTACTCTGTTTATGGTTTTTGTAGGATTTAATTTCAACATGATCTTACCTTTCCTATGGCCTAATCCAAGTCTTTCTTAGACCTCCTTCTCTCAGGCTTCATGTAACCGAATGCTTCAAAATTGTCATTTAGCCCTTTCTTTATCTCTTTCTCCAGCAGCATTGCCCTCTCACTTACATCTGCATCTATTAGAAGGATCTCAGCCAACCTCCTCAAATCCCACCTAGGCAAGGTCTTAACTGCCTTCCTCTTGTTTAGATAATTAATCTTGCCTCCTTGCCTCTTGATCATAAATAATTTGAGCATAGCATTGTACTTCCAGCTTATAATCTTTTTATTAGCATCCTTCTTTCTAGCTTCTTGAATGTTTTGGAACAAGGGAGTTATCTCCTCTGGTTCCTTCACCTATTTTAAACCAATCGTCCTGAACAATCTCAATCACATCTCCCTCTGTCGGCCCTCTATGATCCACATACGTTACTGGCCTCTCATCCACCTCATAATACTCAGGCTCTGAGCTACAATCAATAAGCTGCTCATAATCCTCTTCTTCTTCATCAACTAGCCTCATGTCAGGCTCTTTCCCCTTATCTTTATTACCTTTTTCCACATGCACCTCCTTTCCATTCAAATCCTTCTTAATATCAAAACTCTGATTGAATTCAACAACAGTTACTCCAATCCCTCCTACATTCACTTCCTTCTTAACCCCACTAGCTCCAGCTCCTGCATCAACATCACCAGCACCTTCACCCATACAATTAGTACCAGGTTCACTTGTGTCAACATCAAAACCTATATCTGCAGCTCAAATCGTGCCCTCTCCTGTCGTTGATGATCCTACAACATTTAGGAACTCATACTTTGAGGTAACAGTAAGATCCTTCAACTCAGCTTTAGATATTTGATTTGGCAGGCCGACCGCTGCTTTTAGTTCATTTAGCTCCTTAAACACTGTCTTTATAATTTCTGTTGATCCAACCACTATTTTCTTCAAACCTTGAATAACCGCATCCTTTGCCTTCTACCTAATCTCCTCATTTATCAACTATGTTTTGATCATGCTCAGCTCATTTGCCACTGAAGCACTAACATTCCCGATAACATCTTGATCTAGCTTAGATCTGACATCTTTCCTACCAGGTTGTTCTGAGAATGCCTGCTACTTATGCTTTGTTCTCCTTTCATACACGTTTACAGGTTCAATTTCCTCAGCCCTTCTCTTACTCCTCTTTTCTTTCTGTACTCTGACCTCCTCAGCCACCTCATCAACTTCTTCTTCAAAATCATACTCCTTTTCTTTTGCATACCTTTTCCTCTTCTTTATTGCTTCTTCTCTCATTTTTCTATTTTCCTCATCATTCTTGTTTTCAGTATCAATCAGCTTTCTAAAATAATTCCACCTCTCCACTGGATACATGTTTTCCCACAGATTAGTGATCTTTGCACTGAAATCGTGTCTAACTGCAGAACAATCAGCAAATATTCTCGTATTTATTTGTGCCAGTCTTTTGATTACACCATGTCTTGGCAGATTTGGAATTAGATCATCAATCAACATCTGGATGAACATCGGGTATAACAACCACTTGTCTTTCTTCAGGGCCATTATATTCTCAGTCATACAATCAAAAATCAGTTTTGTAATATTGGCCTTTTCTCCTCTGTAGAAGATGATCATAGCCCGTCTGATCCTCCCTTCCTATGATCCAGACACTTAATAAAGACATGGGCTATATATATCCATTCCTTTGACTGTAGAGATTTCTTTATTTCCTTCTTGGAACCAAAGGGTGGCCCTTCATACCCGATACTCCTGAATGCCTCTAGATGTTGGGCATCAAACAGCACTACGTCTAGCCCACAATCATCTTCCAGACGAAGTACTTTGGAAATATTTTCCACAGTGATAACTATGTCATGTCCTTTAATCCAGGCAAATATCCGGTTCGGTACAGATCCAATATCGTACTCCGCAGATCTCCAGAAGTCTCTCACATGAAGATCGTAGATGGTAGGCATATGTGAAATGTCGTAATATATGGGAGATTGCCTCAACCATCTAATACGGTCTCTAAATCCCATAGCTTTAGGATTTCCATCATCCAGAAGTGCCACAATGTTGAACTTATCATCAAACTTTAAGTTAGCCATGTCAACTGAAATGGAAATATAAATAGGTTAGTGAAAAAGATATACACAATAAGAGAAAAAAAGTTATACAAAAAGATAAAAAGTAAGATCTGTCTAGTTTTGTTGGCAGCGAAACTGTAATTTTGCTGGGCGAAATAGATAGTTTTGCTGTCGAGAAACCATATATTCGATGATAATAAGCGTAGATTCGCTGAGTCTAACGTATTGGGTTATGTGCACTAGTTGTTAATCAGTTTCGCTGACAACTAATTTTGTAATTTCTCCTAAAAGAAACTATATTTCGCTATTAGTTTCGCTTAAGTTTAAACTCAGAAATAAATACCGGGTGAATCTATTGTTTCGCTGGATTTTTCCTTGCGAAACTGTCGCTTGTGGTTGGACAGCACAACATTACAGTTTCGCTCGAAACTATGAACTTTCGTTCAGATTCGCTGAAGTATCTTGGAGTTTCGCTTAACTTCAGCGAATCAAATTCAGCTGATTATTTAACCAAAATCAAACTTATTAGGGCTAAGTACAAGGTCACCTAACAAACCTAAGCTTAAATCGTCCGTTTATTTCAGCAAACAAGATCAATGCAAGATTTTCACTATATATGCTAAGAAAAACTAGGTTAAAACCATATTCGCACTTATGAGACTCGAATCTCATACTGTGCAATATATACCACATAGTTTCGCTAATTGCGAAACTATTGTTTCGCCCGTGTAGGAGAGATGCTCACAGTTGAGTGTGACTGCTGGCGAATGTATACTTTCGCTCATCAAAACTATAGTTTCTCCCATAGTTTCGCCATTTTTTTAATATAAGTTTTATGTTTCTACAAAATTTGTTAAAAATAACTTCCTCACCCCACAGTTCCGACTTAAAGACAAACAAATTACTAAACGATTATAATATTAGCAAATAAAATAAAATAAAATAAAATAAAATAAAATAAAAGGAAATTAAAAAAATATTAAAAGGATATAGTATGCATCTTTTTGTCGAAGTATTTCTGAGAATAAGTCTTGGCGAGATTGTTGATATGTTTGTCCACTTAAACCCACGCCTTTTTCTTTTCAACGAATGACCTACAACTGATTTTATCATGTTTGAGGTTCAATTAGAGAAGTTCAGGTTACTTGGTTCCCGCAGACATCAGGCAAAGAATTTATCCCATCATTAAGGTTTATTGCGTGTAATCATTGATTTTGCTTGAATAGTTTAGAATTGGCATAGATGTATGCATATAATAGCATGATCATTTGACAAGACACTTTACTATACAGAATCTATGATGATATTTCTAGGTCTCTACTCAAGTATAACAGAGAAGATGTAAATCATATTCTAGAAGATGAGAGCTTCAGCTTAATGCTTCTGCATAGCAGAAAAGATCATCTTAGTGTGTTGATGAGAGCTTCAGGTCAATGCTTTTGCATAGGAGGGAAGATTATCTTAGCGTGTTGATGAGAGCTTCAGGTCAATGCTTTCGCATAGCAGAGAAGATCATCACTGCAGGTCAATGCTCACGCATAGCATAGGAGATAAACATGCATTTTATTATATATAATATAAAATTTGGGCTAAAGGATGATAGACCCAAAACAAATTAAGAACAGACTCAAGAAATAAATCAGCCACTCTCAACCAAGTTTTGACGAGACTTGTATCTTTGTGTAGGCCAAAATGTCATGAGAATAATCCTTATCACCGAGTTCTTGATCTTTAGTGTAGCTGCATAATCATTGTTTACTTCGTTTTCAGGTTGAGTCTACCATGCATGTAAGGCCCCGCTTCCAGGCACCTCACAGTTGGTCGTTCATCGCAAATAAAACATACATTTGGTATATATTTATAAACATCTTAAATAAACATTGCAGTGGAAACATTCAAAATATACATTTCATTTCATTATAAAAGCTTGTACAAAAGATTTCATCGTTTCTGTGTACAAAATGGTCATAAACAGTGACCTCTAGTATAGAAATATTAAAATTTCATGATAAAGAAGATTCCTTAAGTAATCCCGTTTATCGAGATCCTCAAGGAACACTTGACACTTGCATGCAACATAAGTTGTTGCATGTATTATGCGCCCGCATTCCATTGCGTGGCAGCATTATCAAAAGGAGAATGCCATCCCCAACGAGCTGAGTAGTCGCCTCGTGCCATCCCCAGCAACACTACCTGCCAACTAGAAACACATAAAAAGTCAGCGTTACTGAGTGAGTTCTAGTTTTAAAATAAACATACTTTATTAACATTATAAACCATTCCTTTCTTTCATATGATCATACATCATACGTACACATAGATAATTTTCTTTATTATCTTCATCGTTCGTTACACATCATTATCTTTCAGTTCTCATATGGATCCTGTCAGGCTTTACCCACTTCATAGCACTCAACTATGATTACTGTGGTCGAATGACAAGGATCCCGTTCATCTTTGCTTGCACATTGAATACTTTTTGTACCAATACCATATGCTATACCCTGATCAGTCTTAGCTACTGGGCCATGAATCAATAGAGCGTATGCCACAGTACTAGTAGGTAAGCGTTAGAGGTGCCATGAATATGGTCAATCACAAAGAAGGACCCGTTTACCTTAATTCAATGCTTGCAAGACTTAGTTCGTTCATTCATTAATGCATGTATTTATCATCATATTTCCTTTTCATTCATTCATTAATACATGCATTCATCATCGTGTTCCTCTTTCATTATATTTCACTTTACGTTACATAATACTTCGTTCATTCATTCTCATAATTCGTAAAGTTTCGGAAAGATAAACATACATAATCATAAGGAACATACACATAACATTCATTCATCATCATACAAGGCATCATACATATATGGTATACAGTAGGTATACCCATGCAACATCATCATCATCATCATGCCTATGTTACTCGTTTACCCAAATAAATCAGATCTTACTAAGCTTAATCCGCATTTCACATTCTGGTTCATCCGCATTAGTCTGACCATCCGCATTAGTCAATGCGGATGAGGAATGCCTTATCTGCATTTTCATGATCTACCCGCATTTGTCCATGTGGCTGAGAAATGCCTTAGCGCATTTCCGGACTTGTCCGCATTGGTCAATGCGGCAGCCAATTACCACAGCCGCATTCCTTTCATTCGTCCGCATTAGTCAATGCGGCTGAGATGCCTTGGCCACTTCTTTTCATTAGGACAATGCGGATGCGACAATGCCTAGACCGCATTTCCTTAATCTTCCGCATTGGTTAATGCGGTTAACCACCTTAGCCGCATTTGCTTCGGCAGTCCGCATTGGACAATACGGTTGAGCATGGCAACCTGCAACTTAACCTGTACCATTCTCATACCTCATTCATCATCTTAACACCTCTATAGCACAGAATTATCATATTACCCATTTAGAACCACCTAAACATCATGTATACCATTCTAGAACATACATTAACAATATACCTATGAACATTCATGCGTGAATCATATATATATCTGTTCTGGAAAGTTCACATGTAGTGGAACCAGCTTCCCGAACAGACCGTATTCACATATAGATATACATATATGTACGGGTTAAACATCCGTAACTCAAAAACAGTTTCAAGATGTGTTTCAGGCTCAAAATCGTTCGAAAATGCATAAAAGAAGGGGTATTAGAACTCACCTTGTGTTGCTGGGTATGGCTTCTTCAAAACCCGTCGCCGTGAGACCTTGTACCTCGAATCCGCACTCTTCTTTTTCTTGTTCTTCCTTCAAATTCTCATGGCTGCTCTTTCTCTCTCTAGAATATTTCAAAGATTTGGGATTGTGAGAAAAAGTGTGGGCAGCCATCCCTATGTATATCAGATATTTACTTTTTCTTTGTACTTTTACACAATACCCTCTTCCACTTTTTCTTTCTTTTCCTTTCCTTCCCAAAATTCTTTCTTTTCTTTTCTTCTTATTATTTCTCTTTGTCTAATCAAAATTTCGGGTGTTACAAGTCCACCCCCTTATAAAGATTTCATCCTCGAAACCTGTTATTCCTCGAACAGATGTGGGTAATGTTGTCTCATCTCTTCCTCAGTCTCACACGTAGACTCAGATCCCTTTCTGTGCTTCCACTGTACACGCACAAGGGGAACCACTTTATTTCTCAGTCGCTTCTCTTTTCTATCGATGATTGCCACTGGTTGCTCCACATAATTGAGCCGTTCATCTACTTCGATATCTTCCAGCGGAACAATCATATTTTCATCGGCCAAACACTTTCTCAGATGAGATACGTGGAAGGTAGGGTGAATTCCACTTAGCTAATCTGGCAACTCCAATCTATAGGCCACCTCTCCTACTCGAGCAAAGATTCGGAAAAGGGCCTATGTACCGCGGACTCAACTTGCCCCGCTTTCAGAACCGAATGATTCCTTTCCAAGGCGAGACCTTTAACATAACCCGGTCACCCACCTGGAATTCGATCGGCCTGCGTCGTTTATCGGCATACGACTTCAGTCTGTCTTTGGCTGCCTTCATGTAGGCCTTGATTCTTTCAAGCTTTTCAGTTATAGCCTCGATCACCTCGACGCTTCCCAATTCCTTCTGACCAATATCGCCCCAACATACGGGTGTCCTGCATCTCCTACAGTATAGCATCTCATAAGGTGGCATACCAATACTGGCATGATAGCTGTTGTTGTACGAGAATTCAGCTAACGGTAGGTGGTCATCCCAACTCCCCCCAAAATCAATCACACATGCCCGGAGCATGTCTTCTAACGTCTGAATGGTCCTTTCCGACTGGCCATCAGTTTGGGGATGATAAGCCGTACTGATATGTAACCTCGTCCCCATAGCATCATGGAATTTCTTCCAGAATTTGGATGTAAACCGGGTGTCGCGATCCGACACAATTGACACCGGTACACCATGACGAGTCACAATCTCTTTGATGAAAAGATCGGCCAACCTCTCGGATGAGTATGTCTCGCGTATCGGTAGGAAGTGAGCACTCTTCGTCAGACGATCAACAATCACCAATATGGCATCATACCTTTTCGGAGTACGCGGCAACTTTGTAATGAAATCCATGGTGATGTGGTATATCCAAAGGTTGAGTCTTCCCATACGGCTTCTGATGTTCTTTCTTTACTTGCAAACAAGTGAGACATTTACTCACATATTCCACCACATCACGCTTCATACCCGGCCACTAGTATTCTTTCTTCATGTCTTGGTACATCTTGGTAGCATCGGGATGAATGGAGTATCGAGTTTTATGGGCTTCGTCCATAATCTTCATACGTAGATCCCCAAATCGAGGAATCCACATCCGCCCAAATCGAGTCTTGACACCAAACGTGTTTTCACCCAGTTCCGCGACCAGACCTCCCATTCGTTCTGAGTTAAGATGATCTTCCTTCAATGCCTCATCTTGAAACTCTTTGACTTGCTTCATCACCTCTGAGGTCATAATCAGTTGGTATGCCTTCACCTATATCGGCTAGGGCCTCTCCTTTCGGCTAAGGGCATCAGCCACTACGTTGGCTTTGCCCGGATGGTAATGGATCTCACAATCATAATCCTTTATAAGCTCTAACCATCGCCGTTGTCGCATATTCAAATCCTTTTGCTCGAAGAAGTACTTCAAGCTCTTGTGGTCTGTGAAGATGGTGCACTTCGTTCCGTAGAGGTAGTGCCTCCAAATCTTTAACGCGAAGACCACAGCTGCTAGCTCCAAATCATGAGTAGGATAATTAACCTCATGAACTTTCAGCTGTCGGGATGCATAGGCTATCACCTTTCCCCTTTTCATTAATACGCACCCTAACCCCGAGTAGGAAGCATCAGAATAAACCACCAATTCATCGCTTCCATCATGTAATGCCCATACTGGAGCTTGGGTCAACTTCGTCTTCAATTCTTCAAACGCTTTTTCCTGAGCCTGACCCCATACAAACTTCACATCCTTCTGGGTCAACTTGGTCAGTGGAGAAGCAATCTTGGAGAAGTCTTGAATGAATCTTCTGTAGTAGCCTGCCAAACCCAAGAAACTACGGATTTCGGATGGCGTCTTTGGAGACTTCCATTGCATTACTGCTTCCACCTTTGCCGGATCGACCATAATCCCATCCGGATTAACCACGTGACCCAAGAACTGGACTTCACGCAACCAGAATGCACACTTGGAGAACTTGGCGTACAATTTCTCTCTCCTCAACGTTTCAAGTACTTCTCGAATGTGACCGGCATGCTCTGTTTCGCTCCTTGAGTAAATCAGGATATCATCAATAAATACAATCACTGATTTATCCAACATCGGTCGACACACTCGGTTAATCAAATCCATAAAAGCAGCTGGCGCATTAGTCAAACCAAATGACATGACAAGAAACTCGTAGTGACCGTAGCACGTACGAAAAGCTGTTTTAGGGATGTCTTGTTCCTTCACTTTCAGTTGATGGTAGCCCGATCGAAGATCTATTCGTGAAAACCAACTGGCGCCTTGAAGTTGATCAAACATATCATCGATTCTTGGCAAGGGGTATCTGTTCTTCACCGTCAACTTGTTTAGCTCACGGTAGTCAATGCACATCCTCATACTACCGTCTTTCTTCTTCACAAACAGGACCAGAGCACCCCAAGGTGAGATACTCGGTCTAATAAACCCCTTATCCAACAGCTCTTGCAACTGCTCCATCAACTCTTTCATTTCCGTCGGGGCCAATCGATATGGTGCCTTGGCGACAGGTTGAGCACCCGGTATCAGGTCAATCTGGAACTCGATCTCTCAGTCAGGTGGCAATCCCGATAAGTCTTCCAGGAACACGTATGGAAAATCACACACCACCGGAACATCGGATAGTTGTGGTGTTGGCGTTTCTACATCTTTTACATAACATAAGTAGGCGTTGCACCCACGCCTCATACATTTTCCCACCACAGCCATTGAGATCACCTTCGGAATCATAGTAACCCGATCACCATAAACGGTCACTAAAGCACCGCCGGGCGCTGTCAATTGAATCATCTTCTTGTGACACACGATGTTCTCCTCAAAGTCCGCCAACCAATCCATCCCAAGCACCAAATCGAAACCACCTAAAGTCGTAGCGAAGGGTCTAACCGGAAATTTGTGGCCCTCCAATTCAACATCACAACCCTCTATCACCTCAGAGATCCTAGTAGACTTACCTATGGCAGTTTCTACATCAAAGGGCATATCAACACGTCTACTACTAACAGGCAGCTTAGTACAGAAGGCAACAGAAATAAAACTCCTACTAGCACCCGAATCAAATAATACAGAGGCTAAAGTTTGGTTCACCAGAAACGTACCGGACACAACATCAGGGTCCGTCCTGGCCTCCTCCTGTGTCATCGTGAATGCCCTGGCCTTTGCTCTTGGTTCTTCACCTCCCGTCTTCTTCGCCCCTAATCCCTCAGCCCTCGGCTTCTTGCAGTCTCTGCTCATATGACCACTTTCCCCACAGTTAAAACATTTGCCTGTTCGGCAATCCTTTGACATATGCCCTGCCTTCCCGCATCTGAAACAGATGTTTGATCCCCACTTGCACTCCCCCAAGTGCTCCCTTCCACACTAGCCACACTTCCTCAACCCTGCTCCTGACATGACTACACGGCGGTCATCCACCCATGTCTTCTTGTTACTCATCGAAGTATCACCACGACCAAACCTCTTCCCCTGCCAGTTTCTCTCACCACCTCCCTTCTTACTAATCTCAACCTTCACCACCACAGCCCGTTCATCATATAATCACCCAGCCAAATCCATTGCCGACCTAAAGGTGCTTAGTCGAGCAGTAATCAAATGCCTGCGGATGTCAGCTGGCAGCCCCTGAATATACCGGTTGATCTTTCAAACACCGACGTCACTTGATCCGGCACCAACCGCGCCATTTCATTGAACTTGGTGGTGTATTTTTGGTGGGTCATCGTCCCCGCTTCCAACTGCAGGAACTCTCTCTCAACTTTGTCCATTTCCTGACGAGGACTGAACTCCTCGATCACCATCCTTTTTAACTCGGCCCACTTCATCTTTCCTATGGCCCTGCTACCCTCGGCTTGGACTATATTGTCCCACCAGCACAAAGCCGACCCCGTGAAAGAGTGGGTAGCAAACTTCACCTTCTTGTCCTTCTGGCAATCACTAATATCGAGGACAACCTCCATATCTCTCACCCACTGGTGAGCATCAGCAGCAGTGCCAGAACCGTCAAAAGTAGGGGGCTTGCACCTCATAAATGCCCCGTAGTTACAACCCCGTGTTGTCTCCCATACCTGCTCTTCCTCCTCTTCCTCTTCATCATCAGAGAAAACCGTTTCCGGTCCTGATTGCTCCTGTCTTCCTGAGGACCTGTTCCTCTTTTTTCTTTCACCTTCCCTGACAGCCTTAATCACTTCGGTCACCACAGACGGTAAGATCGTCTGCATAACTTGATGTACCTCTTCAACCACTGCCTCTTTTACCGAGGCTCTCAAATTGGCGCTCTCGTCTACTCCCTCCTGATGAGGGGTCTCGGTTTCCTCATGAACCACTTCCTCTACCCTAGGTCTCCCTCTCGTAACATGCGGTTTAGCACCACGTCTACCACCACGTGAAACTTTAGATGATCTACCACCGACCATCTTCTATCACATCAAAGATTCAAACACCAACACGGTCATTCAAGGAAATAGCTCAGTTTATGTCAAGTATGGTAAGTCCCTAATTACAGTGGCCAGCTGTGGTTAGCCACTTACTCTACTTTTCGCACCCCGAGCATCACCCGTCCTGACTACATTAGTATCTAAATCTAACAGTACACATAAATCACATCACATGCGCACATAATACCAGTTAATCTTTAAGAAAATACCTGATAGCACGCAACTACTCAGATGACATTCTCTTCCTTTCTGTCCCGTTTTCAGTTTAGGTTTATTTTGAAAATTTACCCGTTTCACTTAAACTTTAGCTCTGATACCAACTTGTAAGGCCCCGCTCCCGGGCACCTCACAGTTGGTCGTTCATCGCACATAAAACATACATTTGGTATATATTTATAAACATCTTAAATAAACATTGCAGCGGAAACATTCAAAAGATACATTTCATTTCATTATAAAGCTTGTACAAAAGATTTCATCGTTTCTGTGTACAAAATGGTCATAAACAGTGACCTCTAGTATAGAAATATTAAAACTTCATCATAAAGAAGATTCCTTAAGTAATCCTGTTTATCGGGATCCTCAAGGAACACTTGACACTTGCATGCAACATAAGTTGTTGCATGTATTATGCGCCCGTATTCCATTGCATGGCAGCATTATCAAAAGGAGAATGCCATCCCCAACGAGCTGAGTAGTCGCCTCGTGCCATCCCCAGCAACACTACCTGCCAACTGGAAACACATAAAAAGTCAGCGTTGCTGAGTGAGTTCTAGTTTTAAAATAAACATACTTTATTTACATTATAAACCATTCCTTTCTTTCACATGATCATACATCATACGTACACATAGATAATTTTCTTTATTTTCTTCATCGTTCGTTACACATCATTATCTTTCAGTTCTCATATGGATCCTGTCAGGCTTTACCCACTTCATAGCACTCAACTATGATTACTGTGGTCAAATAACAAGGATCCCGTTCATCTTTGCTTGCACATTGAATACTTTTTGTACCAATACCATATGCTATACCCCGATCAGTCTTAGCTACTGGGCCGTGAATCAATAGAGCGTATGCCACAGTACTAGTAGGTAAGCGGTAGAGGTACCATGAATATGGTCAATCACAAAGAAGGACCCGTTTACCTTAATTCAATGCTTGCAAGACTTAGTTCGTTCATTCATTAATGCATGTATTCATCATCATATTTCCTTTTCATTCATTCACTAATACATGCATTCATCATCGTGTTCCTCTCTCATTATCTTTCACTTTACGTTACATAATACTTCGTTCATTCATTCTCATAATTCGTAAAGTTTCGGAAAGATAAACATACATAATCATAAGGAACATATACATAACATTCATTCATCATCATACAAGGCATCATACATATATGGTATACAGTAGGTATACCCATGCAACATCATCATCATCATCATGCCTATGTTACTCGTTTACCCAAATAAATCACGTCTTACTAAGCTTAATCCGCATTTCACATTCTGGTTCATCTGCATTAGTCTGACCATCCGCATTAGTCTGACCATCCGCATTAGTCAATGTGGATGAGGAATGCCTTATCCGCATTTTCATGATCTACCGGCATTAGTCCATGCGGCTGAGAAATGCCTTAGCGCATTTCCGGACTTGTCCGCATTGGTCAATGCGGCAGCCAATTACCACAGCCGCATTCCTTTCATTCGTCCACATTAGTCAATGCGGCTGAGATACCTTGGCCACTTCTTTTCATTAGGACAATGCGGATGCGACAATACCTGGACCGCATTTCCTTAATCTTCCGCATTGGTTAATGCGGTTAACCACCTTAGCCGCATTTGCTTCGGCATTCCGCATTGGACAATGCTGTTGAGCGTGGCAACCTGCAACTTAACCTGTACCATTCTCATACGTCATTTATCATCTTAACACCTCTATAGTACAGAATTATCATATTACCCATTTAGAACCACCTAAACATCATGTATACCATTCTAGAATATACATTAACAGTATACCTATGAACATTCATGCGTGAATCATATATATCTCTGTTCTGGAAAGTTCACATGTAGTGGAACCAGCTTCCCGAACAGACCGTATTCACATATACATATACATATATGTACGGGTTAAACACCCGTAACTCAAAAACAATTTCAAGATGTGTTCCAGCCCCCAAAATCGTTCGAAAATGCATAAAAGAAGGGGTCTTAGAACTCACCTTGTGTTGCTGGGTATGGCTTCTACAAAACCCGTCGCCGTGAGACCTTGTACCTCGAATCCGCACTCTTCTTCTTCTTGTTCTTCCTTCAAATTCTCATGGTCTGCTCTTTCTCTCTCTAGAATATTTCGAAGATTTGGGATTGTGAGAAAAAGTGTGGGCAGCCATCCCTATGTATATCAGATATTTACTTTTTCTTTGTACTTTTACATAATACCCCCTTCCACTTTTTCTTTCTTTTCCTTTCCTTCCCAAAATTCTTTATTTTCTTTTCTTCTTATTATTTCTCTTTGTCTAATCAAAATTTCGGGTGTTACAATGCATATCCCGACATAAGCTGTTGACCTTTTTCTAACTTCTTTTTCTAAGGGTTCTTGAGACAACAAAATTGGAAAACTCTTTAAAAGTGTATTCTCCCTCTTAATTTCTATTTACCCTCACGGGATAGAAATTTATTTTGTTTTTCGTATATAAAAGTAGATAAAAATAAAATAAAAAGAGAAAAGAAAAAAAATAAAATAAGAAGCAATATGGGATATCGAAAATTATTTGACAAATGTAAAAAGTGGAAAGAGTTATTTACAAAAGCTGTACATTTTATTAGGAAAAGAGATTTTCAAAAAGATATTAAACCCAACATAGAGATTAGTTCATAAAAAGAGGTTTGTCAAATGTTTTAGTGAAAAGATCTGCTCTTTGAGTTTTTGTGTCGTTTGGAATAATATCAATAAACCCTTTTTCCCAAGCATCTCGGATTGCATGAACCCTTGTTTCAATGTGCTTGGTTCGAGTGTGGTGAATTGGATTTTTAGCAATTCCAATGGGAGCTTCATTATCACATAATAGTGGTGTATGAAGAAAATTGATGCCATAATCCATCATCTGATGTTGGATTCAAAGCACTTGGAAGTAGCAGCTAGAGGCAACAACATATTCAGCTTCACCTGTAGATAATGATACAGTTGTCTGCGTTTTGCTTTGCCATGAAACAAGACAATCCCTAAGATACTGGCATCCACTGGTGACTGATTTCATGTTCATCTTGCAACCTCCGTGATCACTGTCAGAATAGGCATGCAAATCAAAGTTTTCTCCATTGGAATACCAAAGGTCTAAGCGGGAGGACCCTTTGAGATATCGAAATATTTGTTTAAAAGCCTTTTATGAGATTCCTTCGGATTTGTTTGATAGCAGGAACAGTAGCACATAGCGAAAGTAATGTCCAGACGACTCACAGTGAGATACATGAGAGACCCAATCATAAAACGATAACGATGAGCATCAACGGATTTCCCATTATAATCCGGAGTTAAGCACGTTTGAGTAGTGAATGGGGTAAGTTCAGGAGAAGCATTATCCATCTTGAATTTCTTGGGAATCTCCAGAACATACTTTTCTTAATGAATCAGAATGCCATCAGGATTTTGTTCAACCTGTAATCCCAAGAAAAAGCATAAATCCCCCATCATGATCATTTCAAAGCAGTCCTTCATCACGTCTTCATACTCTCTACACAGTTTCTCATTGATTGACCCAAAAATAGTGTCATATCTATGGTGCCACAAAAGAAGCCTTTGCTGAGAAGATATTGTGTCAAGGTTTCATTCCAGATGCGAGGTGCTTGATGTAATCCATATAAGGATTTATCAAGCTTATACACTTATCAAGCTTATACACTTTATCTGGGAAATCTTGATCCTTAATGCACAGCAAAGTTCTTGTGAGCAGCGAACAACTTCACACTTAGGTATAATCAATACCCTCCTCTTGAGAAAATTCCTGAACAACCAGCCTAGATTTCTTCCTGATAATAACTCCTCAATCACGATACATGAGCAACCAAATGGACGAAAGAAGTCAATCAAGGGTTTCCGTCTTTGAAGAAGCTCATACGGAGTGTTCATCTTGTCTTTTATGATAAGCACCCTGTTCAGTACATAAGATGCACGATTAACTGCTTCCGCCCAGAAAATAATTGGATGCTTTGACTCAATCAGCATAGTTCTTGCTGCTTTAATGAGCGTCCGATTCTTTCATTCAGCAACATCATTTTGTTGAGGTGTCCTCGCAGCACTTTATGGTTTGAGAATGCCCATGGTTGCACAAAATGAGTCAAAGATGTGGTTTCTGAATTCGGTTCCATTGTCGCTTCTGATGGCCATAATCTACCATTTGATGATGATTTCAATTGACAGGATCACCTTCTGCAACTCTTCTGTGGTGTCACCTTTATTTACAAGAAATCTCACCCAAGAATATATGAAAAATCATCTGTAACAACCAAACAATTAGATTTCTTAGCTATAGATTTAACACTTATAGGACCAAATAAATCAGTATGTAACAATTCAAGGGGATATGAATTTGTATTTTCAAGCTCAAGCTGTTAGGATTGTGTACGCACGGAGTACTAACGGATTCTGCGTGAAACAAGATCAAATAGCGCGGATTTCTATTTGATTGGCTGTCCAATAAGTGAGAACGAATAACCCGATTGTTGGGTTTTGAAACATGTAAATCAAACCTACTTTACCATTTAAACTATAAAAACGTAGCGGATTTAAGGTTTAAACATATGGTTACGAATCTGAAACTTTTACCATTTTAAACCATAAACAAAACCCAAGAACATGGATCAATAATATATGTGAAATAGTATGCTATCAAAACCAAAATAACAACCATAGGGTGTTCACTGAAACAACCTTTCAAGCATAGGATGTTGTAGATAGATGAGATGAAGATGCTGATGTTCTTGAATGTCCAGCCCCAAGAGAGAAAGCCTCAAGTTATGATACCCACAAACCCTTCCAAACACTTTGCTAGTTAGGAAGCTCAACACCAAATCTCTCTACCAATGCACCTTCAAAATCTGAAATTTTCAGCCTTGTTTTTGGCCTCTAATCCAAAATTTTCAGCCTTGTAGGAGAGAGTTCTTGCTTGAGTGTGTGTGAGAGAAGGTGTGTAAAATGAAAGAGTGCAAGAGTATCTCAAATCTTGCATAGACCAAGACTAAAGATGAGTTCCGAATGCCCACATGGGCGGCCGAAAGACCAAGACTAAAGATGAGTTCCGAATGCCCACATGGGGCGGCCGAAAAAATGGTTCAAAATGGGTTCCCCCCATTTTGAAACTTTTATAAAATTTTACTCTTTCAACCCTTAGTTTATAAAATTAAAACCTATTTTAATTTTATAACACTAACACACTTTTATTTATAATTATTTAACCAACTTAAATATTGAAACAAATAATTTCTCATGAACAAATTATCCATATAATGTTGTTCCATCACAAAAGCAATGTTTTAGAAAACCCATTTTCTAAATAGGTGTCAATATTTATTTGTATGATCTCATCAACAAATAAATATTTATTGGTGTTTGTATAGCTTGTTATTGGGTATGACCTGACTTGGATCATAACGTACTAACCACATCAATCTTGAATGTGTCTTGGGCATATATGATCCAACAATCTCCCACTTGCACAAGATTCATAAAAGATTGATGCAAGTAGTAAATACCGCCTAACAACGGTTTACTACCCTTAATACGTATGACTAAGTTCCATTCAATAACATCATCCTCTTCAAATACCATACTCGAAATGTTTTAGGTGAATCAATCATCTATCCTTTTGTCACATATGTCATGTTAAATCCTAGAGACACAGAGTGATCATTCTCCATTGATTTAACTTTGACAGGATCTCAGCCTCTCGTTTGATCAATTAGATTATGTTTGCAGCGGATTTAGCACATTAATTAGCAATTATATCAAGAACATAAAAGATATTGCAATTTAAAAGCATAAACATAGAGAGAGAAGAGTTCTGCGAAACATTAAATGTTTTATTGCTAAGCACGTTTCGGCATTTAAAACAGCATGGTTTACCATCCTTATATAGGCGGCAAAAGCATGGTGGTGATGTCCTTTTTTTGACATCAACTGAATATTAAAATTACAACTGACTAAACATAAAACTAATGAAGGTGTCAACAACTGACATCTTCTTACAAAAGTTCCTAAGTACTGACAAAAGTGAAACTACTGAAATCCTACAACGACTGAAGAACAAGCTCCTCAGTCGTTTCTAACTACTGATACTATAACAGCTGAAGAACATGCTCTTCAGCTATTGTACAAAATAAACTACTGAAAAGGAAAACCATCATAACAACTGAAGAAGACTTCTTCAGTTGTTATGACAAACTCTGAGTCTTCAGTACTTGGTCTTCAGACTTTGCTTCAGATGATGTAACAGCTGATGTCTTCAGAGGATATCATCAGCTGTTGTCTTCAGTCTTTGTCTTCAGACTTTGTGCTTCAGTAGAAGGTCTTCATTCTTCAGTTCTTCAGCTTTTGATACTTCAGTACTTGTCTTCAGTACTTGAAGTCTTCAGTACTTATAAGATTAGTACTTCAGACTTCAGTACTTGGTCTTCAGTACATTGGAGTCTTCAGTACATTGGAGTCTTCAGCTGTTGTTCTTTAGTTCTTTGATCTTCATACTTTGTTCTTCAGACTTTGTCATAACAGCTGAGGCTGGATCTAAGATGCTCTCGAGTCTGACATTCAAGCAAGATGCTCTCGAGTCTGACATTCAAGCAAGATGTTCTCAAGTCTGACATTCAAGCAAGAGAACACAATAGCTGATGGGAGTCTTCAGTAGTTGTTGCAGTGGCATATGGGACTTAGAGGTTTTCCTGATCTTGGCTCATTGGTTCTTTTTGTCCAACAATCTCCCCCTGAACCAAGGCAGCCAAAACCTCTAATTATTGGTTGTCCCACTTATTGGTGGCATAATGATTGGTCTATTTCCTTCTAGATCAGATTAGAAGTTGACCCAGATAAGCACTTGCCTGAGAGGTAGTCTCTAGTGTTTGTTTGGCTAAGTATGGATGGGAGCTCTGTCTTGGGGAATTGGACACAGAGCTGTTGTCCCATCCATATGATCTACCTCCCATGTACAAGCCGGTAGGATTCTTGGGTGTAGGCCTGAAGAAAGACCATTTGTTCTTCTTTGGAGAGGTCTTCAGGCACACCATCGAACAATCCCTCCCGACCGTACAGCTCTGAGATGTACTTGGCCTGTCTACCATTTTTGAGCTCAACTGTAGTGATTTGCCTGTATGCAAATTCATCAGGGTGTTTACCCTCCAACAGCAGGTTGAGCTCATCCCTATGGAAATTCTCAAGCTTCTTATAGACCAAACCCTTCCTAATCACCCTATTATCTAGCATTGTTTGGGGTGATTGGTTGGCTCTATAAGCTTTCTCGAATTCCTCTACTATTTCCCAGGGTGTTATTACAAGAGCCACAGAGATCACTTCATCTACGATTCTCTTTAGTTGGCTCTTGTATTTCACAGGCATTTCCTTCTTGACTATCCTGTGAGACACCCTTGGGTCAGGCCAAGTTCTCACCCTCTCCTTTTCATATTGAAAGGTTTTCTTGAGGGTGAATAATCTTAGAGCTTCCTTCTTCATATTCATTATGGAAGTAGAAGCAGCATATGATTTGTCAATGCTTTTCAGCATTGCCTCATCGTGTAATCTCTGCTGCTCCTCTTCCTCTAGTTTTACCCTCACAGTGTCCTGCTGTGAGGTGGGAGTGATGGTTTGTGATTTGGATTTGGGTAAAGGTATAACTGCTGAAATAGGCAGGCTATCCTCCTCATCCTCCTCTTCTTCTTCTTCTTGCAGCCTCAACACCCTTCTCTTCTTCACCAAGGGTGGATCATTGGCTGCGGGTTTTGATGGTGAAGGGGTTGGTTTTGTGTGTTGTGGTTTGGTTATTGGTGTGGGAATTTTGGCAGGCACTTCTAGCAATCTAGATATGAGAGACGGTTTAGTCTGTTTTGCTAGAAGTGTCCTGTTCCCAGCACCGGCTTCGGAGAGGGCCTCAGCGACCAGTCCTTTGGTAAAGGTACCAGCTGAACAGATCTTGGTGGTTATGGCCAAGATTCTGTCCCTGGACCATGCCTTAATATCGAGGACTGGCCTGCCCAGATACTTCGAAATGAATCTACTCATAGCCTCGAGTCTCTTTGTTCCTCTTGGCTATAAGTAGACCATCGGTACTCAATCTCCTTGGTTTCCATCCTCCGGAGCTCCTGATCTAGCAAGGCAGTGTCCTTGTCAAAGCCTTGCTTGAACAACTGTTCAATGGCA
Source organism: Flaveria linearis (assembly GCA_024085815.1). Classification (NCBI taxonomy): domain Eukaryota; kingdom Viridiplantae; phylum Streptophyta; class Magnoliopsida; order Asterales; family Asteraceae; genus Flaveria; species Flaveria linearis. The sequence continues at coordinate 67,365,957 of CM044005.1, forward strand.
GAATCCATTGATTTGCTGTGTTCAGCATCAGCCTCCTTGACAAGGGCTGCTAGATCAGAGTCCATTTTCTCTCCCTCTCCCTTTTTCTTATCAGTGATACTGAAATCCTTTTGGATTTCAGCCACTTCTATACGCTCAACCTCCCTCTCTTTCCTCTTCCCTTTCTCCCTCACCTTCCTAGTCTCCTCAACCAACTCCCTCTCAACCACCACCTCTTTCTATGCCTCTTTCTCCTCCTCACCCCTCTTCCTCTTGACTTGCACTGATGTCTCCCCCTTTTTGGGTGCATTGGTTGGGGTTGACTATCAGCAAGTGCCTTAGAAATGGCAACCTCCACCATGGGTTGTATGTATGTGGGAAGCCTCTCATCAAGGGTCTGAATGACTATGTCTTTAAGTATGGGTATGATGAGAGGTAGGGATTTCTGGAGGATAGCATCTAGCTGCTCAGGAGGGTTCTGACCCTGAGAGCTAGTGCCAGAAGCAGGGGCTGGTGGCCGAGTTTGTGGGAGTGGCTCAGTGTTTGTGAGACCTTCGGGTGAAGGTGCCATCTGTTGGGTAGTGGTGGCAGATGGACTTCTATCTTGAGTCATCTGAGCAAGCAGCTCTTTGAGTCTGCTTATCTCATCCTCTAAGATAGTGTTTTGAGCTACTACATCGTAGAAAAAGCTCAGGTCATCATCAGCATGAGCTGAATCACCTGACCTCCTGACAATGTCAGGATGTACATGCCCTGAGTGTGGCTCAGTAGTAGCATGTGCCCCTTGTTCATGGTACTGGGGACTTCCAGCCTCCGGATTGGATCCATCATCTGCAGTTGCCTCAAGTGAGGTCTTAGTGATGTTACCAGCTTCACCCTGCTCAGATGTTGATGCAGGGGAAGTGGCAGCCTCACCAGATTGTCCCATCTCCCTAGCCACACTGGGAGATTGGACTGATTCTCTGTGCTGTGGGCTCCCACTGGCACTTGTATCCACCCCTCTTCGGTTGGAGTCTCCCCAGGTGTAATAGGTTTCTGGGGAGAGGGTGGAGTGCTCAGATGGGTCAGCACTTTGGCTATTGCCAATGTTGGGCTTTGTGGGGCGGTCTCATCAGTAGATGGGCTCGAAGCAGGGTGCACAGGGGGAGGACTGTGCTCTTCAATGGCAGTCTTCTTAAGTGAGAAAGACCCCAGTAATGTGGTTGCCCCAATGTTGGTTGCATCAGGCTCTTGTTGAGAGGAAGCCTGTGCGGTTGTTGTGGGTGGAGTCGTGGTACCTGCTTGGAGAATCGAACCAGCAGGCACATCCTGCCTTTGTGTTACAGGGGCATCCTCAGGGGACTCATCTCCCTGAGTAGCCTTTTTGGGCTTCTTGGCTTTTGGTTTGGTGGGGACTTTGGATTGGAGGTGGAGGCTGTGGGTTCCTGCAGCGTGGGTTTTCGCAGCCGGCCAGCCTGTTTGAGTGTGTGGTCAGAGTTGTGCCTGGAGTATACCTCGGCTAGAACAGCCATGGCAGGGACCCCAGTGCCAACTAGTCCTCAGCCTGAAGCTGGTTTTCTATCATGGCCATTATGAATCGTGGATACAAGATCCAGCGGTTAGAAAGTGGTTTTGTGGCCATGTCTTTAAGTTCCAAAAAGATTATATCAGTTAAGTTTAAGGGTTGGTTCTCAAAGATAGAAAACAATACCTGTTGCCACCTTGTGAACATCTGGTCCCACGAAGAGGTTTTGGGAGCCAGACATACATTCACCATGTGGAAGATCAGTCGTTGAGGGTCAGGAAAGTGTTTCTTCAACAAGGTGGAGGTGGATAGGTTACCCTGGTAGTCGTTGGATGTGAATGAGAGATCCAGGGCACCTTTAGGGTAGGAGGTAGGGTAGGTGGCATCCTCCAGCTTTAGGGTTTGGCGTAGTGCAGCTGGAGTGATAACCACAGGGTGGTTGTTGACGGAGGACCGGAGAGAGACCTCGCCATCCTGCTCTCCGGTTTGGACGGTTACGTTCGTCCAAAACTCCGCCAAGGAGTGGGTGTATATAGTGGGGTTCAGGAGAAAAGCCATTGTGTAGGGTGAGTCGTTCATGAGATCGACGGCTTGGTGAAACTTAGGCCATAATGGCGATTTAGTGAGATGGGCGACATAGTTGTGTCGAGGTTTCAGTTGCATGGTCGCCATTAATGGTGTATGGGAATTTCAGAGGTTTTGAAGGATTAGGTCAAGTGAGGAGTAAATGCTCTGAAGGTGGGGTATTTATAGGGTAGGGCAAAGGTTGAAAGAAAACAACTGAAGGTTTTGGTGTTAGTTATCAGTTGTTGTAACGACTGATGACGTGGTTTTAACCTTCAGTGGTTGTAACATCTGAGGACTTGGTATTAGTCTTCAGTAGTTGAAACTACTGAGACCTTGGTTTTGTCCTTCAGATGTTGTAAACGTCTGAAGAGTTACTGTCAGTCTTCAGTAGTTATGAACTACTGATGACCTAGTATTCTCCTTCAGACGTTGTAAACTTCTGAAGAGTTACTGTCAGTCTTCAGTAGTTATGAACTACTGATGACCTAGTATTCTTCTTCAGATGTTGTAACAACTGAAGACTTGGTGTTAGGCTTCAGTAGTTGTGAACTACTGAGATCAGTAGTTGTGAACTACTGAGATCAGTAGTTGTGAACTACTGAAGACATGGTATTGCTTCAGTTGTTGTAAACAACTGAGGACTTGGTGTTAGTCATCAGTAGTTGTGAAACTACTGAAGACATGGTTTTGTCCTTCAGTTGTTTGGGTATGAAACAGCAGCTGCTGTCATCAGCTGATGAGAAATTACTCATCAGCTGTTTCCGTCAAATCAGTTGTTTCATACTAGCCTCCACATTTACTCATCAGCTCTTTGGCTGACTTTCAGATGTTTCATTGACCCTTCAGCTCTTGAGTATTTTCCTTCAGCTCTTGTGATCAGATGTTCACAAGTGCTGATGAAATAGTCTTCAGAGCTGGTGAACAAATTTTGTCTTCAGTACTTGTGTAAGATTACACATCAGTACTTGTGAGCAAAATTTGTTCTTCAGTACTTATTTATTGAAAAACATACATCAGTAGTTGTAATCCACCTCACTACATCAGTTGTTTCCAATAAATAATGTACATCAGTACTTTGAGTTATTTTAGTCTTCAGTAGTTGTGAAAGAGCTGAAGACTAAATTACTCATCAGTACTTGTATTTGACCTAATGCTCATCAGTAGATGTGAAGTATGAGCATCAGCATAGGTCAAATCAATCAAGCTGCAGCATACCAAGCCTTAGTAACAAATTTTGGAATGTGGCGCTATCTAAAGGCTTAGTAAAATGTCTGCAAGCTCATCAGCACTAGGCACAAACTTAGCATCAATCAGACCTTTCTCATAGCATTCCCTGATAAAATGATGTCTGATCTCAATATGTTTGGTCCTAGAGTGCTGAACTAGATTCTTAACAATACAGAGAGCTGAAGCACTATCCATTAATAATGGAGTCTTAGTCTCAGTAATGCCATAATCCAGAAGTTGGTTCTGAAGCCAGAGTATTTGAGAGGTACAACTTGCAGCAGCAATATACTCAGCTTCAGTAGTGGATGTAGCAATTGATGTTTGTTTCTTACTCTGCCAAGAAACTAAACAATTGCCTAGGAATTGGCAACCACCAGAAGTGGATTTTCTGGTGACTTTGCATCCTGCATAGTCACTATCAGAGAAAGCAACTAATTTGCAAGAATGCCCAGCTGAATACCAAAGTCCTAGTGATTGGGTACCTTGCAGATATCTAAAGATCCTCTTGACTGCAATTAAATGGGATTCTTTAGGTGCAGCCTGAAATCTAGCACAAGCACATGTTGAAAACATGATGTCTGGTCTAGAAGCTGTAAGGTACATCAAGGACCCAATCATACATCTGTAAAGGGTTTCATCAACTGCTTTACCTTTCTGATCCACATCTAGTTGTGTGATGCTGCTCATGGGAGTAGAACAGGGCTTACAGGTTTGTAAATCAAACTTATTTAACAACTCTTTGGTATATTTGGACTGATGGATGAAGATTCCATCATCCTGTTGTTTGATTTGCAAAAGTAGAAAGAACTGTAATTCTCCTATAGCACTCATTTCAAATCTTAGCTTCATAAGCTTTGTAAATTCATCACACAACTTTGGATCAGAGGATGCAAAGATGATGTCATCAACATAAATCTGAACAAGGAGCTTATGTTGTCCCACAGTCTTGATGAATAAGGTTTTATTAATGGTGCCCCTAGTGAATTTATTCTCAAGAAGAAAGGTTGAGAGTGTCTCATACCAGGCTCTAGGTGATTGCTTCAGCCCATAAAGAGCCTTATCAAGCTTGTACACCCAATCAGGATATTTATTCTCCTCAAAGCCTGGTGGTTTGACACACATAAACTTCTTCTTTTATTTTCCCATATAGGAAGGCACTTTTGACATCCATTTGATAAACCTTAAGACTGTGAAAGGCAGCATAAGCTAAGAACAGCCTGATTGCTTCCAGTCTAGCCACAGGTGCAAAGGTCTCATCATAATCGATGCCCTCCTCCTGTGCAAACCCTTGAACAACCAGTCTGGCCTTGTTCTTGACAATTTGGCCCTTCTCATCTGTTTTGTTCCTGAATACCCACTTGGTGCCTATAGCACACTTACCTTTGGGTAATGGAACAAGCTCCCACACTTGCTGTTTCTTGAATTGAAGTAGCTCAAGCTGCATAGCTTCCACCCATCCATTGTCTCTTAAAGCAATATGATAGTTCTTTGGCTCTTGCTGACTGATGAAGAGAGCATAGAAGCAGAAGTTGGACAATTGATTCCTGGTTGAAACTCCAGCATGGATATCACCAATGATTTGTGAAGTGGGGTGATTCTTGAGCTCTTGATAGACTATGATATCTGTGCAAGTGTTTGTAGACCCATCAACAGCCACAGATGGTGATGGTGATTCCTGAAACCATGTAGAGGATGGCAGCTCAAACGAAGTAGAGCAAGCAGAAATCTCATCAGCATTTGTAGTGGATGGAGCTGCTGAGGCTACAGGAGCATCAGGTTCAGTGATCTCAGGCAAGTTGTCACTAATCCTGAAAAGGTGAGTACTGACTACATCATCATCAGTATCACCAGGTGGAGATTTGTTGACAGGCTCAACAGATGGAGGTTGATAAGGAACATATTGCAGTATGTCCAGATCAAACAACTCCACAGGGTTTTGTGGAATCTTGTCCTTCGGAGATTCATTAAACTTAACATGCAGAGTTTCTTCAACCCCCTTTGTTCTACAGTTGAAGACTCTGTATGCCTTGCAAGTTGATGAATAACCAACAAAATACCCTGCATCCACCTTACTAGCAAACTTCTGGAGTGGGTTGCTAGTGTTGAGAATGAAACATGGACACCCAAAGGCTCTAAAGAATGAGATAAGAGGGGCCAAATGATGAAGAACTTGTTGATACATGTGTCCTAGATTCTGAGTTGAATGTAAAATGTCTTGATTATGTGTAATTGAATGATGATTAATGAAATACATGTGGTTGTTTATATTATAATGTTTATATATTTCATTAATGGGTTAAGTAATGACTAATTATATAGGTTTGGTTTTGTTTGAATTGGTATGCATAATGTAGTAATGATTAACACATTCAAACTTAAAATGATGAAGTTATCATGCGAATGGGCCATGCGAATGGACCATACGCATGAATAACTTCATGCGAATGGCTAAGTCACACGATTAATCCAGGAGACTGGATCAGTCGTAAGACTGAAGCATGAGATTGATCCAATCGTACGACTGAAAGTTCAGTCGTGAGTATGGATCATACGCATATCTCAATCGCACGACTGAACCATCCAAATGGTTCAGTCGCCCGAATGAGAAACCCTTACCTATAAATACCACCTAGTTCGTGGAAAAACATAACACTTCGAATACTAGAAACCCTAATCGACCCAGAACGTGCTGTTCGACCATTCCAACTTCATAGAGCGTTTCAGATCATTCCGAGTCAATTCATAACGTTTTCTAATAGTTAGGATTGATCCTGATTTCGTTCTCACTGATTGGATCGCCAATCAAATAGGATTCCTCACTATTTGATCTGGTACAATGAAGAATCGGTTAGTACTCCATACGTACACGATCCTAACAAGTGGTATCAGAGCTTTGGCTCTTGATTCTTCGTTGATTCAATCGTTTTTTGTGAAAAAGTCTACGCTTTTACGCAAAAGGATCCATTCTTTTGGATAAAAGTTGAGTCTTTACGTGTGCATGTTCTGAAAATTCAGTGTTTTTCGAGTTTCAGCCGTCTAGGGTGCAAATATTTGCGTTCTAGGTCAAAAGTGTTCAAAATTGCGTTTACAGCCGACCCAGTCGCACGATTATCTCAATCGTACGACAGAACTCTTTCGCCCAGGTCTTTCGCACGTTTGAGTCAGTCGCCACTCCATTCGCCCGGTTGAGTCAGTCGCTGTGGCAATCGCCGATTAAGTCAATCGCCCACTCCAGTCGCACGTCTGATTCGTTCGGTCTGTTCAGTCGTCTAAGTCTCTCAGTCGGCCGATTCTACCGTACGTTTGAGTCCAATCGGATACAGCCCAATCGCATTAGCAGTTTAATTCTCAAGTTAAATTAATTCAAGGATGGACTCAGAAAATTATGCCATGTCAGCTGGAAAGGATTCGAGAATTCAGAACTTGTTGTTACTGGAAAATGAGATAGGGAACCATAACAAGCCACCTAAACTATTGACAATAGAGGACTTTCCACAATGGAGACAACGTTTTGAGATCTATCTTAATGGTGTAGATACTAACTTATGGAACTCTATTGAGGTGGGTATAAAATACCAGTGGGGGCTGATGGTGTTCCTTGACTTTGAGTGGACTCACCGATACACAGAAGGTTGCCTACAATGCAGAGAAGAAGGCCTATGCGATTTTGACTCAGTCCATTCCTAAGCCTATTTTTCATCAATACTCAGAGCATAAACAAAGTAAAAAAACTGATGGAAGTTCTTGAAAAGAGGTATGATGGAAATTCAAACTTAAAGGCATTGAAAGGTAAAGCGTTGAAGAAGGAGTTTGATAATTTCTCGGCAATAGGGAATGAAAGCTTGGATGAAATCATCGATCGGTTCTACCATCTGATGAGTGAACTTCACACTCATGGTGTTAAGACGTCAATGGAAGACAAGGTTTTAAGCTTGGCACATGGTCTACCTGCAAAATGGGATTCATTCATTTCTACTCTGCGATACAACTCAGTTTTAGAAACCCTGGATATCAATGACTTTATTCTAAAACTGAGAGAGGGGAAGTGCGACAAAAATACAAGGCTAAGAAGGGTGCTTATGCTCAAGACCCCTCACTCTACAATGTTCCTTCTACCTCCACCCCTGCTGCAAAGTCTTCTGGTGCACCTCTGCAAACAGCCTTCGTGTCCAATGCATCTCCAACTTCTGAACAAGGCTCATCACCTGCAAATGATTCTCTTGGTGCATCTGGAATGAGTCAAAGTCCCATTGTTACTCAGTCTGCAAAATTGATAACTAGAAAATCTGGGAAAGGTAACAGTGGAGGTTGCTAAAGAGCACATGGATCTACTGGCTGCTGTTGTGCATTCTTATGATGGTTTGGTGGCGGGCAAGATTGGTAATTGCCACCTTGCTGATGAAGATTACGAGCAAGTAGATGAGAATGAGCTGGAAAGAATGGACATCATGTGGGCTCTTGCAAGCGCTGTCCGAAGAGCCAAGAAATTTGTGAAGAAAACAGGGCAGAATCTCATGGCTACTAAAGATACAACCTTTGGTTTTGACAAGTCTAAAGTCACGTGCTTCAATTGTGGAGAAAAGGGCCACTTTAAAAGGGAGTGTTCAAAGCCTAAGAAGACTGGGAACGGGAATCCATTTTCCTCGTTCAACAAGCAAGATAGAGACAAGAAACCAGCGTCCACGGGAAGTGATTCTAAAGCTATGGTAGCACAAGGAGATGAAGGACAAGATTGGTCTTTTCGATTCATGTCTGATGAAGCTAACATAGCATCCGTGGAAGACTTGAACGAAGACTCTGCAAATGAAGCGGAAAGCTCGGCTGAAGTTGATACTGCTGATTTGGAAGAAACGTTTGATGATGTTGATGAAATTGTCCAGAATGAGTTGAATTCAGAATCTGAAGCACAATCTACGTCTCAGAATGCTTTCATGGCTGGCACGTCGACATCTACACAGGTAAAATCTAAAGATGAATTGTTTGATGAACATGTTTGTGTCGAATGTGATAAATTTAGAGAAAGCATTGATCTAAAATTTGCTAGGTTGTTAGAACACAATGATAACTTAGTAAATGACTTAAAACTGTGCTCAGAAGCTAATCGTGTCTTAAAACAAAATGAGAGCAGTTATAAAGAGAAGTTAGATGCGTTGCAGAAGCAACTAAAGGAAACTGAAGTTGTTGTCTTTAACCAAGAAAATGACATTAAATACTACTTAAAGACCATTGAAGAGACTAAAAAGGACAGAGCGGTCTTACAGGTAGAAAATGAGTCATTGCAACAAAAACTACATAGTCTAGCGAGTTCTTCGCACATTTTGAAAAACTTGGTTAAAGAACGCAACAATGGGGAGGGATTGGGTTACAAGGTAGTTCCACCGCCCCATGAAATCCTTTTGAACACAAAACAACGTCCAATTAATAACAATCAAATCAAGGATCATGTGGTGACAACTCCTTTGGTTAGTGATCCGGACACAACCGTTAAGTCTGCTTCTCCGGATGATGATCAGAAAATTTCAACATCAAGCAAGGTCAATGTTGAGAAACGGGTGGAAACAAATGTCCAAACAACTGTTGGTTCGGAATCAAAGTCAAATATTACACAAACCAAGATATCAAAATCCACTCAAGCTAAACCAGTTAAAAGGGATAATATTCAGCCTCAAAGACAAATTAATCCAAATATTAAACAAGTTAAATTTGTTAAAGAGGGTAAATATTCAAAGACTGAGACCAAAAGACCCATTCCTGCGGTTTACTCACCGCCCCACAAGAGATCTCCTAGTCCTGATGAATGGAGATCCTGCTATACTTGTGGTCAGCGAGGTCATATTTCAACTAATTGTCCACGCTATCAGACACCAAGAATTAAAGTTGAGCTAAACGACAAAGTCAAAGTAGATTCAAAACAGCGTTCTAAGACCCCGGTTAGATCGAAAACACCCATTAGGCATAAAACACCTTCTAAGTCGTTTTCGTCCCCACCACGTCAAAGGCAAAACAGACAAGTCCCCGACAGTACAACGAAGAATCGGTTAGTACTCCGTACGTACACGGTCCTAACAGAACTTCATAAGGAGTCTTCATCAACCTCTTATTCACTAAAGCTCTATTCTGTACATAGCAAGCTGTGTTGACAGCTTCAGCCCAAAAGGTCAGTGGCAACCCTGAGTCAGCCAACATTGACCTTGCAGCTTCAATGAGAGTCCTGTTCTTTCTCTCAACCACTCCATTCTGCTCAGGAGTTCTAGGAATGCTAAACTGCCTTCTAATTCCCTTGGACAGGTAGAAGTCATCAAGTGTGTGGTTTCTAAACTCTGTTCCATTGTCACTCCTCACACACTTGATCTGTAGGGAATACTGCTTTTCTACCAGTAACACAAAGTTCATTATTATCTTGGCTGCTTCATCCTTGGAGTGCAAGAAGAAAGTCCATACAAACCTGGAGTAATCATCCACAATTACTAGGCAGTATTTCTTCTTTGCCATGCTCATCACTCTCACAGGACCAAAGAGATCCATGTGCAAAAGCTGTAAGCAGGCAGTGGACTTTGGTTCTTCTATTGAAGGGAATGAAACTTTGTGTTGTTTTCCTTTCAAGCAAGCAGTGCGGTCATCTTCACACTTGAACTCCTTCTGAGGCAATCCTCTTACTAGACCATGGCTTATAAGCTGATTCATGTTCTTAAAATTAACATGACCCAGCCTTCTATGCCATAGTGTAGACTCTTGAGGAGATGCCTTGGAGAATAGGCAAGGATGGCCTTTTAGATCCATCTTTTTGGAAAGATCTAAGGCATACACTCTTCCTGTCCTGTTGGCCTTCAGGAGAGTGTGTTCATCCAATGCATTGTCAATTAAACTCAGAACTTTGGATGACAGAATCCGACAGTTCTAGCTTGTGAAAAGGGCAACATGGCCTTTGTCACACATTTGACCGACACTCAAGAGGTTGTACTTGAGATTCTCCACATGGTTAACATCATCAAACCTTATTTACCCATTGGAAACAAAGCCTTTTCCGATGATGTAACCCTTTGCATCATTGCCAAAAGAAACAAATCCATTCTTTCCTTGAGAGTAGTCATTAAGAAGGGAGCTGCTTCCAGTCATATGCATGGATCCTCCACTGTCTACATACCAGATGCTTCTATTGCATGTTGAAAACATGATGTCTGGTCTAGAAGCTGTAAGGTACATCAAGGACCCAATCATACATCTGTAAAGGGTTTCATCAACTGCTTTACCTTTCTGATCCACATCTAGTTGTGATGCTGCTCATGGGAGTAGAACAGGGCTTACAGGTTTGTAAATCAAACTTATTTAACAACTCTTTGGTATATTTGGACTGATGGATGAAGATTCCATCATCCTGTTGTTTGATTTGCAAAAGTAGAAAGAACTGTAATTCTCCTATAGCACTCATTTCAAATCTTAGCTTCATAAGCTTTGTAAATTCATCACACAACTTTGGATCAGAGGATGCAAAGATGATGTCATCAACATAAATCTGAACAAGGAGCTTATGTTGTCCCACAGTCTTGATGAATAAGGTTTTATTAATGGTGCCCCTAGTGAATTTATTCTTAAGAAGAAAGGTTGAGAGTGTCTCATACCAGGCTCTAGGTGCTTGCTTCAGCCCATAAAGAGCCTTATCAAGCTTGTACACCCAATCAGGATGTTTATTCTCCTCAAAGCCTGGTGGTTGACCCACATAAACTTCTTCTTTTATTTTCCCATATAGGAAGGCACTTTTGACATCCATTTGATAGACCTTAAGACTGTGAAAGGCAGCATAAGCTAAGAACAGCCTGATTGCTTCCAGTCTAGCCACAGGTGCAAAGGTCTCATCATAATCGATGCCGTCCTCCTGTGCAAACCCTTGAACAACCAGTCTGGCCTTGTTCTTGACAATTTGGCCCTTCTCATCTGTTTTGTTCCTGAATACCCACTTGGTGCCTATAGCACACTTACCTTTGGGTAATGGAACAAGCTCCCACACTTGCTGTTTCTTGAATTGAAGTAGCTCAAGCTGCATAGCTTCCACCCATCCATTGTCTCTTAAAGCAATATGATAGTTCTTTGGCTCTTGCTGACTGATGAAGAGAGCATAGAAGCAGAAGTTGGACAATTGATTCCTGGTTGAAACTCCAGCATGGATATCACCAATGATTTGTGAAGTGGGGTGATTCTTGAGCTCTTGATAGACTATGATATCTGTGCAAGTGTTTGTAGACCCATCAGCAGCCACAGATGGTGATAGTGATTCCTGAAACCATGTAGAGGATGGCAGCTCAAACGAAGTAGAGCAAGCAGAAATCTCATCAGCATTTGTAGTGGATGGAGCTGCTGAGGCTACAGGAGCATCAGGTTCAGTGATCTCAGGCAAGTTGTCACTAATCCTGAAAAGGTGAGTACTGACTACATCATCATCAGTATCACCAGGTGGAGATTTGTTGACAGGCTCAACAGATGGAGGTTGATAAGGAACATATTGCAGTATGTCCAGATCAAACAACTCCACAGGGTTTTGTGGAATCTTGTCCTTCAGAGATTCATTAAACTTAACATGCAGAGTTTCTTCAACCCCCTTTGTTCTACAGTTGAAGACTCTGTATGCCTTGCAAGTTGATGAATAACCAACAAAATACCCTGCATCCACCTTACTACCAAACTTCTGGAGTGGGTTGCTAGTGTTGAGAATGAAACATGGACACCCAAAGGCTCTAAAGAATGAGATAAGAGGGGCCAAATGATGAAGAACTTGTTGATACATGTGTCCCTAGATTCTGAGTTGAATGTAAAATATCTTGATTATGTGTAATTGAATGATGATTAATGAAATACATGTGGTTGTTTATATTATAATGTTTATATATTTCATTAATGGGTTAAGTAATGACTAATTATATAGGTTTGGTTTTGTTTGAATTGGTATGCATAATGTAGTAATGATTAACACATTCAAACTTAAAATGATGAAGTTATCATGCGAATGGGCCATGCGAATGGACCATACGCATGAATAACTTCATGCGAATGGCTAAGTCGCACGATTAATCCAGGAGACTGGATCAGTCGTAAGACTGAAGCATGAGATTGATCCAATCGTACGACTGAAAGTTCAGTCGTGAGTATGGATCATACGCATATCTCAATCGCACGACTGAACCATCCGAATGGTTCAGTCGCCCGAATGAGAAACCCTTACCTATAAATACCACCTAGTTCGTGGAAAAACGTAACACTTCGAATACTAGAAACCCTAATCGACCCAGAACGTGCTGTTCGACCATTCCAACTTCATAGAGCGTTTCAGATCATTCCGAGTCAATTCATAACGTTTTCTAATAGTTAGGATTGATCCTGATTTCGTTCTCACTGATTGGATCGCCAATCAAATAGGATTCTCACTATTTGATCTGGTACAATGAAGAATCGGTTAGTACTCCATACGTACACGATCCTAACAAGTGGTATCAGAGCTTTGGCTCTTGATTCTTCGTTGATTCAATCGTTTTTTGTGAAAAAGTCTACGTTTTTACGCAAAAGGATCCATTCTTTTGGCTAAAAGTTGAGTCTTTACGTGTGCATGTTCTGAAAATTCAGTGTTTTTCGAGTTTCAGCCGTCTAGGGTGCAAATATTTGCGTTCTAGGTCAAAAGTGTTCAAAATCGCGTTTACAGCCGACCCAGTCGCACGATTATCTCAATCGTACGACTGAACTCTTTCGCCCAGGTCTTTCGCACGTTTGAGTCAGTCGCCACTCCATTCGCCCGGTTGAGTCAGTCGCTGTGTCAATCGCCCGATTAAGTCAATCGCCCACTAAAGTCGCACGTCTGATTCGTTCGGTCTGTTCAGTCGTCTAAGTCTCTCAGTCGGCCGATTCTACCGTACGTTTGAGTCCAATCGGATACAGCCCAATCGCATTAGCAGTTAATTCTCAAGTTAAATTAATTCAAGGATGGACTCAGAAAATTATGCCATGTCAGCTGGAAAGGATTCGAGAATTCAGAACTTGTTGTTACTGGAAAATGAGATAGGGAACCATAACAAGCCACCTAAACTATTGACAATAGAGGACTTTCCACAATGGAGACAACGTTTTGAGATCTATCTTAATGGCGTAGATACTAACTTATGGAACTCTATTGAGGTGGGTTATAAAATACCAGTGGGGGCTGATGGTGTTCCTTTGACTTTGAGTGGACTCACCGATACACAGAAGGTTGCCTACAATGCAGAGAAGAAGGAGTATGCGATTTTGACTCAGTCCATTCCTAAGCCTATTTTTCATCAATACTCAGAGCATAAACAAAGTAAAAAACTGATGGAAGTTCTTGAAAAGAGGTATGATGGAAATTCAAACTTAAAGGCATTGAAAGGTAAAGCGTTGAAGAAGGAGTTTGATAATTTCTCGGCAATAGGGAATGAAAGCTTGGATGAAATCATCGATCGGTTCTACCATCTGATGAGTGAACTTCACACTCATGGTGTTAAGACGTCAATGGAAGACAAGGTTTTAAGCTTGGCACATGGTCTACCTGCAAAATGGGATTCATTCATTTCTACTCTGCGATACAACTCAGTTTTAGAAACCCTGGATATCAATGACTTTATTCTAAAACTGAGAGAGGAGGAAGTGCGACAAAAATACAAGGCTAAGAAGGGTGCTTATGCTCAAGACCCCTCACTCTACAATGTTCCTTCTACCTCCACCCCTGCTGCAAAGTCTTCTGGTGCACCTCTGCAAACAGCCTTCGTGTCCAATGCATCTCCAACTTCTGAACAAGGCTCATCACCTGCAAATGATTCTCTTGGTGCATCTGGAATGAGTCAAAGTCCCATTGTTACTCAGTCTGCAAAATTGATAACAGAAAATCTGGGAAAGGTAACAGTGGAGGTTGCTAAAGAGCACATGGATCTACTGGCTGCTGTTGTGCATTCTTATGATGGTTTGGTGGCGGGCAAGATTGGTAATTGCCACCTTGCTGATGAAGATTACGAGCAAGTAGATGAGAATGAGCTGGAAAGAATGGACATCATGTGGGCTCTTGCAAGCGCTGTCCGAAAGAGCCAAGAAATTTGTGAAGAAAACAGGGCAGAATCTCATGGCTACTAAAGATTCAACCTTTGGTTTTGACAAGTCTAAGAAGACTGGGAACGGGAATCCATTTTCCTCGTTCAACAAGCAAGATAGAGACAAGAAACCAGCGTCCACGGGAAGTGATTCTAAAGCTATGGTAGCACAAGGAGATGAAGGACAAGATTGGTCTTTTCGATTCATGTCTGATGAAGCTAACATAGCATCCGTGGAAGACTTGAACGAAGACTCTGCAAGTGAAGCGGAAAGCTCGGCTGAAGTTGATACTGCTGATTTGGAAGAAACGTTTGATGATGTTGATGAAATTGTCCAGAATGAGTTGAATTCAGAATCTGAAGCACAATCTACGTCTCAGAATGCTTTCATGGCTGGCACGTCGACATCTACACAGGTAAAATCTAAAGATGAATTGTTTGATGAATATGTTTGTGTCGAATGTGATAAATTTAGAGAAAGCATTGATCTAAAATTTGCTAGGTTGTTAGAACACAATGATAACTTAGTAAATGACTTAAAACTGTGCTCAGAAGCTAATCGTGTCTTAAAACAAAATGAGAGCAGTTATAAAGAGAAGTTAGATGCGTTGCAGAAGCAACTAAAGGAAACTGAAGTTGTTGTCTTTAACCAAGAAAATGACATTAAATACTACTTAAAGACCATTGAAGAGACTAAAAAGGACAGAGCGGTCTTACAGGTAGAAAATGAGTCATTGCAACAAAAACTACATAGTCTAGCGAGTTCTTCGCACATTTTGAAAAACTTGGTTAAAGAACGCAACAATGGGGAGGGATTGGGTTACAAGGTAGTTCCACCGCCCCATGAAATCCTTTTGAACACAAAACAACGTCCAATTAATAACAATCAAATCAAGGATCATGTGGTGACAACTCCTTTGGTTAGTGATCCGGACACAACAGTTAAGTCTGCTTCTCCGGATGATGATCAGAAAATTTCAACATCAAACAAGGTCAATGTTGAGAAACGGGTGGAAACAAATGTCCAAACAACTGTTGGTTCGGAATCAAAGTCAAATATTACACAAACCAAGATATCAAAATCCACTCAAGCTAAACCAGTTAAAAGGGATAATATTCAGCCTCAAAGACAAATTAATCCAAATATTAAACAAGTTAAATTTGTTAAAGAGGGTAAAATTCAAAGACTGAGACCAAAAGACCCATTCCTGCGGTTTACTCACCGCCCCACAAGAGATCTCCTAGTCCTGATGAATGGAGATCCTGCTATACTTGTGGTCAGCGAGGTCATATTTCAACTAATTGTCCACGCTATCAGACACCAAGAATTAAAGTTGAGCTAAACGACAAAGTCAAAGTAGATTCAAAACAGCGTTCTAAGACCCCGGTTAGATCGAAAACACCCATTAGGCATAAAACACCTTCTAAGTCGTTTTCGTCCCCACCACGTCAAAGGCAAAACAGACAAGTCCCCGACAGTACAACGAAGAATCGGTTAGTACTCCGTACGTACACGGTCCTAACAGAACTTCATAAGGAGTCTTCATCAACCTCTTATTCACTAAAGCTCTATTCTGTACATAGCAAGCTGTGTTGACAGCTTCAGCCCAAAAGGTCAGTGGCAACCCTGAGTCAGCCAACATTGACCTTGCAGCTTCAATGAGAGTCCTGTTCTTTCTCTCAACCACTCCATTCTGCTCAGGAGTTCTAGGAATGCTAAACTGCCTTCTAATTCCCTTGGATAGGTAGAAGTCATCAAGTGTGTGGTTTCTAAACTCTGTTCCATTGTCACTCCTCACACACTTGACCTGTAGGGAATACTGTTTTTCTACCAGTAACACAAAGTTCATTATTATCTTGGCTGCTTCATCCTTGGAGTGCAAGAAGAAAGTCCATACAAACCTGGAGTAATCATCCACAATTACCAGGCAGTATTTCTTCTTTGCCATGCTCATCACTCTCACAGGACCAAAGAGATCCATGTGCAAAAGCTGTAAGCAGGCAGTGGACTTTGGTTCTTCTATTGAAGGGAATGAAACTTTGTGTTGTTTTCCTTTCAAGCAAGCAGTGCGGTCATCTTCACACTTGAACTCCTTCTGAGGCAATCCTCTTACTAGACCATGGCTTATAAGCTGATTCATGTTCTTAAATTAACATGACCCAGCCTTCTATGCCATAGTGTAGACTCTTGAGGAGATGCCTTGGAGAATAGGCAAGGATGGCCTTTTAGATCCATCTTTTTGGAAAGATCTAAGGCATACACTCTTCCTGTCCTGTTGTCCTTCAGGAGAGTGTGTTCATCCAATGCCTTGTGAATTAAACTCAGAACTTTGGATGACAGAATCCGACAGTTCTAGCTTGTGAAAAGGGCAACATGGCCTTTGTCACACATTTGACCGACACTCAAGAGGTTGTACTTGAGATTCTCCACATGGTTAACATCATCAAACCTTATTTACCCATTGGAAACAAAGCCTTTTCCGATGATGTAACCCTTTGCATCATTGCCAAAAGAAACAAATCCCTTCTTTCCTTGAGAGTAGTCATTAAGAAGGGAGCTGCTTCCAGTCATATGCATGGATCCTCCACTGTCTACATACCAGATGGTTCTATTGCATGTTGAAGAACCCTGCAAACACAACCATGTGTTAGTTAGTCTTGGAGACCCAAACCTGCTTGGCTTTGGGTCTGCTCTCAGCTACAGGTGTAGCACTAACAGGTGTGTTATGAGTGACAGCTTGAGGTGAAGAAGATGGTACAGAAGAGGAAGCCTTTGGCTTGGACTTCCTTTTCTGTGGTTTCAACACAGGAGCATCTAAGTGGTTGACTCTTCCCACTAGTTGCTGAACCATCATCACCAACTGTGTCTGATTTTGTGATAAAGCCTTCAGCTCTTCAGACACATTGGAGTTTGCTGATGATGAGTTCCTATGTTGTACCATCTTTTTCTGAGCAACCTCAGCTGTTGCCTGAGTAATCCCTACCTTCTTCTTAGATTTAGCTTTGGGCTTAGGGATTTCAGGCTTGGATGTTGCTAGTACAAACTTGGTTTCAAACTCATTCTTCATTTTATTGATGCTCTCAGTAATTTTCTCCTTCTGTTTGAGTTTGGAACCCTTTTGTACCAACAATCATCAGTAAGATGATTGAACAAACCACATATCTCACATGGCTTTTTCTTCATCTTATGCTGATAATCAGCTGAAGAGGATTTAACTGCTGAAGACTTGTTCTTCAGCTGTTTGTCATCAGTACTAGCAGTTTTCTTCCTAGTGCCTGCTTTCCTGGTATCCTCTCTAGCTGTCTTCAAACCTTTCCTACTGTTAGTTTTCTTCTCTTTAGTGCTAAAAGTATTAGAGGTTTGAACTTCAGATGTTGTCACATGCTCTCTAGTACCTTCAGTACTTCTAGTGACAACACCTGAGTTGATCAGCCTTTTGGTCATGTGATAGTCAGCATTTGAACCATCAGCAGTTGTAGCATCAGCTGATTGGTTTTGGCAGGAGTAAATGCTGACATCTATCTCTGATGATGCTGATTTAGAGGATAGTAGGTCACATGATGAGACGGATTGGTCATTGCTCTCCCCATCAGATTCAACATCTGCTCTTGAAGTGAAATCTGTGGGAGGAGCAGTGTGATTATAACCAATGCCAAACTTCACATTGGAAGCTGATTGCTTACTAAGAAGCATTTCAAAACCCTTGCATGATTGCACCCATCAATCACACTCAACTTAGGTGGTTGCAAGAGTTTCCTTGAGGTCTTTGTACTTCTCTAAAAGTACATCTTCCCTAGCCTTATCATCTTTGATTTGGCATTTAAGCTTGTAAATCTCATCATTTTTATCTTTTAGTGCAGCCTCAAAATCAGCTTTTCTTTTGGAAATAGTGTGCTCAAGCTCAAGATTTTTATCTATTAAAGCTACATTTGCTTCTCTAATAGAAGCAAATGTTGCTATGCATGATTCTGAACAAAGCTTGGCTTTTGCCTCAGTGGATACCTGAGATGAGGCATTGGATGATGACCCTTCAGCAGAATCAAGGCCCATCAGAGCAAGATTTCCAAAAGGTTGGTCACCACCATGTTGACCAGCACCTTGGAGTAGTTGTTCCTGACCAGATAGCTCTTCTGGTAGACTACTCCAGTCAACAGCACCAGGGGTGAAAAAGCTGTGTTGTTGAGGTTGTGTGTGTTGATGAGATTGGGAAGATTGAGGCTCAGGAAGAGCATGAGGTGGTTGAGCCGGGGGTACTTGAGTTTGACTAGGCTGAGGCATGTAGTAACAGGGGTAAGGATATGGCATATGACCCCGTGGCACAAAATAAGCAGGTGGTGCCTGTGCCTGAGATGGATGGGTAGAACTGGAAGAAGGTTGTCCTCTGTGCTGTGAGCTATTGCTGGGAAAAGTCACAAAGGGTGCAGATGAGTTAGATCCAGATGATCTACATTCTCTTGCAAAGTGTCCAAGCCTTTGGCACTTGTGACACCTCAACTTGCTCTTGTCAAAACCAACTTTGGTTTTGCCAGAGAGTCCATGGACTTTCCTTCCAGTTCTCTTGTAGAACTTTTGAGAACGGATATTTATCATTGCCATTTGGTTCAAAATATCCATCTCTTCCAGATCATCATCTGGAATGCCCTTCAAGTCCTCCATCAGAAAACACAAGTTGTCACCACCACCTCCTTAACTACTAACACCAACAAAAGCTTGTTCTGAGTTAGTAGAGAAATCAATATGCTCATCATAAGAACTTTCTGATGAAGCATATTCTGACTCATGACTTATCAAGGCAGCATTACCTTGGACAAAGTCATCAGCGAGCTTGCCAGAAGAGGACAACTTCCTCTTTTGCTCTACCTCTCTCTCAAAAGTGAGTAGCTTCCCATGAAGTTGGGTGAGAGATAGAGTTTCCACGTCTGCACTGGAGCGTAGGACAATGGTATATGTGTCCTATCTCTCAGGAAGTGACCTGAGGAACCTGTTGTTCATTTGGCTGTTGGTGTACTCTTGTTTGACCATCTTCAGCTCAGAGATCAAACAAGAGAACCGCTCAAACTGCTGGGTCAGAGTCTCACCCTTTCTATATGAGAAAGTCTCATATTGTTGGGCGAGCATTTCCCTATTGTTTGCTAAGACCGAATCAGTTCCTCCAAATTGTTCCTTTAGAGCAACCCATAGGTCATGAGCAGACTCATGATGCAAGAGCCCTGAGTATATCTCATTTGGAATGGCCATGGCTAAAATTCCATGGGCTCTAGCATCAATTTCGAACAGCTTTAGATCTTCGTCCGAATATTGTTCAGGTTTCTTCGCAACCTGTTCATTAGATTCCGGGACGCTCACCATAGGATTGTATGGCCCATGCACCACTGACTTCCAACAACCAGCACTGTTGACAGCCAAGTGGTGTAGCATACGTCTTTGCCATATGTTATACTCGTTCCTAACCAGCATCGGAGGCTTGGTTGCGGAACCAGTATTATGAGGATCATTAGTTGGTGTTGTCATCTCAGGTTTTAGTCAAAAACAAGTTTAAACCAAACAAACGTGAGTCTAAACCACCAAAAGACCTCAAGATTTTGGCCAGAAACAGTAGAAACTCACTCTCTATGGCTAATTCTTGCAAATTGCTAATTCGATCAAACTGAGAGATCAAAAGAGCAGTTTCAAATGATCAATGGTAAGATCGATCAATGATTAACCGGCACTGATACCATTTGACAGGATCTCAGCCTCTTGTTTGATCAATTAGATTATGTTTGCAGCGGATTTAGCACATTAATTAGCAATTATATCAAGAAAATAAAAGATATTGCAATTTAAAAGCATAAACATAGAGAGAGAAGAGTTCTGCGAAACATTAAATGTTTTATTGCTAAGCACGTTTCGGCATTTAAAACAGCATGGTTTACCATCCTTATATAGGCGGCAAAAGCATGGTGGTGATGTCCTTTTTCTGACATCAACTGAATATTAAAATTACAACTGACTAAACATAAAACTACTGAAGGTGTCAACAACTGACATCTTCTTACAAAAGTGCCTAAGTACTGACAAAAGTGAAACTACTGAAATCCTACAACGACTGAAGAACAAGCTCCTCAGTCGTTTCTAACTACTGATACTATAACAGCTGAAGAACATGCTCTTCAGCTGTTGTACAAAATAAACTACTAAAAGAAAAAACCATCATAACAACTGAAGAAGACTTCTTCAGCTGTTGTGACAAACTCTGAGTCTTCAGTACTTGGTCTTCAGACTTTGCTTCAGATGATGTAACAACTGATGTATTCAGAGGATATCATCAGCTGTTGTCTTCAGTCTTTGTCTTCAGACTTTGTGCTTCAGTAGAAGGTCTTCAGTTCTTCAGTTCTTCAGCTTTTGATACTTCAGTACTTGTCTTCAGTAGTTGAAGTCTTCAGTACTTATAAGATCAGTACTTCAGACATCAGTACTTGGTCTTCAGTACATTGGAGTCTTCAGCTGTTGTTCTTCAGTTTTTTGATCTTCATACTTTGTTCTTCATACTTTGTCATAACAGCTGAGGCTGGAGCTAAGATGCTCTCGAGTCTGACATTCAAGCAAGATGCTCTCGAGTCTGACATTCAAGCAAGATGTTCTCGAGTCTGACATTCAAGCAAGAGAACACAATAGTTGATAGGAGTCTTCAGTAGTTGTTGCAGTGGCATGTGGGACTTAGAGGTTTTCCTGATCTTGGCTCATTGGTTCTTTTGGTCCAACAAACTTTATCAGGCCTTAGACATCTTATTCTCAATGAATAAGACGGACAAATCCCATCTTGACTACATACGTCTCTCACAATTACCTTGTATTATACCTGAACTCAGACTTATGTACAGCCATGTTTTAGAACAGCGAAGAACTAAGTCAAAGCATAATATTCGGTAAATATCAAGACCCAATATGTATCTCAGGTCAAAGGATACCAAATGATATTCGCCTTTACTCAAAATTACTCATGATCAATCAGGAAGATTCCATGTATTAATATTTGAGATGCAGGTCAGTCCAATATTCGTATCCCACAAATATCTATGAACTTTGGCAGCAACCCTTTGCTTTATATTCATCCATATGAATATCTACCAATCCAAGTTCATAATAGTCTTACCTTCATACTTGTTCCCATAAGCATGAACGACTACGGATGTTATGAGTAAATGATTTACTCATGGATTTTAAACATGCAAATATTGGAATATTAGTTGAATCATTATAGCCAAATAATTTATTCAAGTAATAGAGGGTTACAATATCTAAATACAAAACTTAAAGGTCAAATCCAGTCACTAGAGTATTGAAGTCCCATGGCACAAGCATGACTTTTGATGCTTTGCCTTTTCAAGATGTTTCATGAGTGGATCCGCAATGTTTTGATCCGTGTGAACTTTGCGAATACATCTCTTTCCATTTTCAACTTCATCCCTTATGTAGTTGAATCTCCGTTCAATGTGCCTAGTCTTTTGATATGCACGGGGTTCCTTGATTTGAGCAATCGCACCCTCGTTATCACAAAGAATTTCTAGGGGGCCCTAAATGGAAGGGACCACCCCTAGATCGGCAATGAATTTCTTTAACCATCCAGCTTCCTGAGCTGCTAATGAAGCGGCGATGTATTCTGACTCTGTAGTTGATAATGCCACCACATCTTGCTTACAGCTCTTCCAAGAGATTGCTCCTCCATTCAAGATGAAAATGTACCCCGATTGTCATCGTGAATCATCCCGATCAGTTTTGAAACTCGCATCCGTGTAACCCTTTAAAACGAGTTCCTCCTCACTAGATCCATAGATTAGGAACATATCTTTGGTCCTCCTTAGGTACTTAAGTATGTTCTTAACAGCCATCCAATGACTGCTTCCAGGATTTTGTTGGTATCAGATTGTCATGCTCAAAGCGCATGACACGTCCGCTCTAGTGCATATCATTGCATACATGATGGATCCTATAGCAGACGCATACGGGATTCCCTTCATTTTGTCTTGCTCATCCTTTGAGCTTGGATATTGAGTCTTACTCAATATCATTCCTCTTTGAATAGGTACGGTACCTTTCTTAGAGTTTTCCATCTTGAACATTTTTAAGATCTTGTCAATGTATGCACTTTGATTTAAACCTATCAACCGCCTTGATATATCCCTATAGATCTTTATTCCCAAAATATTGGCGGCTTCACCAAGATCCTTAATGGAGAAAGCGTTTCCAAGCCATGCTTTTACACCTTCCATGGTTGGAATGTCATCTCCAAATAGTACGATGTCATCGACATACAATACTAGGAAGGTGATGATGCTCCCACTAGCTTTCTTATATACACATGCTTCATCAGCATTTTTGATGAACCCAAATTTGATTATCTCTTCATCAAAACGGTGATTCCAACTCCTTGATGCTTGCTTCAATCCATAGATTGATTTCTTTAACTTTCATACTTTGTTAGGATGTTTTGGGTCGACAAATCCTTCAGGCTGAACCATATAGACTTCTTCCTTAAGATATCCATTTAGAAAAGCGGTTTTGACATCCGTTTGCCAAATCTCATAATCATAATGAGCAGCTATGGCAAACAATATCCTAATAGACGTTAGCATTGCAACCGGTGAGAAAGTCTCATCATAATCAACCTCTTGAGTTTAAGTGAAACCTTTTGCTACAAGTCTAGCTTTATAAGTATCCAAGTTTCCATGGATATCGGTTTTCTTCTTGAAAACCCACTTACTTCCAACTATCTTGGAGTTAAGCGGTGGTTCAACCAAGTCCCATACTTGGTTGTCATACATGGATTGCATCTCAATGTTCATGGCTTCAAGCCATTTGGTTGTCATACATGGATTGCATCTAAATGTTCATGGCTTCAAGCCATTTATCACAATCCAAATTGGACATTGCATCACGATAGGTGGTTAGTTCAACGGAATCTACCACATAGCATCCATCTATGAAAAATCCATATCTTTCAGGTGGATTACTAACTCTACCAGATCTGCGAATGTTTTGTGTATATTGATCAACCACTTGATCATTCTCAACATCCTCATGTTGAGTGCTAGTGTCAACCAAACGTGTATTGGTTTGTGGTTCTTGATCCTCCTCAAGATCCACAGTTCTACTACTAGTTCTTTCCGTAAGGAACTTAGCTTCTAAGAACTCAGCCTTTTTGGCAACAAACTCCTTTTGTTCTAATGGATCATAGAAATAATATCCCATAGAATCTCTAGGATATCCAATGAAGATACACTTAGTGGAACGGCTTTCTAACTTGTTTGAGGTGGGACACTTAACATAAGCCTCACAACCCCACACCTTTAGATATGATAGTGATGGAACCCTTCCGTGCCATGTTTCAAAAGGTGTCGTTTCCACTTTCTTGGTTGGGGCCATATTCAAAATACGAGCCGCCGAGAGCAAAGCAAAACCCCAAAATAATATATGCAATGAGGTTTTAGCCATCATAGATCGAACCATATCCAATAGAGTTTGATTTCTCCTCTCGGACACACCATTGCGTTGTGGTGTTCCAGGTGGAGATAGTTATGAACGATGCCACAACTTCTAAGATGATCTCTAAAAGCATCACTTAGGTATTCACCTCCTCTATCGGTGCGGAGAATTTTTATTTTCTTATTGAGTTGATTTTCTACTTCATTTTGAAAGATTTTGAACATTTCAAAAGCTTCATCTTTGTGTCTTAGTAAGTACACATAACCATATCGACTATAGTCGTCGGTAAAGGTAATGAAGTATCTCTGATGGTACCTAGTCATTGGCTTAAAAGGACCACATACACCTGAATATATGATGCCTAATAAATCTTTTGCCCTTTCGGGTTTGCCACTAAAAGGTGCCTTAGTCATTTTACCTTGTAAACAAGATTCACATACATCAAATGAATGATATTCACTTGATTTTAAAAGACCATTCTTTTGAAGTGTATGTATGCGTTTCTTGTTTATATGACGAAGACGACAATGCCAAAGATAGGTACCACTCAAATCCAATTTGAGTTTCTTGGTGGTGGTTTGGTACAATGAGCTATCATATAATGTGTTTTCATGAACCAATTCATAAATACCATTAATAGGAATAGCTTTAAAATAAAATATGCCATTTAAAGAAACATGAATTTCATTTTCAATGAATGTTAAAACATAACCATATTGTCTTAATTGGGAAACAGAAATAATGTTCCTAGTCAAACTAGGAGCATACAAAACATTGTTCAAAATTGCTTCCAAACCATTTGGAAGCTTCAAGATGTAGTCCCCTCGATCTTCAACTTGAACTTTCACCCCATTCCCCATGTAGAGGCTAACATCCCCTTTCTTGAAGTCCTTACTTCTTTTGAACCCCTGCAATAAGTTGCAAATGTGAGTTCCACATCTGGTATCCAATACCCATGTGTTAGAGGATATTAAATTTTGATCAATATGAATAATTTAAATTGTACCTGAGGTTTGCCCGACATCCCTCTTGGCTTGCAACTCTTTCAGATGGACTTGACAATTCCTTGCCAATGTCCAATCTCCCCACACTTGAAGCATGGTTCATTTGAAGCAATGTTTTGCTTCTTATCCGCTTGTTTTGGTGGTGGTGCTCTTACCACTCCCTTCCCCTTTCCCCTAACATACCCTTTCTCCTTGGCAACATTTGCCTTGGGTGCAAGGTGAGGCCTCTTCTTGTTTCTACCTTCGTTGATGGTGAGAACGGTTAAAACCTTTTTACCCTTGGCCGCCTCGACAGTTTTGAGCATAGAGTGAAGCTCACTTATGTTCTTGTCTCACCTGTTCATGTTATAATTCATGATAAAGTTGTCAAACCTCTTTGACAAAGAGTTAAGGATCAAATCCGTAGCCAACTCTTTCGAGACGGGACAATTCAGCCTTTTGATGTGGTCAATGGCTTTTCATCCTAAGTACATAAGATGAAATAGATTGGGTGTCATCCATGCGACATTCATGGAGTGCTCGAACCGTTTCAAAGCACTCTACCCTTGCTTGTTGTTGGAACATTTCCTTCAACTGGGTAATCATGTCGTATGCTCTATGATGTTCATACTCCTTTGGAGATCCGGAGTCATACTTGCCAACATGATGCAAGACACTTGGACCGAGTCCTCAGTGTATTTTACCCAATTCATAAAGGCCTATTCATCCTCCTCATTAGGTTGATCGGGAATCGGATCATCTAAAACATATGACCGTTTCTATTGCTTGAGAACAATTCTCAAGTTTCGAAACCAATAAATAAAGTTATTATGGTTTAGACGCTCCTTTTGGAGAATGGTCCTTAGTGATAGTGAGTGAGCGGATGGGATTTCATTATTTTCATTATTGTTGGTGGCCATCTACAAAATTTTAACAAAGTTCAATTTTAGTATTTTCGATATCGTTCATATTTTTAATAATTTAAAACTCTTATAAGTGTCTTACATAATTTTAAAATCTAGAATCCAATGTTACATTTAAATAGTGGTTAGGTGACCTTTATCCCATTATTTAAATTAACAAGGTAGTCAACGTTTCAACAAGTGCAACCCTTTGTAACTTCTAGGGTATGGGATCGACTTAAACATCATATGTGTGGTCGGCATGTTTATCCCATCAACACCTTTGTAAACCATATTGTAGGTGATCCATTAAACATGATTTGCAAATCAAGTTATCCTACTTACACACACATGTGAGTTTTCCAACATTAGTGGTTAGGTGATCTTTATCCCACAAATATGGTATCCGCACCTCAAATCACAAGTTCCCTCAAAATAGTTAGTTGACCTTTATCCCATTAAGAGTTTCCAAGTGACTCAAGTGTTGACTCAAGTGTTGTGCAAAAGGATGGTGTTTAACTTATTTATAAAAGAAAATTTTTTAGTTTTCATAATACTAGTTTAGAAAACTCTATGTACCTTATATTTGCATGCTTTCAAATACAAGGTACCCTATGGTTCACTTTTTAATAAAACCCCCTTTATTAAAATCATTAATCCTTATAATAACCTTTTATCAATAACTTAGTGATAAAGAACCATCAATTTTTAGCTTGTTAAGTTTGTTAATGAGTTTGTTATGCATATTCAAATATCAAACAACAACCATACAATCAAACAACCAAACAAGCATAAATATACAAACATAAGTGCATAACCATAGCCACTAAGTTGACCACACTTGTTTTCCATCACAAGTGTTTTCATAAGGTCTTTCCTAAGGGTTAAGATGACACATCAAAATGTGTCCATGAACTCCCACTTGAATCCACATCCAAAATGTTTCAAGTGTCCATGTCTTTTGTGTCTTTCTTTGGGTCTACATCTTGTGCATCTTCTTTTACAAAATCATATCCTAATACAATTTTTATAATAAAAGAAATGCACCTAATCTATATATTACATAACCAAATGAATAAATAAATTACAACCCAAAATACAAACAAAAATATACAACCCTTTCAAGAAACAAAACCAACATGACAAAACCATAATCAACCAAATCCAAAACACATAAGGTCAAGGCTATGTTATGCACTAAAATATGAAACATATACAATATCCAAGAACATAATGAATCCCTTATTTCAGCCCTAAAGTTTCGGCCAACATGAACCAAATCTTTAGGGGTTTGTCCAAACAACACAATCAACCATTTGATCTTTATCTTTCAAGGTTTATACTAAAGCATGCAAAATTAAACCTTGAAACATAAGGGATTCAATCATCCACAACAAAACAGCCCCTAATGGGTTGAAAAAGACCATGAAAACTAACTTTTCAAGAACTTTTGAAGCACATATTCCACATATCCGGCTCTAGATGCCATTGTTGGGTTTTGAAACATGTAAGTCAAAGCTAGTTTACCATTTAAACTATAAAAATGCAGTGGATTTAAGGTTTAAACATACGTTTATGAATCTGAAATTTTTACCATTTTAAACCATAAACAAAACCCAATAACATGGATCAATAATATATGTGAAATAGTATTCTATCAAAACCAAAATAACAACCATAGGGTGTTCATAAACAACCAAAATATCAACCAAAATATCAAAACCAAAACCATAAACAAAACCCAATAACATGGATCAATAATATATGTGAAATAGTATTCTATCAAAACCAAAATAACAACCATAGGGTGTTCATTGAAACAACCTTTCAAGCACAAGATATTGTAGATGGATGAGATGAAGTTGCTGATGTTCATGTCTAGCCCCCAAGAGAGAAAGCCTCAAGTTGTGATACCCACAAACCCTTCCAAACCCTTTGCTAGTTAGGGAGCTCAATACCAAATCTCTCTACCAATGCACCTTCAAAATCCGAAATTTTCAGCCTTGTTTTTGGCCTCTAATCGGAAATTTTCAGCCTTGTAGGAGAGAGTTCTTGCTTGAGTGTGTGTGAGAGAAGGTGTGTAAAATGAAAGAGTGCAAGAGTATCTCAAATCTTGCAAAGACCAAGACTAAAGAAGAGTTCCCAATGCCCACATGGGGCGGCCGAAAAAATGGTTGAAAATGGGTTCCCCCCATTTTGAAACTTTTATAAAATTTTACTCTTTCAACCCTTACTTTATAAAATTAAAACCTATTTTAATTTTAAAACACTAAGACACTTTTATTTGTTATTATTTAACCAACTTAAATAATGAAACAAATAATTTCTCTTGAACAAATTATCCATATAATGTTGTTCTATTACAAAAGCAATGTTTTAGAAAACCCATTTTCTAAATAGGTGTCAATATTTATTTGTATGATCTCATCAACAAATAAATATTTATTGGTGTTTTTATAGCTTGTTATTGGGTATGACCCGACTTGGATCATAATGTGCTAACCACATCAATCTTGTATGTGTCTTGGGCATGTATGATCCAACACTGATCGATCTTACGATGAAAGAAATGTTAAGAATGGATTGAAATCGATCAGGAATGATCTATGAACTTGGATTTGCGACTTGGGACGCTCTGGACGGCTAGGGTACGAAGTATTATGAAGTAACTCGAAGTGTTCTGTTTTTCCACGAATTATGTGGTATTTATAGGTTATCAGTGTTCATTCGTACGACTGAACCATTAGCATGGTTCAGTCGTGCGACTAAAGCATGCGATTGACTCATACGCATGACTGAAGGTTCAGTCGTGCGATTGAACCAATCTTATGTCTCACTCATACGACTTATCCAGTCACCTGGTTCAGTCATGCGACTGCTCCATAAGCATGGTTCATTCATGCGTATGGGCCATAAGTATGGTCCATTAGCATGAATGTCCACATGACTAAGTTAAACATATTTCTAAGTTCTTATTGACTTAGAACTATGGAAAACAAACATCAAACCTATATAGGTAGTTCATATATGTGAATCACAATCAATATAAATATGACATGACATAATGAATCACATATAACCATCACAATAGATTTTATATATAATCAATCACTTCATTACATTTGATTACATATGTGTAAGACATGAAAGACTTTTACATTTCAGAACATAAACTAGGCACATGAACATGTATCAACAAACTCCCCCTTGGACCTAGTTTAGCTAATGTCTAACAGTCTTTATGTGCTCCTAAAACTCTTTGTACTTCTCTTCTCTTGTGACTACCATGTGAATTTCAAACGCCAAGCAGAGTCGTATGACATGTTGGAATTGAAGAGCTTGTACAATGTCTTGTGAGTCATAGAATAGTGGCTACTTGTAGAGTGTGTAGACATCTTCAGCTGACAAGTTGGTTAGCCACATTGGGTCAAATACCCTGATAGTCTTGATCTTGCTCTCTTTGTGCAAAACTATGACTGCTTTTCTCGTCCGCCAGTCGTAATACCACCATTTGAAGTGTGGAGTGAAGTCCTGAGGCATTTCCCGTAATGGGATCTTTGACATTGTGCGTGGAGGACTCCACTTCAGCACTATTTTAGGCTTTCCAGTGTGAGGATCAACTTCGATCTTATTTATGAACCGTTTA
This sequence comes from Flaveria linearis, assembly GCA_024085815.1. NCBI lineage: Eukaryota > Viridiplantae > Streptophyta > Magnoliopsida > Asterales > Asteraceae > Flaveria > Flaveria linearis. The sequence continues at coordinate 67,395,312 of CM044005.1, forward strand.
GGCTGTTGAGGCCTGAAGTTGACCCACCTGGTGTGGTATTCCCTCTGACAGGATCTCAGCCTCTAGTTTGATCAATTAGGTTGTATTCGCAGCGGATTTTGCACGAGAATTAGCAATTATAGCAAGAACATAAAGGATTTTGCATGTAACAGTACAAATAGAGAGAGAGAGAACAATTCTGCCAAAAAGGTAATATTCTATTTGCTCACACATTTCGGCAAGGATTACAATTAGGTTATCTTCCTTTTATAGAGGAAGAATGACGTAGGCTGATGTCACTGATAGTGACATCAAACCGTTATTAACAAACTACTGAAATAAGCACTCAACTACTGAAGATGTCAAACAGCTGACATCTTCTTACAAAAGGCTGTGTTCTAACTTATTACAAACTACTGAAAAGAAAAGAAACTACTGAAAGGTATAACGACTGAAAAACAAACTCTTCAGTTGCTTACAACTACTGAACTATAACAGCTGAAGAACAAGCTCTTCAGCTGTTGAACAAACTACTGAAAAGGAAAATATAAAACAACTGAAAAGTAAAACCATCACAACAACTGAAGAAGACTTCTTCAGCTGTTATGACAAACTCTAAAGCTTCAGCACTTGATCTTCAGACTTGGGCTTTAGATGTTTTATCAGCTGATGACTTCAGTAGATGTCATCAGCTGATGTCTTCAGTCTTTGTCTTAAGACTTTGTGCATCAGTTGTTGATCTTCAGTTCTTCAGTTCTTCAGTTGTTGATCTTCAGCACTTGTCTTCAGTACTTGAAGTCTTCAGTACTTGTATTCATCAGTACTTCAGACTTCAGTACCTATCTTCAGTACTTGGGATCTTCAGCTGTTGTTCTTCAGACTTTGATCTTTAGCTGTTGAGTCTTCAGTGTTTGTCAAACTGCTGATGAAGCCTTCAGCAGTTGTTGTGATGTCATGTGGGACTTAGAGGTTTTTCTGATCTTGGCTCATTGGTTCTTTTGGTCCAACAAACTCCCCTTGAACCAATGCAGCCAAAACCTCTAAGTTATTTATTGTCCCACTTATTATTGGCAGAAAAGTTGGTCTATTTCCTTCTGGATCAGATCAGAAGTTGACCCTGATAAGCACTGGCCTGGGAAGTAGTCTCTGAGATTTGATTGGCTAAGTATGGATGGGAGCCCTGTTTTGGGGAACTGGACACAGGGCTGTTGTCCCATCCATGAGACCTACTTCCCACGTACAAGCCTGTAGGATTCTCTAGTGTAGGATTGAAGAAAAGTCATTTGTTCTTCTTTGGATAGGTCTTCAGCCGCACCTTCGAATAATCCTTCTCGGCCGTACAGCTCTGAGACAAACTTGGCCTGTTTGCCATTCTTGAGCTCAATAGTTGTAATCTGCCTATAGGCGAATTCATCAGGATGTTTGCCTTCTTGTAGCAGATTGAGCTCATCCTTGTGGAAGTTCTCAAGCCTCTTATAGACTAAGCCTTTCCTCACCACCCTATTCTCCAACATTGTTTGGGGTGAGTGCTTAGCTCTATAGGCTTTCTTGAACTGCTCCACAATCTCCCAGGGTGTTATTACAAGAGCCATTGAGATCACTTCATCTACGATCTTCTTAAATTGGCTCTTGTATCTCACATGAATGTCTTTCTTAATTATCCTGTGAGCCACCCTTGGATCAGGCCAAGTCCTCACTCTCTCTGTCATATTGGAAGGTTTGTTTGAGAGTGAAGAGTCTCAGAGCTTCCTTCTTCATGTTAAGTATAGAAGAAGTAGCAGCATAAGCTTTGTCGATGCTTTTCAGCATCTCCTCATCATGTAGTCTCTGCTTCTCCTCTTCTTCTATCTTCACCCTCACAGCATCCATCTGTGAGGTGGGAGTGATGGTTTTAGGTTGGGCTTTGGGTAAAGGAATGACTGAAGAAAAAGGCAGTCTATCCTCCTCATCCTCCTCTTCTTCTTCTTCTTACAGCCTCAACACCCTTCTCTTCTTCTACAAGGGTGGATCATCGGCTGTAGTTTTGATGGTGAAGGGGTTGGTTTTGTGGGTTGTGTTTGGGTTGTTGGTGTGGGAATGTGGGCAGGATTTGATAGCAACCTAGAGATAAGTGCAGGTTTAGTCTGTCTGACTAGCAAAGTCCTGTTCCCAGCACCAGCTTCTGAAAGGGCTTCAACGACCAGCCCTTTTGTAAAATCACCAGCCGAACAGATCTTGGTGGCTATAGCCAAGATTTGTCCCTGGTCCAAGCCTTGACATCAAGGACTGGCCTCCCTATATACTTCGAAATAAACCGACTCATAGCCTCGAGTCTTTTTCTTTCCTCTTGGCTATAAGTGGTCCATTGGTAGTCTATCTCTTTCATCTCCATCCTTCTAATCTCCGGATCTAGCATGGCAGTGTCCATGTCAAAGCCTTGCCTGAACAACTGACCAATGACAGAGTCCATTGATCGGCTATGCTCAGCATCAGCCTCCTTGACAAGGGCTGCTAGATCAGTATCCCCCTTTTCTACCTTCTCTCCCTCCTTCTCTCCTCTCTTCTTTTGATAAGTGACACTGAAATACTTTTGGATTTCAGCCACTTCTATTTCAGCTCTCTCCTCCCTCACCTTCTCCTTCCCTTTCACCCTCTCAGTCTCCTCAGCCAACACCCTCTCTTTTCCCACCTCTTACCTCACCTATTTCTCCTCCTCTACACTCTTCCTCTTAGCTTGCACTGATGTCTCCCCTTTTTAGGTGCATTCGTTGGGGTTTGACTATCAGCAAGCGCCTTGGCAATAGTAACCTCCACCATGGGTTGTATTTGTGAGGGAAGCCTCTTATCAATGGTTTTCATCATAATTTCTGTGATTATAGGTGTGATGAGAGGCAAGGATTTGTGGAAGATAGCAACTAGTTGCTCAGGAGGGTTCTGTTCCTGAGAACTAGTGCCAGAAGCAGAGGCAGTGGCTGAGTTTGTGGGAGTGGTTGAGTGTATTTTAGACCTTACAGGTGAAGGTGCCATCTGTGGGTCAATGGTGGCAGATGGACTTCTATCCTGAGACATTTTGGCAAGCAGCTCTTTGAGTCTGCTTACCTCATCCTCTAGGATAGTGTTTTGAGCAACTATATCATAGAAGAAGCTCAGGTCATCATCAGTTTGCACTGAATCACCTGACCTCCTGACTGTGTCAGGATGTACATGCATTGAGTGTGGCTCAGTAGTTGCATGTGCCCCTTTGTATTGGTACTGGGGACTTCCAGCCTCCGGATTGGATCCATCATCGGCAGTTGCCTCCGGTGAGGTCTTATTGATGGTACCAGCTTCTCCCTGCTTAGATGTTGATGCAGGGGAAGTGGCAGCCTCACCAGAATATCCTATCTCCCTAGCCACACTAGGAGATTGGATATGTGATTCTCTGTGTTGTGGGCTCCCACTAACACTTGTTTCCACCCTCTCTACGGTTGGAGTTTCCCCAGTTGTGATTGGTTTCTGGGGAGAGGGTGGTGTTCAGATGGGTCAACACTTTGGCGATTATAAGTGTAGGGCTTTGTGGGGCGGTTTCAGTGGGTGAGGGGCTAGAAGCAGATTGCACATGGGGAGGAATGTGCGTTTCAATGGCAATCTTCTCAAGTGAGACAGATTCCAGATTTGTGGCAGCCCCTGAAGTAGTTGCATCAGGCTCCTGTTGAGAGGAAACCTGTGCGGTTGTGGTAAGTGGAGTCGTGGTGACTGCTAGGAGAATCTGACCAGCAGTCACTTCTTGCATTTGTGTTGCAGGGGCGTCCTCAGGGGACTCATTTAGTGTTTTGGGGGCCAGACAGACATTCACCATATGGAAGATGAGTCGTTGGGGATCTGGAAAATGTTTCTTCAACAAGGTTGAGGTAGAGAGGTCACCCTGATAGTCGTTGGCAGTAAAACAGAGATCAAGGGCGCCTTTGGGGTAGTTGGTAGGGAAGGTGGCATCCTCCAGCTTTAGGGTTTGTCAAATAGTAGCTGGAGTGATAACCACGGGATGGTTGTTCACGGAGGACCGGAGAGAGACCTCGCCATCGTTCTCTCCGGTTTGGACAGTGATATTCGTCCAGAACTCCGATAGGGAGTCGGTGTATATGGTGGGGTTTAGAAGGAAGGCCGTTTGGTATGGAGATTCATTCATGAGATCGACGGCATTATGGAACTTTGACCAAAATGGTGATTTAGTAAGATGGGCGACACAGTTGTGTCGAGGTTTGAGTTGCATGGCCACCATTAATGGTGTATGGGTAGTTTCAGAGGTTTTTTGAAAGTTAGGTCAAGTGAGAATGAAAAGCTCTAAAGGTTGGGTATTTATAGGGTATGGCAAAGGCTGAAAGAAAACTATTGAAGGTTTTGGTGTTAGTCATCAGTTGTTGTAACGACTGATGATGTGGTTTTAACCTTCAGTGGTTGTAACATCTGAGGACTTGGTGTTAGTCTTCAGTAGTTGAAACTACTGAACCCTTGGTTTTGTCCTTCAGATGTTGTAAACGGCTTAAGACTTTTGTTAGTCATCAGTAGTTATAAACTACTGAAGACATGGTTTTCATCTTCAGACGTTGTAACAACTGAAGACTTGGTGTTAGCATTCAGTAGTTGTTAACTACTGACATCAGTAGTTGCGAACTACTGAAGACATGGTATTGCTTCAGTTGTAAACTACTGAGGACTTGGTGTTAGTCATCAGTAGTTGTGAAACTACTGAAGACATGGTTTTGTCCTTCAGTTGTTTGGAGATGAAACATCAGATGTTGGCATCAGCTGAAAAGTAAAGTTACTCATCAGTTGTTTCCGTCAATTCAGTTGTTTCATTCTGACCTCCACACTTACTCATTAGCTCTTTGGCTGACTTTCAGATGTTTCATTGGCCCTTCAGCTCTTGTGAATATTTTATGCCTCAGCTCTTGTGATCAGATGTTCACAAGTGCTGATGGGATTGTTGGGTTTGTTGGACCTTTACCAAACAAGTTTAACCATTTAAACTAAGAAAACGCAGCGGAATAATAGATTAATATCATGTTGTAATCTGAAAATTAAAAGATCATAACTTTGTTTCAACAAACCCAAATCATAAGGATCATTCATATGTGTATGAACTAGCTATCAAAAGAAGGAAACAACCAAAACAACATCAACAAACTACCTTCCAAAGGCTGTTGAAAATGTGAAAGAAAACCCTTCCATAAGGGCTGCTAAAAACGTGATTGAGATGAAGGAAATGTTGCTCTTGAATGGCCAAAACACCAAGAATAGATGTCCTCAAGCTTTCATACCCACAAGTCTCCAACAAACACCCATTTGCTAGGATTTGTGACACCATAATCGAAACAAGAAGCTGCTGAACAGCTGATTTTCAGCCTTGTTCTTCTTCAAAAGATGAAAGAAAAATCAAGTGTTCTTGGCCCTTGCATTTTCGAGAGAGAGAGAGAGAGATGAGGTTGAGTGTAGTGCTAGTAAATGGAGTGTCTTGTTTCCAAGTCACAAAAGGCCCTTATTCCCACAAAGGGGCGGCCGAGTTTTAGTTCAAAGGGGTTTTTCCCCCCAAAACTCAAACACCCATTTTATTTCTTTTTAACTAGTCACTTGTTTGAGTTATATAATTAACCTTTTAATTGTATAACTCGCACACACACTCTCTTATTATTTGAAGTTATTTAAGTAACTTAAATAACATTACAAACAATACTTATGAATATAATATCCCTATAAATTGTTCAATCTTATATGCAACTAATTTAGAAAACTCATTTTCTAAATTGGTGTAATTATTTAATTGCGTGACCATATCATCAACAAAATAATAATTGGTGTTTATTAAGCTTGTTATTAGGTATGACCCGACTTGGATCATGACATACTAACCACATCAATATTCTATGTGTCTTGGGCATAAAGAATCCAACAGGGATATGCTTCAGAGCTGGTGAACAAATTGTCTTCAGTACTTATGTGTAAGGTTACACATCAGTACTTGTGAACAAAATTTGTTCTTCGGTACTTATTTGTTTGAAAATTATACATCAGTAGTTGTAATCCACATCACTACATCAGTTGTTTTCAACAAATAATATACATCAGTACTTTGAAGCATTTTAGCCTTCAATAGTTGTGAAAATACTGAAGACTAAATTTACTCATCAGTACTTATATTTGACCTTTGCATACTAATGCTTATCAGTACTTGTGAACTGAGAGCATCAGTATTGGTCAAATTATTCTAGCTGCAGCATACCAAGCCTTAGTACCAAGTTTTGAAATGTGGCACTATCTAAAGGCTTAGTAAATATGTCTGCAAGCTCATCAGCACTAGGCACAAACTTTTGATCAATCAGACCTTTTTCATAGCTATCCCTAATAAAATGATGTCTGATCTCTATATGTTTGGTCCTAAAGTGTTGGACTGGATTTTTAACAATACACAGAGCTGAAGCACTATCCATTAATAATGGACTCTTAGTCTCTGTAATGCCATAATCCAAGAGTTGGTTCTGAAGCCAGAGTACCTGAGAAGTACAACTTGCAGCAGCAATGTACCCAGCTTCAGCAGTGGATGTAGCAATTGATGTTTGTTTCTTACTCTGCCAAGAAACTAAACAATTGCCTAGGAATTGGCAACACCAGAAGTGGATTTTCTGGTGACTTTGCATCTTGCATAGTCACTATCAGAGAAAGCAACTAATTTGCAAGAATGCCCAGTTGAATACCAAAGACCTAGTGATTGGGTACCTTGCAGATATCTAAAGGTACTTTTGACTGCAATCAAATGGGATTCTTTAGGTGCAGCCTGAAATCTAGCACAGGCACAAGTTGCAAACATGATGTCTGGTCTAGAAGCTGTAAGGTACATCAAGGACCCAATCATACATCTGTAAAGGGTTTTATCAACCCCTTTACCTTTCTGATCTATATCCAGTTGTGTGATGCTGCTCATGGGAGTAGAACAAGGCTTACAGGTATGTAAATCAAACTTATTCAACAACTCTTTGGTGTATTTGGACTGATGAATAAAGATTCCATCATCCCTTTGTTTGATTTGCAAACCTAGAAAGAACTGTAATTCTCCCATAGCACTTATTTCAAACTTTTGCTTCATGGGCATTGTAAATTCATCTCACAACTTTGGATCAGAGGATGCAAAAATGATGTCATCTACATAAATTTGAACAAGGAGCTTATGCTGTCCCACAGTCTTTATGAATAAGGTTTTATCAATGGTGCCTCTAGTGAACTTATTCTCTAGAAGAAAAGTTGATAGTGTCTCATACCAGGCTCTAGGAGCTTGCTTCAGCCCATAAAGAGCCTTATCAAGGTTATACACCCAATCAGGATGTTTATTGTCCTCAAATCCTGGTGGTTGACACACATAAACTTCTTCTTTTATTTTACCATATAAGAAGGCACTTTTGACATCCATTTGATAAACCTTAAGACTGTGAAAGGCAGCATAAGCTAAGAACAATCTAATTGCCTCCAGTCTGGCTACAGGGGCAAAGGTCTTATCATAATCGATGCCTTCCTCTTGTGCAAACCCCTGGACAACCAGTCTGGCCTTATTCTTAATTATTTGGCCCTTTTCATCTGCTTTGTTCCTAAATACCCATTTGGTGCCTATTGCACACTTACCTTGGGGTAAAGGAACAAGCTCCCACACTTGCTGTTTCTTGAACTGAAGAAGCTCAATCTGTATTGCTTCAACCCATCCATTGTCTCTAAGTGCAACATGGAAGTTCTTTGGCTCTTGCTGACTGATGAAGAGAGCATAGAAGCAGAAGTTGGATAATTGACTTCTTGTTGAAACTCCAGCATTGATATCACCAATGATTTGAGATGTGGGGTGATTCTGTTGCTCTTGATAGACTATAATATCCGTGCAAGTGTTTGTAGGACTTTCAGCAGCAACAGATGGTGATGAAGATTCTTGAAACCATGTAGGAGATGGCAGCTCAAATGAATTGGAGCATGCAGTAATCCCATCCGCATTTGTTGTGGATGGGGCTGCTAAAGCTACAGGAGCATCAGGTTTAGTGGACTCAGGCAGGTTGTCACTAAACCTGAAAAGGTGAGTACTGACTTCATCATCATCAGTACCACCAGGTGGAGAACTGTTGACAGGCACAACAACTGGAGGTTGATAAGGAACATATTGCAGTATGTCCAGATCAAACAACTCCATAGGGTTTTGTGGAATCTTGTCCTTCGGAGATTTATTGAACTTAACATGCAGAGTTTTTTCAATCATCTTTGCCCTACAGTTGAAGACTCTGTATGCCTTGCAAGTTGATGAATATCCAACAAAATACCCTGCATCCACCTTACTAGCAAACTTCTGGAGTGGATTGCTAGTGTTGAGAATGAAACAAGGACACCCAAAGGCTCTAAAGAAGGAAATCAAAGGGGCCAAATGATGAAGTACTTCATAGGGAGTCTTCATCAACCTTTGATTCACTAAGGCTCTATTATGCACATAGCAAGCTGTGTTTACAGCTTCAGCCCAAAAGGTCAGTGGCAAGCCAGAGTCAGCCAGCATTGACCTTGCAGCTTCAATGAGAGTCCTGTTCTTTCTCTTAACCACTCCATTCTGTTCAGGAGTTCTAGGAATAGTTAACTGCCTTTTAATTCCCTTGGACAGGTACAAGTCATCAAGTGTGTGGTTTCTAAACTCTGTTCCATTGTCACTTCTCACACACTTGACCTGCAGGGAATACTGCTTCTCCACAAAACACAAAGTTCATTATTGTCTTGGCAGCTTCATCCTTGGAGTGCAAGAAGAAAGTCCATACAAGCCTGGAGTAATCATCCATAATTACCAGGCAGTATTTCTTCTTTGCCATGCTCATCACCCTGACAGGACCAAAGAGATCCATGTGCAGGAGCTGCAAGCAGGCAGTGGACTTTGGTTCTTCTATTGAAGGGAATGAAACTTTGTGTTGTTTTCCCTTTAAGCAAGCAGTGCAGTTGTCTTCACACTTGAACTCCTTCAAAAGCAATCCTCTTACTAAACCATAGCTTATCAGCTAATTCATGTTCTTGAAATTAACATGCCCCAGCCTTCTATGCCATAGAGTAGATTCTTGAGGAGAGGCCTTGGAGAATAGGCAAGGATGGCCCTTTAGATCTATCTTTTTGGAAAGATTTAAGGCATATACTCTTCCTGTCCTGTTGGCCTTCAGGAGAGTATATTCATCCAACACCTTGTCAATCAAACTCAGAACTTTGGATGACAGAATCTGACAGTTCTGGCTTGTGAAAAGGGCAACATGGCCTTTGTCACACATTTGACTGACACTCAAGAGATTGTACTTGAGATTCTTCATATAGTTAACATCATCAAACCTTATTTCCCCATTGGAAACAAAGCCTTTTCCGATTATGTAACCCTTTGCATCATTGCCAAAGGATACAAATCCCTTTTTTCCTTGAGAGTAGTCATTAAGAAGGGAGCTGCTTCCTGTCATGTGCATGGATCCTCCACTGTCCACATACCAGATGCTTCTTTGGCATGTTGAAGAACCCTGTAGTCATAACAACCAGTTAGTTAGTTTTAGAGACCCAAACCTTCTTGGTTTTAGTTCTGTTCTCAACAACAGGGGCAACACTAACAGGTGTGTTATGTGTGACAGCCTGAGGTGAAGGAGATGGTGCCGATGAAGAATCCTTTGGCTTGGATTTCTTCTTCTGTGGTTTCAACACATGAGCATCTATTTGGTTGACTCTTCCCATTAGATGCTGAATCATCATTACAAGTTGTGTCTGACTTTGTGATAAAGCTTTCAGCTCTTCAGACACATTGGGGCTTGCAGATGATGGATTCCCATGTTGCACCATCTTCTTTTGAGCAACCTCATCTGTTGCCTGAGTAACCCCTACCTCCTTTTTAGATTTAGCTTTGGGCTTAGGGATTACAGGCTTTGATGTTGCTAGTACAAACTTGGTCTCAAACACATTTTTCATTGTATTCATGTGCTCTTTAATTTTCTCTTTTTGTTTGAGTTTGGAACCCCTTTTCTACCAACAATCATCAGTAAGATGATTGAACAAGCCACATACTTCACATGGCTTCTTCTTCATCTTATGTTGATCATCAACTAAAGATGATGAAATTGCTGAAGACTTGTTCTTCAGCTGTTTGGTATCAGTACTAGCAGTTTTCTTCCTTGTAGTACCTGCTTTCCTGACATCCTCTTTAGCTATCTTCAAACCTTTTCTACTGTCAGTTTTCTTCTCTTCAGTGCTGACAGCAGTAGAGGTTTGAACTTCAGGTGTTATCAATTGCTCTCCAGTACTTTCAGTACCTCTAGAGATAACACCTGAGTTGATCAACTTTTTGATCATGTGACAGTCAGCATTTGAACCATCAGCTGTTGTAGCATCAGCTGATTGGTTTTGGCAGGAGTTAATGCTGACTTCTATCTCTGATGATGCTGAATCAGAAGATAGTAGGTCACACGATGAGAAGGATTGGTTATTGCTCTCTCCATCAGATTCAACTTCTGCTCTTGAAGTAAAATCTGTAGGAGCAGTGTGATTATAACCAATGCCAAACTTCATATTGGAAGCTGATTACTTACTAAGAAGCATTTCAAAACCCCTGCATGATTGCACCCATCGATCACACTCTACTTGGGTTGTTGCAAGAGTTTCCTTGTTGTCCCTGTACTTCTCTAGAAGTACATCTTCCCTAGCTTTGTCATCTTTTATTTGACATTTAAACTTATATATCTCATCATTTTTCTCATTACGTGAAGCCTCAAATTCAGCTTTCTTTTTGAAAATTGTTTGCTCTAGCTCAAGGTTTTTATCTATTAAAGCCACATTTGCTTCTCTAATAGAGGCAAATGCTGCTATGCATGATTCAAAACAAAGCTTGGCTTTAGCCTCAGAGGATACCTGTGATGAAGCATTGGATGATGACCCATCAGCAGACTCAAGGGTCATCAAAGCAAGATTCCAAAATGGATGATCACCACCATGTTGATAGCACCTTAGAATAGTTGTTCCTGACCAGATAGATCATCTGGCAGACTACTCCAGTCAACAACTCCTGGGGTGAAGAAGCTGTGTTGTTGAGGTTGGGGTTGATGATGAGATTGGGAAGATTGAGGCTCAGGAAGAGCATGTGGTGGCTGAGCAGAAGGTGCTTGAGCTTGACTGGGCTAAGGCACATAGTAGCAGGGGTATGGGTTGGCATATGACCCTGAGGCACAAAGTAAGCAGGTGATGCCTGTGCTGGTGATGGATGGCCAGAACTGGAGGAATGTTGCCCTCTGTGCTGTGAGATATTGCTTGGAAAAGTCACAAAGGGTGCAGAGGAGTTAGATCCAGATGATCTACACTGTCTAGCAAAGTGTCCAAGCCTTTGGCACTTGTGACACCTCAACTTGCTCTTGTCAAAACCAACTTTGGTTTTGCCAGAGAGACCAGGGAATTTCCCGCCAGTTCTCTTGTAGAACTTTTGAGATCTGATATTTATCATTGCCATTTGGTTCAAAATATCCATCTCTTCCAGATCATCATCTGGAATGCCCTTCAAGTCCTCCATCAGAAAGCACAGATTATCATTGCTACCTCCTGAACTACTATTAACACCAACAAAAGCTTGTTCAGAGTTGGTAGAGAAATCAATATGCTCATCATAAGAACTCTCTGATGCAGCATATTCCGACTCCTGACCTATCAAGGCAGCATTGCTATTGACAAAGTCATCAGTGAGCTTGCCAGAGGTGGACAACTTCCTCTTTTGTTCTATCTCTCTCTCAAATGTGAGCAGTTTCCCATGAAGTTGGGTGAGAGATAGAGTATCCAGATTTGCACTGGAGCGTAGGACAATGGTATAAGTGTCCCATCTCTCAGGCAGTGATCTGAGGAATCTGTTGTTCATCTGGCTATTAGAGTACTCTTGTTTGACCATCTTCAGCTCAGAGATCAAACATAAGAACCGCTCATACTGTTGAGTCAGAGTCTCACCCTTCCTATGAGAGAATGTCTCATATTGTTGGACGGGAATTTCCCTTGTGTTTGCTAAGACCTCATTGGTTCCTCTGCATTGTTCCTTCAGAGCAACCCAGAGATCATGATCAGTTTCATGATGCAAAAGCCCTGAATAGATCTCATTTGGAATTACCATAGCCAAAATTTCATGGGCTTTTGCATCAATCTCAAACAGCTTAAGATCTTCGTCCGAATATTGATCAGCTTTCTTCGGAACCTGTTCATTTGATTCAGGAATGCTTACCATAGGCTTGTATGGTCCATGCACCACTGACTTCCAACAACCAGCACTGTTGACAGACAAGTGGTGAAGCATACGTTATTGCCATATGTTATACTCATTCCTCACAAGCATCGGAGGCTTGGTTGAGGAACCAGTATTGTAAGGATTATTCGTCGGTGTCACCATCTCAGTTTTCAGTCAAAATCAAGTTTAAACAAAACAAATGTAGCTCAAAAGCATGAGAGAACCTCAAGTTTACGGCCAGAAACAACAGTATCTCACTCTCTATAGCTAATTCTTGCAAATTGCTAATTCGATCAAACGTAGAGATCAAAAGAGCAGTTTCAATGATCAATGATGAAATCGATGATTGATTAACCTGCTCTGATACCATTTGACAGGATCTCAGCCTCTAGTTTGATCAATTAAGTTGTATTCGCAGCGGATTTAGCACGAGAATTAGCAATTACAGCAAGAACATAAAGGATTTTGTATGTAACGGTACAAATAGAGAGAGACAACAATTCTGCCAAAAAGGTAATATTCTATTTGCTCACACGTTTCGGCAAGGATTACAATTAGGTCATCTTCCTTTTATAGAGGAAGAATGACGTAGGCTGATGTCACTGATAGTGACATCAAACCGTTATTAACAAACTACTGAAATAAACACTCAACTACTGAAGATGTCAAACAGCTGACACCTTCTTACAAAAGGCTGTGTTCTAACTTATTACAAACTACTGAAAAGAAAAGAAACTACTGAAAGGTATAATGACTGAAGAACAAACTCTTCAGTCGTTTACAACTACTGAACTATAACAGCTGAAGAACAAGCTCTTCAGCTGTTGTACAAACTACTGAAAATGAAAATATAAAACAATTGAAAAGTAAAACCATCACAACAACTGAAGAAGACTTCTTCAGCTGTTGTGACAAACTCTGAAGCTTCAGCACTTGATCTTCAGACTTGGGCTTCAGATGTTTCATCAGCTGATGACTTCAGTAGATGTCATCAGCTGATGTCTTCAGTCTTTGTCTTCAGACTTTGTGCATCAGTTGTTGATCTTCAGTTCTTCAGTTCTTTAGTTGTTGATCTTCAGCACTTGTCTTCAGTACTTGAAGTCTTCAGTACTTGTATTCATTAGTACTTCAGACTTCAGTACTTATCTTCAGTACTTGGGATCTTCAGCTATTGTTCTTCAGACTTTAATCTTCAGCTGTTGAGTCTTCAGTCTTTGTCAAACAGCTAATGAAGCCTTCAGCAGTTGTTGTGATGTCATGTGGGACTTAGAGGTTTTTCTGATCTTGGCTCATTGGTTCTTTTGGTCCAACACCCTCTTTAACGCCGTGTCGAACCACCCCGACATTTTTCTGGGGTTGGCATACAAAAAGTCTAAACAAGCAAGCCTGTTTATCTCAAAACCGGGAAGAGTCTTCAGATCATGAGGGAATCTGAAGTACTCTATCCCCTTCTCCCTCTTTACGGCAAAGACATCCAAGTCCACAAAATACGCCCAGCTAATAATGTTGGTCCATTTGATCGTATTACAGTGCAAATGAAATGATGAATCGGTTAATATCAAACACACAAACTAAACAAGATGAACAATGAAGATTGAAAACAATAACAACTCATTCATTATAAGACAATGAAGATCATAAAATTTAATAACATCAAAGCACAATGATATTTCTGTGAATTTACAGCTTAGAAAAGGTAACTTTCAACAAGGATCAACGATTAGGGTTTTGCAAGCTTACCCACAATGATAATGATCAAAAACTATATATAACAGTCTTAGTTTCGCAGACAGTTTCACTGTAGTTTCGCCCGGCCGAAACAGTAGTTTCGCCGAGCGAACTAATCAGTTGACTGTGAGGGAAACTATAGTTTCACTCACAGTTTTGTTGGATTGCAAATTTACATAAAGCTAATTACATACAAAAGGAAACTAACAAAAGACCTATTACAAGCAAAAATAAACATTCTAATCCAAGGTAATCCAACCTATACATGATATTTAATACTCCCCCTATTTGGAACTCACCACTTTCACTCGTCTCGATGTATCTTGTCAGCTCCAGTTTCCTCCGTTGCCTTTGATTTGACTTCAACGCCTTCTGCAACCACTTCCTTAGGGGCTTCAGCAAATGATTCTCCATGGTCTCTTCCTGCTTCACGAGCCCCTTTGGTATGAGCACTAGCTTGCCCAAACTGCCTTGTCAGATCTTGTATATCCATGTTCAGATCATCTTGAGCCCTTACTCGCTCTGCAAGCCTTTTCACTTCTGCTCTCACTCCTCTAATCTTATTTGCCACAGTCATAAACAGACTAGCTTCTTTCCTTGTCTCTTCTCCCGTACCTTCTTTGATATGATTCTCGCACAGAACTAGCAGGTCTTCATCATAAAAGCTAAAAAGTTCCATCGGACAAAGACTTTGAATTCAGTACCATTCTTCACTCTGATTACTGTCTCCCCCGTATTGTTATCATAAAACCACTTCTCAAAATTCTGTAGTTGTTAGGGGAGGGTATCTGCCAATCTGACCCTATTCATGCTATTTGGGGGTTTCACCCTTAGTACAATCTTTCCCTTTCCAGTGTCCCAATCCTTGTCCTTCCTTAATTGTTTCCTCTCAGCCTTCATGTATCCAAAAGACTCAAAGTTGTCATTTAAGCCCTTCTTAATCTCTTTCTCCAAAAGTGAGGCTTGTTCACTAAGATTTGCATTTAGTAATGGCAGAGCCGCCAACCTCCTCAGATCCCATTTAGGCAAGGTCTTGAATGTCTTCCTCTTATGCATGTAGCTAATTCCACCCCCTCTCCTCTTAATCATGAACATCTTGAGGCCGGGGTTATAACACCAGCTTATAATCCTCTTATCAGCCTCTTTTTTACTCAACCCTTCCAAGTGTTGGAAAATAGGAGTTAATTCTTCAGTCTCATTCTCTTTAACGAACCATTCATCTTTATCCATCTCAAAGACATATTCATCAAGCTCTCCCTTTTTGGCTACATATATCAATGGTCTCTCATCAACTTCATAGAATTCTGGCTCAGAATCATAATCTACTATTTGTTCATCATCCTCTTCTTCAGCAACTAGCCCTTTTCCTTTCTCAGCATCTCTCTCAACCGAATCCTCCCTCACAACCTCTTCTCCTACCAGATCTTTTTCTACATCAAATCCCACGTTCACAAACCCAGCCACCAGAATCTCCTCTTCATTCTCCCTAACTTCATTTTCATTCCTTATTGCAGACCCTTCTGCACCAACAGTTGCTGCACCAGATGTGCTCTCTCCTTCCCTGGAGGAAGTACCCACGTTCAAAAATGAGTATTTAGAAGTATCTTTTAAATCATCTAACTCAGATTGTGTTAGTTGATTAGGCAGGCCGGCAGCAGCTTTCAACTGAGCAACTTCCTCAAACAACTTCTTTAGCAGTAAGTTTTGATCTGTGTATCGCTTGGCGAAATTGCAACTTCGCTTGGCAAAACTGTAGATTCGTCTGGCGAAACTATAGTTAAATCTGTACAACTTTGATCATTAGGACCATGTACGCATGGAGTACTAACTGACTCAACGTGAAACCAGATCAAATAGTGCGGAATCCTATTTGATTGGCGATCCAATCAGGGAGAACGTTAATCCGATCAAAACTAACGATTAGAATACGTTAAGAATTGATTAGAATCGATCAAAAACGTTCTATAAAGTTGGAAGGGACTCTCTGGACGAACAGGGACGGCTAGGCTTAAGAATTCTCGAAGTGTTGCGTTTTTCCACGAATTAAGTGGTATTTATAGGTTTCAGTATTCAATCGTACGACTGCGCCATGCGTATGGCTCATTCATGCGACTGAGTCGTACGATTGATTCATTCATACGATTGAGTCTGTCTTATGACTCAATCGTGCGATTGACTCAATCACCTGGTTCAGTCATGCGACTGGCCCATTCGCATGGTCCAGTCATGTGACTGAATCATGAGACTTAGTTAAACATATTCCTGAACCTTTAACGATGCAGAACTATGTCTAACAACTGTAAACCTATATAACGTGTTCATATAAGCGTGTAACAATCAATGATATTAATAGATATAACATTTAACAACCAATAAACATACAATGAAGAGTTTTTCATTTCATATATCAAATATTACATCAGGGTTACAAAATGAAAGTCAATTACATTTAAGCTCACTAGAACTAGAACTAGGGACATGTGTACCAACAAACTCCCCCTTGGACGTAGTTCTATCTAATCTTTGACTTCCTTTTTAAACTCTTCAAACCTCTTAGCTCTTTCTTCTTTAGATACCCCAGTATGGATATTAAGTGCAAAGCATAAGCGTGTGACATGTTGGAATTGAAGTGCTTGCACTATATCATGCGTATCAAAAAACAGTGGCCACTTATACAATATGTAGACATCAGAAGTGGACAAGTTTGCTAGCCATATTGGATCAAATATCCTTATTATCTCTACCGTCCCCTCCCTATCTAAAACTATGAAGGCCTCTCTAGTGCGCCAGTCATAATACCACCACTTAAAATGGCATGCAAAATCATGTGGCATCTCCCTCAATGGAATACGAGACATCATGCGTGGAGGGTGCCATTTCAAAAAACCTTTGGTCTTCCAGTAATGGGGTTTACCTCAGATCTTCTGATATACCTCGTAGCCTGTTGAGGTTTGAAGTTCACTCATCTAGTAAGATACTCTCGTTTCAACGCAGCCTCAAACCAGCCTGACATTTTCTTCGGGTCAGCATACAGCAGCTTCAGTCGTGCCAGCTGGTTGAGCTCAAAACCAGGGAGAGTCTTTAGATCATGTGGCAATCTAAAGTACTCGATTCCCCTCTCCCTCTTCATTGCGTAAATGTTAAGATCCTCAAAATGAGCCCATGATCTAATCTTCCGTGACACCTTCAGATGCTTCTTCACTTTGTAGATCTTGGTGTAGGTACTTGGCTTAGCTGCAGCGCACTGGGCTCAGATCTCTGAGAAACAAGCCGCCCATTCAGCCTTTCTGATATCTACATCGGTGTCCGAGGCTTGGGCTTGGCTTGTAGATGCTTCTGCTTCCTTTTCCTTCTGATTCAGCTTCTCCAAAGTATCACTACCGAGAGTACTACCTAGATCGGGAAACACATTTCCCTCTCGATGAGTATACTCTGGATAATGCTGAGCGTGTGACATCCTCGATCTCTATCTCATCTATATCATTCAGCTCCTCGTCACTATCCACATCAAAGGTAGGAGCATCCTTCACTATCTCATCTGGATTCAGCTGGAACATTTCAGCAAGTTGCTCATCAGTAAGGTCGTGAATTATTTCTCCTTCTTTAGGAGTATAGCTCACAGACCTCCTGACGATCCCTTGTAGATCCAGTATCATAGTCAGTTGAGACTTGATCTGCTGTAAGGGAGCAACATCGTACTCATCTTGCTGAAATGGTAGATCTGCTTGATTTAAACATGTAACACAGCAATAGTTAGTATGCAATCAAGATAATCAAACACTGAATAATAAATATATACATTAATTACATAACATCAAATGATGATTTCAAGTACAAAAGCTGAACAAAGTAAAACATCTAATCTTTACTTTTGTCTTGAATACTCTCTGTGTCTTCAGCTAATGGTGAGGTAGGCGGGGCAGATGATGATGCTCCTTGGTGTTGTTTGTTCTTTGTGCTTTGCTCTTGACCTTGAGCAGAGGCAGATGCAGCTACATCCCCTTCATCGTCATCATCATCATCCCTCCTACCTCCTGCTTCACCGTCACCCTCCTCATCATCATCATCACTGTCATCCTCTTCATCATCATCATCCTCATCCTCATCTCCTTACCCTATCATCAGATGCTCATCTTGTGATCCTTTAAGCTTGAGCATGATCTTCTTGATAGCAGCCTCCAACTCCTCCAATCTCTTGACCGATTCCTCTTTGTGCCCTTGGAGTTGGGCGATCTGCTCAGCCCGCTGAGAAATCTGCTGAGATTGAGAAGCATTGAGCTCCTCCAGCTGGCGTAACTTAGCAGACTTCTCCTCATCAGCTGCTAACAGCTTCAGCACCATCCTGTTGAGTGCTGCCAGATATTCCTCCACTCCAATGGGAGGGAGGGATGATCCGATAGGGAATGTAGAAGGGCCAGCTTGGTGGCTGGTGGTGGTAGCAGTGGCTAAGGTGAATATGGGTGGTGGAGTATGAATAGGTTCAGTGGAATGGGGGGTGGATGTGGTAGGTGGTGTAGTGGTGGTAGGTGGTGTAGTGGTGGTAGGTGGTGTAGTGGTGGTAGGTGGTGTAGTGGTGGTAGGTGGTGTAGTGGTAGAGGTGGTGGTGGAGGTAGTAATCAAAGTGATCCTCCGTCTCTTTGGCTTCAGCCCATAGGGCTGAGCCATCCTCTTCAGCCGAGTCCCCCTAGACCCAAAGGCTCCCCCTTGGCTGCTGGGCTGGTCTGGGGTTTATGATGGATCTGAAGTAGCCTCCCCAGACCCGCCCGGACGTCCAGCAACCGTCCTGATCCCCCTTTTGGTGGCAACCACCCGGCTGTCCACCATCCTAGTCAGTGGCACCTCATCAGACTCCTCCTTCTCATCAGGCTGGAAGTCCTGATGGAACCCAGCTGTTTCTAAATCACCATGTGGAGATGTGGAGATGTAACATCAACGGTAGTGGTCTGAGTGTGAGATGGACCTGTATCTCCACCATCACCTTTATCATCATCATCTGAGTTATCATCAAGAACAACTATTGTCTCTATATCTGAATCACTATCATCGTGGCGCCATTTCCTCTTTGTTGGCGCACATAGTCTTCACAGGCCAGATGCTCAAATAATCTCCTCACCGGGGGCTTCACCTGCTTCCCCCGGTACACCCGCATCCGTCCCAGAGTAGTGTCATCCATGACCTCCAGGACCACAACATCCTCTTTCTGACTAGGCAGCGAGGGGAGCTTCTGATCTATGATCATCTGTATAAATTATGGATACATACAGAAGCTTTCCTTCCCTCTCGACTTGATGTTCTCCACCAGATAGGTGAAGATCATCCTGGAAAAGCTGAATGGATGATTCAACACCAACGCCGCATAGGCGTTCTATATCTGGTCGGAGAGCTCGTTGACTCCACCCTTCCTGGATGCGATGCATCTCAGTAGTACATGGGCTAAGTATTTGAACCGGGGGCACAAGTTTCTCTTGTTAAGCATACTTGCATTGATGTCCCCAGAGTACTTAGCCCTCATGAAACAACCTCTAACAGTGAGGGGATGTAGTCTGGTGGGGCAGTCAGAATCATCCCCGAACTCCAGCACTGTCCTGATATCCTCCTCTGATATCTCTATGGCCTCCCCGAAATAGAACTCCTCATAGTATGGGGCTTAGAAGACCTGTCAACTACAGCGCTTTCCCAGAAAGCCTGCTGTACTGATCTGTATGGAGTGCATGGCTCAGAGATCGCTCGGAAGATCCTCGAACGACGTAGGAATGTGATAATGCCAGCAAAATCCGCAGCGTTGCGAGAAAAGAGATCGAGATGAGCACAGATGTTGTGCTTGGTACTCATCATCCATCGACTAGCCATATGTGACACAAAGTAAGTAAACATTAGTATGTGTCAAAGAATAAACATGAACCTGTGCAATGAACTAGAAAATTTGTTTAGTCGTGTGAATGAGCTGAGCGACTGAGATCTAGTCGTGTGGCTGAGTCGTGCGACTGAGTTCTAGTTGTGCGAATGGGCCGTGCGACTGAGTTCTGGTTGTGCGAATGATCTCATATGTACGATTGAGTCATGCGACTGGACTTAGTCGTATATTCTCGCATGCAGTTACCTCAGTCGTGCGATTGAGCTCAGACGCATGGTTCAGTCATGCGATTGAACCATTCGTCTATCTCAGTCATGCGATTGAGCCATTCGCCTCGCTCAGTCGTGCGATTGAAGTTCATCAGGGTGTCCAATCGCATGTCCAATTGTTGGTTCATTCAAATTCGATTTTTGAGCTATATTTGATGTTAAACGTTGAAGATTGGCTCATTAGGTTCGCAGAAGACCGACTAAAACTCTAATAACTTTCATTTGATCAAAAAGCTTAGTTTTAGTGGTTTATTTGTCACTTTTAGTTCGGTTAACTTTAGGTCATTTTTCAATCTTTTAGACATTGTAGTAACGGTTTATTTGTCCAAATATTGTCGCGCAGTACCTATAGAGTCGAAAGAAACTGTCAGAGGGAGTCAAAAACAGGGCTAAGAAGATCAAATGAAACTTTGGCAGTATGAGTGTGTATCGCGCGTCTGAGAGGCGATTTGGGTGAATGAAACGACTGAGACCGACTCCCCCTCTATTTATACTAGGGCAACCTTCAGTCATGCGACTGAACCTAGTCGCATGATTGATTCGTGTGACTGAGCATCAGTCGTACGACTCGCCCATTCGGTCATCTCCAATCATACGATTAAGGATCATTCGTGCAACTGTCACAGTCGGTCACCTCCGATCGTGTGATTGGGCTCATTCGTATGGTCCAATCGTACAATTGGACTCATTCATATGGTCCAATCGTACGACTGGTCCATACTTATGATCCAGTCATGCGAATGGGTCATACTTATGAAATTTTAACTTTTTGACCGTTCGACACTTAGTTCCTTATTACAGTAGATAAAACATTTTGAGCAGTTGATTATCTCAGACATGACCAATTTAATATTAAAAACCATTTGATCACCTCAGATGTGATCCTTTTATCCACCTGATCACCTCAGACATGATCCATTTATCCACCTGATCACCTCAGACGTGATCCATTTACCCACCTGATCACCTCAGACGTGATCCATTTATCCACCTGATCACCTCAGACGTGATCCATTTATCCACTTGATCACCTCAGATGTGATCCTTTTACCTTTTCAGAAACAAGTAATTTAAGATTAATGTTAAGTTCATTGTGTGACCTATTTAAGGATGAATAAAATAGCCTAGTCCGATGCTGACACACTTTACAAATAACTTGAAAAACTAAACTAAGTAACAAAATAAACATGTTTTTGTGATTTTGTTAGGGTAGGGTAGAGTATCCTATTAGCATTAACATCATTTCTAAGACAGATTCATATGGAATCAGACAGGTATAAACTCAATTACTTGGAACTTTTATATATATATTGAAATGGAAACTAACTTACTTACATATCATAGTTTCTCATTCATCTAAGACTTCTATGCTCTAACTGGGAATCATGCTTGATCTGATATGTAACCCACATTGATTTTGAACATCAGGCGGTGCAGTCACGACGATTGTTAGTATGCTTGTCCATTTAAATCCATACATCGATTTTGACACCTATTGTTGATGTATTTGGTTATATTATTTCAACCAACATTTGTGGATCACAAGCTTATATGGTAATCAACATTCCTCAGGAGACTTTTGAGCGGTCTACGGGTATTTTGACAAGAAGAGACTATTCATAGAGCTTTCAAAGAAAAGTCAAGCCTCAGGTCAGTGCCACCGCAGAGTAGAGAGGCGGAAAACAACAATGAATTCTAGAATATCTAGGTTATGCTTATCCTCAGGTCAGTGCCATCGCACAACAGAGAGGCACACAACCTATCTTCTTGTTAGAGCACCTTAAAATTTTTCTTTTGCACATAAGCACCAACAACCTAGGTTATCAGCTTGATTGCGTTTATTTTCATTTTTCGTGCTTTGCTCTTTTCGTGGTCTTCCGAACACTTTTAGTGGCGTTTATTTGCTCGTCACCCCTTATTGGAAATAACTGATTGTGTTAACCAGTGATAAGATGGGAACCCACAGTCAGTTGAACAGATTAGTTTAAATTGAGTTCACCAATGATGTCTACTAGTCTATTGTGTTGAATCTATCGACACATCGTATAATGAACTAGCACCTCCCTAGATCGACTTTCTTCGTGTAATTACAGTTACAAACAAGCGTACTATCATTTTCCCAATTTGTTAGACTTAGAATTCTCTAACTAACAATTTTATGTGATTTAATTAAACTAAAGGTGCAAAAATTAAAAATCTTTTTGGTGTTCCAAGTAACTCAATGTCTGTGTATTATCACTTTCCATAGTGTTGAATCACATTCTTATATTTGTTGTTTTTGCTTTTTTAGCTTATCTACCCTCCCCCTTTTTTTAAGTAAATAAATACTGAAAGTAAACTAATCGCCCCCTAAAATTCTAAAACAAAAAATCTTTTTGTGTTTTTGGATTTTTATAAGACAAGGAAATTAAAACAAATAGAAATAAAATAAAAATTAAAAGCTAAACAAGTGTCGGACTAAGCATTTGTGTCTTCTGAAATGATGTCGCTTTTCTTTTTCACGCCGTTGACCTCTAACAGATATAAAAATATGGGTTTATCAAAAGGTTTGGTATAGAGGTCGGCGCGCTGAAAATCCATGTTTATTTTAATCACATCAATTAATTGTTTTTCATAGTAATCGCGTATGAAATGATACTTTATGCCGTTGTGTTTTGTTTTAGGGTGTTGAACAGGATTTTTAGTTACAGCTACGGCAGCAAAGTTATCAACAAATATAGGGGTGTTAGAAAATTGCAAACCGTAGTCCCGTATTTGCTGTTGGATCCAGATGATCTAAGAGCAGCAACTTACGGCAGCAACGTATTCAGCTTCACAGGTTGATAAGGCAACCGAGGTCTGCTTCTTGCATTGCCAGGTGACTAAACGCCTTCCAAAGAACTGACACCCTGCTGATGTTGACTTGAAGTTCATCTTGCAGCCGCCGTAGTCTAAGTCACTATATGCAGTTAGCTCAAGGTCATCATCATGAGGATACCACAACCCCAGTGTTAGAGTACCCTTCAGATAACGAAAAATCGTTTTCACCCCGATCAGATGATTTACTTTCGGGTTGGCTTGATACCTGGATCATAAACATGTGGCATACATGCTATCTGGATGCGAGGCAGTGAGATACATAAGAGATCCGATCATCCCATGATACATAGTGGCATCCACCAAATCCCCATTCTCATCAGGTGCCACATCATGATTTGTGGCGAGTGGGGTACCAGCAAAGTGACATTTTCCATATCAAATCGACTTAGAATGTCTCCAACATACTTAGTCTGATGCAGAAAAATACCGATAGGTGTTTGATCCACCTGTAATCTGAGGAAGAACTTCATTTCTCCCATGACACTCATTTCGAATTCTGCCTTCATCACAGATTTGAATTCTTTACATAGATCTTCGTTTCGTGAACCGAAGATAATGTCATCCACATAAATTTGCACCATCAGTAAATCTTCATTTCCCTCTTTGATAAACAACGTGCAGTCAATCACACCCCTGCGAAACCCGTTTTTCAGCAGGTGGGTGGAGAGCTTCTCATACCAAGCTTGAGGAGCCTGATGTAGCTCGTACAGAGCCTTGTCCAACTTATAGACTCGGTCCTAATGATAAGGATCTTCGAATCCCTCGGGTTGACTGACGTAGACTTCTTCACGGATTTCCCCATAAAGTAATGCACTCTTTACATCTAGTTGATAGACTTTGATCTTCATATACGATGCATAGGCTAGGAAGATACGGATTGCTTCCATTCTATCCACGGGTGCAAACACTAAATTATAGTCGACTCCCTTGACTTGTCTGAAGCCTTGAACAACCAAACATGCCTTGTTTCTAATTACGACACCTTGGTCATTCTTCTTGCAGCGTAGCACCTATTTGGTCCCTATCACTTTAACTCATTTGGGCCTGTCAACGAGTGTCCGCACTCCCAGTTTCTTGAACTGTAGCAGCTCTTCCTGCATAGCGTTGACCCATGCCTCATCCTTCAGGGCATCACTTACGTTTTTGGGCTCGACTTGAGAAACAAAACATTTGAAAGCCCGATCATTCACGTAGCCCATTTCTATAATTTCAGTATAATCAGTAGAGTATAGCTAATTTCTCATCTGCACACCGGAGTGAAGATCCCTAATAATAGTCTCCGGGGGATGATTCATACTGATCCTAGTCACAGGTGTCGTAGGAACGACAACTTCAGTATCAAGATTTATGATGACAAGTTTAGTATATAGATTCCCTGATGCATGTTTAGCATCTATTGAGCTTCCATCTTGATTAACGTTATGCTCGTTGCTGGTCTCAACTGCTTCTTCATCGTCTGAAGAATCATCACTCTCGTCCTGAGTAGTTGCTGAAGATCCCGAAGAGCCACTAGCTGGTGTCACATTGCTGGTATCCAAATTCGGTGTATTTAGGACGTCGTACATCATCTGAGCAGCAATCTCTTCATCTGAATCTATCTGAGGAAGGTTGAATGATTTGAAAAAGCCATCGTAGTCGAAGAATGACGTTGGACCTTTTCCTGCAGGGGGGATGGTCTATCGTTGCACATTGACATTGCACCATACTTCTACCTAACCTGTTGAGTTGCTATAAACCTGTTTGTCTAGTATGCTGTATCCAAGAAAGATCTGCTGATCTGCTTTTCTCGCTGAACTTGCCCTCCGAAGTATTCTTCAGTAGCGTGCATGGAGCTCCGAATGGTTCAAGATACTCCAGGTTTGGTTTGCGCTTCTGAAGCAACTCATTGCATCTAATCGAACCTTAACGAATCATATGCAGTTTGTTGAAAAAGATAAGGCATGGGTTTAAGTAGGCAAACATATCAACAATCGTTATTGATATGTTTGAGAATTTCAAAATTCCTTCAAAGGATGTGATCAGATTTAGTTATCGGTATGATCTCATTGCTTGTCGATGATTAAAGTCATCTTTATGCTAAAGTATATCTTGAGGATTTGATCTCATGATCGATTCAGTTCTCAGTTATTAAAAAAATACAAATATAAAAATATACATAAAATAAAATTAAAAAAAATTATAATTAATTTTCATTTCAATATTCATTTAGGTCTTCCATATTATGTTGTTACAATTTTATCATTTTTTCATGCATTTCATAGAAATTATGCACAAACAAACACGGGTTCGCTTGTTTTCAGAACATAGATAAACACGGGTTTATTTTGTTAATATGAAATGAACTAATTAGAAATATAGAGATTGTATTTGTGAATATGTTTCAAATTTTTGCTGTAAGTGATGGCCGATTATCAGTTGAGTAGTATACCTGATCAGAGAACCTGTTCATCAAGTTTGTAGAAGATACCGAGCTAGGAATCCTCCTCCTACATCTTCTGAAGCTCTGAAGATTAGAGATTTAGGAAAGTTGTTCCAAAATCTTCACAAAGGATGCACTCGAAAAGGGGGAGTATATAAATAGCGGGAGCTTATGAGATGTATAATCTTTTTCTCATCAGATTCAGAAAGCATCAATTTGAAGATTTTTCTATGGTTGACTTCTCGGGACTGAATTTGTGTGAAGACGTTGATAATGATAGACTAGGGGGAGTATTGTTGGAGCTGTATAAGATAGTCTATATTATCAACATAGTGCAAGTCAACAAAAGTCAACTTCTCAGTCAAAGTCAACAGAAAAGTCAAACGTCGAGTTCGAGATGAAGAACCGAGTGAAGATATCGAAGATATATTGTGTTTGAGACTTTATTATATTAAATATATTTTGTGTGAACAAAATATATTTGATCTTGTTTTAGTCAAGTTTAATAGTCTCGGGGCTAAATGTAAATAGTGAAAGTTAGTCTAGACTATAAATAGGTTAATTATAATTAGAGTTGACTAATAGTTGCATGACCAATTGATTGAGGGATTTACTTGTAAACATATCATTTTGCAATCTATTGAAGATCAAAGGAGTTTTATGGTGTTTATCATTGTTTGATCTATAATCTTCATGTTATTCGATTCAAGTGTGCTCATCCTGGGTTAACAAATACTCTTGCCAGACACCTTCTGATGGTTCTTAACTCGTTAGGGTTTGGTGTAGGCATTAGACTTTGGTGGTTGTCGCTGGGCTCTTATTTCTTCTAGGCACATAGCCCACTCAGCCTTCTTCATATCAGCATCCGAGGCTTGGGCTTTCCCTTCTTCTTTCTCTTTCTCTTTCTCCATCGCATCAACAGCTCCAAACGTATCACTGCCAAATGTTTCACCTAGATCGGGGATAACATTTCCCTGTTGGTCAGTGTACTTTGCATACTCTTATGTAGTGATATCCTCGATATCAATCTCATCAACGCCTTGCAACTCTTCTTCACTGATGACATCAACCTCAAGAGCATCCTTGACTAGCTCATCCGGGTTGAGTCCAAACACATCGACCAACTGCTCGTCTATGAGATCATGAATGATCTCTTCCTCTTTAGGGGTGTAGCTCACAGCTCGTCGCACGATCCCTTGCAAATCAAGAATCGTTGTTAGTTGAATCTTGATTTGCTGAAGGGGTGCGACGTCATAGTCGTCTGCTTGTACAGCTTCATCTGTTTGATTAAACATTTAAAACACAATCTCACACACATCAGTAATTCGGATAATTAAATGTTAATAAACATTAATTACATTAGTGTAATAAATAATTCAAGTACAAAAGTTTTTCAAATACATAGAATCTAATCATTACTTTTGCCTTGGGAGCTCGACTCTTCAGCTTGGGGAGCTGAGGTGGAGGGTCGCGGATCTTGATTCCTTTTGGTGCGCCTCTCCCGTGCCGATGGATTTGAGGCTGATGCAGATGCATCACCTTCATGCTATGGCTCATCATCATCTCCCCCATCTTTGTCCTTCCCACTGCCTTCAGCCTCACCCATATCATCATCATCATCTGATTCATCATCGGATGAATCATCATCATCATCTCTGTCATCATCGTCACCCTTGATCTTTAGGGGCTAACCATTAGTCCCTTTGAGTCTGAGAAGAAGCTTTTTGTTCTTCTTCTTGACCTCCTCTATCCTCTTGACCAAGGCCATCAACAGCTCATTTTATGCTGTCAGAGCACTATGAGCTCTGGCCAAGGCTCTCTCGTGGGTAGCATCTTTCTCAGTCAGATGGGCAATCTGTTGACTCTGAGCTGCATCCCTCTCTGTCAACAGGGCAATCTGCTTGCACTGTGCAGCATTGACTGCCATCAACTGGTTCATCTGGTTCGCTCGGATGTCATCAGCAGCGAGTAGTTTGAGAACCAGAAGGTTAAGGCTAGCCAGCTGCTCCTCTAGCCCAAAAGTGGGCAGAGGAGATACATGTAGAGGGATCAACGATGTGGAAGGGCCTGTTTGGGGCACGGTAGATATGGTGGTGGATGATGTGTATGTGGGAGTAGGGATGAAGGTGAATGGTGAAGGAATGGATATGGGTATGGTAAGTGTGATGGTAGAAATAGTGGTGGCTGTGGTGGTAGCAGTGGTTGTTAGAGTGGTGGTGGTAGTGGTAGGAGTAGTGGTAGTGGTCGTAGGAGTAGTGGTAGTGGTAGCTGTGGTAGCTGTGGTGGCTGTGGTGGTGGAGGAAGTAATCCGCACAATCCTTCGTCTCTTGCCCTTCTTGCCATGGGGCTAGGCCATTCTTTTCAGCCTCGAACCCCTG
The DNA here is from genome assembly GCA_024085815.1 of Flaveria linearis. NCBI lineage: Eukaryota > Viridiplantae > Streptophyta > Magnoliopsida > Asterales > Asteraceae > Flaveria > Flaveria linearis. The sequence goes on from CM044005.1 coordinate 67,423,036, forward strand.
GCAAGCTGGGCTCCCCCTAGGCTAGTTGGCTGGGGAGGTGTATAAGTAGGATCTGAAGTCTCAGCACCTGCAGCCCTAGCCTGGCGTCCTCCAACCGCCTGCTTCCCCCTCTCGGTAGCCACTACACGGCTACCGATTGTCCTCGTTAGAGGCTCCTCATCTGAGTCCTCCTCTTCTTCATCAACCAAGAAGTCCTGGTGGATGGCAGCCTGCCCCGATCTACCGGGAGCAGAAGTACTACTGTGTAGAGGTGGTGAAGATATGTTAGACGTATCTATGGCCCGTGATTGACTGGGGCCTGTATCTTCACCACCTTAACCATCATCATGGTTATCATCACCATCCTCATCATCAGCAGGAGCCATAATAGGCTCGACATTCGAGTCACTGTCATCGTGACACCACTTCTTACGAGCTGGTGCCACATGACCCTCATTGGCTAGATGGCCGAAGAGTCTCCGCACCAGGGGCTTCACCTGCTTCCCCCGGTAGACCTTCATCCTTCCTAGGGTGTTATCATCCATCACCTCTAGGGTCACAGCATCGTCCTCCTCCTTTGGCAGCATAGGAAGCTTCTCGTCGATGATCATCTGCAAGAATCTTGGGTACATGTAGAAGCCTTCCTTGCCTTTAGCCTCAATGTTTTCCACCAGGTAGGAGGAGAGCATGAGTGAAAAACTAAACGGGTGGTTCAGCACCAGCGCAACGTATGTGTTCTGGATTTGGTCTGATAGCTCATCAAATCCTCCTCTCCTGGAGGCTATGCATTTCAGGATCACATGTGCCAGATACTTGAATTGCGGGCACATGTTGCTCTTATTTAGCACGCCGACATTGATGTCGCCGGCGTACTTGATCCTGCGAAAGCATCCCCGTACCGTTAGGGGATGCAGCTTGGTTGGTTATGTTAAATCATCACCCAACTCCAAGACTTGCTGTAGGTCGCCTTCTCCAATCTCTATATCTTGACCGAAGATAGAACTCCGAATGTATAAAGGCTCAGTAGACCGGTCGACAACAAAATTCTCCCAGAATGCCTGCTGGATCGACCTATAAGGAGTGCAAGGAGTAGAAATAGCCTTGAAGATCATCGATCTCCTTAGGAAGGCTATAATCCCGGTGAACTCAGCAGCATTCCGGGATGTAGTATCTAGATGAGCACATATGTTATACTTGGTACTCATCGTCCATCTATCAGCCATTTTTTCTTCAACACAAGAAACCAACACATTAGTCCCATTCATAAGAGATAAACAATTTGACTTGGAACAGATTTAGACAAACTGGTTCAATCGTGCGATTGAACCATACGACTAAGTTCAGTCGTGCGGTTGAGCCTGCGACTAGACTTAGTCGTATGCTGTACCCGTGCGGTTGAGTCAGTCATGCGACTGAGTCACCGATTGATTCAATCGTGATATTGAATCATACGTCTGGCTCAATCGTGCGACTGAGTCATACGACTGCCTCTATCGTGCGACTGAAGTTCATCAGCCTGTCTATTTGTGTGTTGTATTGTTTGAACCATTAAATTTGAATCTTCATCAAAATGTTAAATTAAACTTCGTGTTTAGGTTCATATGGTTCGCAGGGACCCGAAACAACACTTAATGTCATTTAAATAAACTTTATTTTACATTTAATTGGCCTATTTAGGTTATTAGTCCCGTTTCTTAGTTTTATCAATTACGACCCATTTCAGTTCGATTTATCTGTCGTTTGATCCCGATTTCGTCTGCAAAGTACCTGTAGATGAACACAAGGTGGGTAGAAATGAAATCGGAGTGTAATCGCAGTTTTTGAAAATTTTGGAAGGGTGTATGGGTAATGGGTGGTTTTTGAGAAATTTTGAAGTGGTAGGGTTCACGACCGACTGAGTCTCTAGTTATACTGTTTTGGGGTTCAGTCATGCAACTGTACCCATGCGCATGCCTCAATTGTGCGACTGGGGTTCAGTCATGCGACTGACTCAGACTCCTTCATTCAGTCATACGATTTGTTCATTCTTATGATCCAATCGCATGGTTCCCCCCATACTCATGGTCCATTCGTGTGACTAGCTCATACTCATGGTCGAATCATGTGATTTACTCATACTTATGGTCCAATCATGCGACTGGTCCATACTCATGGTCCAATCATGCGATTGGTCCATACTTATGGTCTAATCGTGAGTTTGGCTCATACTTATGAGTTTGACTTCATCTATTTCCACACACACTTAAATTTACAGTTTGATAAATAAACGTTATGACCAATGATCATCTCAGACATGATCTTTTTAGCATAAATCTTTTGATCACCTCAGACGTGATCCTTTTAAATTAACAACCGATTGATCACCTCAGACGTGTTCCTTTTAATTGAAATTGTTTGGTCACCTTAGATGTGACCCTTTTAAATATTTAAAACTTGATCATCTCAGACATGATCCTTTTAAATTCACACCTATTTAGTCACTTCAGACGTGACCTTTTTAATTTTATGATTCACAGAGTTCATCTAGTTACATAGTCTGACATAGACTCCTAATCGATAGATAAAACAAAAAAACAATGTAAATTGAAATAAAACAGAACGTATTTTTGAGGTTTTGTTTGAGGTGGGTTGAATACATTTTAATTTTCCTTAAAAGATGCTCCCCCTTAACAGAACAACAACGAGCATTTACATCTCATCTGTAAAGACACTTATGGAATCATACAAGCATAAACATAATCATTTGGAACCCTTTAGCATATGTTTGTTTAACTTATTCTTATTTGTCTGAGAGTTCAAAGTCCTAACAGGAAATCATACTAGAACTGTCAGAAGCACATCATGATTTTGACTATCGAGGATTGCCGCCACGATGATTGTCAGTATATTTGTCCACTTAAATACATACATAGACTTTTGACTCACATTGATGATTAGTTTGGTTTGTTATTTCGACAAGCATTTGTGGATCCCACGCTTATATGGTAATCATCATTCCTCAGGAGATTTTTGAGCGGTCTACGGGTTTGGACAAGAAGAAACTATTCTAAGAGCTTTCAAAGAGATGCCAAGCCTCAGGTCTGTGCCATCGCACAGTAGAGAGGTGCAAACAACAATGAATTCTAGAATATTTAGGTTATGCTTATCCTCAGGTCAGTGCCATCGTACAATGAATCAATTTCACAGATTTGATGTCCTTGCTTTTCAACTTTTCTCCCTCGTTTTTTTAGTAGTTTAAATACTAAGTACTGAAACTAAACCTATTCTCCCCCTGAAATTCTAAAACCAAAAATCCTTTTAAGTTTTTGGATTTTTAAAGACAGGAAAATAAAATAAAGAAAAAATAAAAAAAATTATAACGTAAAGACGGACTAAGAACTAGATTCATCTGGAGTGACATCACTTTTCTTTTTGACGCCATTGACCTCTAAGAGATATAAAAACCGAGGTCTATCAAATGCTTTTGTGTAGAGGTCGGCGCGTTGAAAATCCATATTAATTTTAACAACATCGATTAATTGTTTTTCAAAACAGTCACGTATAAAGTGATATTTAATACCGATGTGTTTCGTCTTTGGGTGTTGGACCACATTTTTTGTGACAGCAATTGCAGCTAAATTATCAACATAAATATCGGTGTTAGAAAATTGCAAACCGTCGTCTCGCATTTACTGTTGAATCCAGATGACTTGAGAATAGCAAGTTGCAGCGGCAACATATTCGGCTTCACATGTCGATAGCGCTACCAACGTCTGCTTCTTACACTGCCAGGTGACTAACCGTCTTCCAAAGAACTGACATCCCGCTGATGTTGACTTGTAGTTCATCTTGCAACCACCGTAATCCGAGTCACTATATGCTGTAAGCTCAAAGTCATCATCATGAGGATACCACAACCCATGTGTTGGAGTACCCTTTAGATAACGAAAGATCATCTTTACCCCAATTAGGTGATTTACTTTGGGTTTTGCATGATATCTGGAACAGAGACACGTAGCGTACATAATATCAGGACGAGAAGCTGTGAGGTACATTAGAGATCCGATCATTCCTAGATACATGGTGGCATCGACCAAAACACCATTTTCGTCTGGTGCCACATCGTGATTCGTGGCAAGTGGAGTCCCAGCAGCCGTTGCATTCTCCCTGTCAAACCAACTAAGGATATCTCCTATATATTTGGTCTGATGCAGGAAGATACCATTTGGTGTGTGATCTACATGTAAACCGAGAAAGAACTTCATTTCTCCCGTGGCGCTCATTTCGAACTCAGCTTTCATCACAGACTCAAATTCTTTACACAATGATTCGTTCTTAGTACCGAAGATTATGTCATGCACATATATCAGCACCAGGTAGTAAGCCACCGTCCTTTTCTTTGATGAACAGTTGTAGTCAATGACCCCTCTACGAAAACCGTGTTTCAGCAGGTGAGTGGAAAGTTTCTCGTACCAGGCTCGAAGAGCTTGATAAAGCCCGTACAGAGCCTTATCCAGTTTATACACTCTACCCCGATAATAAGGATCCTTAAATCCTTCGGGTTAATTGACGAACACTGTTTCCCGGATTTCACTATGAAGGAATGCACTTTTCACATCCAGTTGATAGACTTTGATCTACATGTAGGATGCATAGGCTAAGAAGATATGAATAGCTTCCATCCTTGCCACAGGTGCAAACACTTCATTGTAATCAATACCTTTGACTTGTCTAAACCCTTGAAGGACAAGCCGAGCCTTGTTCCTAATTATGACCCCTTGGTCATCTTTCTTACACCGAAGAACCCATTTAGTGCCTATCACCTTTGCACCTTTTGGTCTGTCCACAAGTGTCCAGACTCCTAACTTCTTGAACTGAAGAAGTTATTCTAGCATAGCACTTACCCATGCTTCATCTTTTAAAGCCTCGCTGACATGCTTTGGCTCAACTTGATAAACAAAGCATCGATAAGCACCATGGTGTAGGTATCCCTTTTCCATGACTACAGCATAATCAACTGAGTACAGCTGATTTCTTGTTTGAACTCCCGATAGAATATCTCCTATGATGTTGTCCAGAGGATGATGTACATTAACTCGAGTTCCTGGAGTGGTGGGTACTGGGACTTCAGTATCCAAATTCTGAACCGTTGGAGTATGCGGTTCAGAAGTGTCAGCTGCATCATGATCAAAGGCTATAGAACTTTCGGTAGTAGGAACTTGTTCTTCCTATTCCAAGTTTGTGGTTTCAACTGCTTCATCACTAGAAGAAGAATCACTTACCTCAAGCTCTACCCCTGAAGGGCCAGAAGAATCACAGATTTGGGAGACGGAAAGTAAGTTGTTCTGTAGTTGCTGAACGTAGTTGACCTTGTCAAACTTCACTTTCTTGTTTCCCACTTCGCCTAGCGCGGTGATGTAACCTCCTTTGTTCCCAGCTAATGACACGTGTTCCCAGCTAATGACACTTCGCCTGGACGCCCCACTATCAATAATCCAGGTATTAGTGATAGCGCTATAGCAGACACCCTGCACATATAATGAAAAGATTAGTTTTGGTTTGGGACCCAAGCCTTAACTGGGTTGGGTGTCCTAGAGTTATCACACATCATGAACTCAACCCACTGACCTTCAGAGGTTGAGGGATGTTGGGTCTGAAGGATAGTCTAATATTATCAACACAGTCAAAGTCAACAAAAGTCCAAGTCACGGTCAAAGTCAACAAAAGTCAAACGTCATGTTCGCCACGAAGATTAGAGATAAGACGTTGAAGATATATTTGTCTAGGATGTTTATTGTTAATAAATATATTTTGTGTGAACAAAATATATTTTATCTTGTTTTTAGACATTTTGGGTTTTATTTGTAATTTCTAATTGTCATAGTTTAGGGTCCTAAGTGTCATTAGTAAATTGTCATTTACTATAAATAGTAAAGTATGGCAATTAGGGTTTTGAGCTTGAATGAGCCATGTGATTAGGGTTTCCACTTTCAGATTATTTTGTAATCACATTTTGAATCAAACAAGGGGTTTTTGAGTTGTTCTTGGTGTTCATCTTTGTTCATCATATTTTATGTGTTTGACATCAAATCTTCATTGTTAATTGCTTGATTCAAGTGCTCCTGGACTAACAATTTGGTATCAGAGCAGTTTCTTTCTTGGGCTTAGCTTCTTCAACTTTATCCATGACTGGGATGGTTCTTGAGTTTCCAGAATTAATAGGTTCAGTGACAATGGGAGAAGGACACTCTCTTTTAAAATGACCAAGTTGCTTACAATTGAAACATCTGAGCTTAGACTTGTCATATCCTAGAGCATTGTTCTGACTCTGGTTTCCAAAATTTTTCCTGCCAGTTCTTTCCATGAACCTCCTGGCACGAAGAGTAAGAATGGCCATTTGCCATTGAATGTCGGTTTCTTCAAGATCATCATGATCACCTGATACATATCTTCCACTGTCATACCACGTCCCTTCAATTCTCCAGCCACCAAAGCCTCATAACTGTGCACAAATAACCCAAACAGTGCCATAGTATCGTGTGGAATTTGAGTAGAAACTAAGGCATTTGAACTTGACCCAGCATCCTTACAACCACAACCTGAGTTGACAATTTTACCATACCCAGAGTTAGCAAAGCCACCATTACTAGATGAACTCCCACAAGCTGTACCATAACAGTTAGAGTTTGCAGCGGATGAAATCAATACAGCGTTTTGAGAAGGGACATTGGGAGACATCATGGTTTGATTATACTCTCTTCTCTTCACATCAAGATCAAATGATTTTAACTTGTTGATTACATCCATTAACTTGTAATCAGCAAAATTTCTTTCTTGTTTGAGTAATTTGATTTGCAGACTCCACCGAGCAGGAAGAGAATCTAATAATTTACTCACTTGCTCATGATTTCAAAGCTGTTCGTCATACTTCTTCAGGTTGCTTGAAACTGACAGAAAACGGTTTGTTATATCAGTAAGTGTCTCATGCTTATATCCCACGAATGAGTTAAACTCCTTCTGAGCCTGAGCTTTCTTGTCTTTCTTCAGATCTTCATTCCCGTCATAAAACTCACATAAGGCATCATACAATGCCTTAGCGGTAATGTGCTCAGCAAACCTGTTATAAATATCGTGATGTAGGCACAGAATCAAAGCTCCAAGAGCTTTCTTGTCACGATCGAGCAACTTGATGTCAATCTCAGTATAAGTGCTAGGATCCTGATTTGGTGAAGTGACAGATCCGACAGTTGTTGTTGGTAGGTGAGGTCCATTAGTGATAGATTCCCACTGACCATGATCAGTGTAGAAGAAGAAAGCTTTCAAGCACCGTTTCCAATCCTCAAAATTTTCTCCGTTGACAAGCCTCGGTGGCCTGTTTGGTTGAACACACTCCATATCAGACACATTCATTATTGAAGTAGACATGATAAGATCAGAAATTGGATTTGATGAAACTGATGTAGATTCGCTAATAGATTCGCTAGGTGAACCTATAGGTTTGCTCGGCAGACAAGTAGTAGATTCGCTCGGCAGTGTGCACGAGAGAACAGATTCGCTGCGCAAGTTCGCTCGGCAGGATAAGAACTTTCGTTCAAAAATAGATTCAGCAGCAACTTCGCTTGGTTGTCAACCAAGAGCAGTGAACTTTCGTTCAAAAGGATAGATTCGCTGTCCAAAAGTTCAGCAAAGATTGAAACGCAATTTTCCTTAGGTTCGCTGGATGAAACGTCTAGATTCGCTGAATGAATCTGCTAAGTTCGCTGGGTTACGAAATAACCTTTCCAGCAAGAAATCAACCCAGCAATCTCAAAACACAACCAATTAATGAACGGTTTGTTTCTGTAGCTTTCTAATGCCAAAAACTACAATCCCCAAGCGATTTTTATATCAGAAACACACTGAACAAGCTCGAAATGTATCAAAAGAGTCTTTGCCTCATAAAACCCCAAAAACAACACAAAAATCAAACTATCAAGAGCACTATGGCTCTGATACCATATTGTTGGTCCAAAATGATCGATTCAACAGTGCAAATGATCACAAACACACACATATCCCACTCAAATTCATTGAACTATGAGAGATTCTTGCTAAACAATCAATGTAAAGATCAAACAAGGATGAATAGAGGATATAAAGCTACAATAATGAACAAATAAGCTCCTAGCACCTCTAGCCGTCACACACACACTTTAGGGTTTGAACAAAATGGCAAAAACTTGCATTAGAATGAGAAAACATTACAATATATAAGCAGACTCTAGGTTCGCTGATAGGTTCGCTGGATAGCGAATCTATCAGACCAAAAATACCTAGCTTCGTCGGGCGCCCAACTAGGGAGAACATAGAAAAAGGGGAACTTGTGAGATAAAGATCTTCAGCAACAAAATTTGGGAAGCATCAGTCTAGGGGGAATATTGTTGGAGCCCAACATTGAGACTGAAGCTTACCAAATTAAAGATCAAGTTCAGTTGACTTATCAATGTTGATCACGATGAAAGACGTTGATAATAGTAGACTAAGGGGGAATATTGTTGGGTCTGAATGATAGTCTAATATTATCAACACAGTCAAAGTCAACGAAAGTCCAAGTCACGGTCAAAGTCAACAAAAGTCAAACGTCGTGTTCGGCACGAAGATTAGAGATAAGACGTTGCAGATATATTTGTCTAGGATGTTTATTGTTAATAAATATATTTTGTGTGAACAAAATATATTTTATCTTGTTTTTAGACATTTTGGGTTTTATTTGTATTTTCTAATTGTCATAGTTTAGGGTCGTAAGCGTCATTAGTAAATTGTCATTTACTATAAATAGTAAAGTATGACAATTAGGGTTTTGAGCTTGAATGAGCCATGTGATTAGGGTTTTCACTTTCAGATTATTTTGTAATCACATTTTGAATCAAACAAGGGGTTTTTGAGTTGTTCTTGGTGTTCATCTTTGTTCATCATATTTTATGTGTTTGACATCAAATCTTCATTGTTAATTTATTGATTCAAGTGCTCCTGGACTAACAATTTGGTATCAGAGCAGTTTCTTTCTTGGGCTTAGCTTCTTCAACTTTATCCATGACTGGGATGGTTCTTGAGTTTCCAGAATTAATAGGTTCAGTGACAATGGGAGAAGGACACTCTCTTTTAAAATGACCAAGCTGCTTACAATTGAAACATCTGAGCTTAGACTTGTCATATCCTAGAGCATTGTTCTGACTCTGGTTTCCAAAATTTTTCCTGCCAGTTCTTTCCATGAACCTCCTGGCACGAAGAGTAAGAATGGCCATTTGCCATTGAATGTCGGTTTCTTCAAGATCATCATGATCAACCTGATACATATCTTCCACTGTCATACCACGTCCCTTCAATTCTCCAGCCACCAAAGCCACATAACTGTGCACAAATAACCCAAACAGTGCCATAGTATCGTGTGGAATTTGAGTAGAAACTAAGGCATTTGAACTTGACCCATCATCCTTACAACCACAACCTGAGTTGACAATTTTACCATACCCAGAGTTAGCAAAGCCACCATTACTAGATGAACTCCCACAAGCTGTACCATAACAGTTAGAGTTTGCAGCGGATGAAATCAATGCAGCGTTTTGAGAAGGGACATTGGGAGACATCATGGTTTGATTATACTCTCTTCTCTTCACATCAAGATCAAATGATTTTAACTTGTTGATTACATCCATCAACTTGTAATCAGCAAAATTTCTCTCTTGTTTGAGTAATTTGATTTGCAGACTCCACCGAGCAGGAAGAGAATCTAATAATTTACTCACATGCTCATGATTTCCAAGCTGTTCGTCATACTTCTTCAGGTTGCTTGAAACTGACAGAAAACGGTTTGTTATATCAGTAAGTGTCTCATGCTTATATCCCACGAATGAGTTAAACTCCTTCTGAGCCTGAGCTTTCTTGTCTTTCTTCAGATCTTCGTTCCCGTCATAAAACTAACATAAGGCATCATACAATGCCTTAGCGGTAGTGTGCTCAGCAAACCTGTTATAAATATCCTGATGTAGGCACAGAATCAAAGCTCCAAGAGCTTTCTTGTCACGATCGAGCAACTTGATGTCAATCTCAGTATAAGTGCTAGGATCCTGATTTGGTGAAGTGACAGATCCGATAGTTGTTGTTGGTAGGTGAGGTCCATTAGTGATAGATTCCCACTGACCATGATCAGTGTAGAAGAAGAAAGCTTTCAAGCACCGTTTCCAATCCTCAAAATTTTCTCCGTTGACAAGCCTCGGTGGCCTGTTTGGTTGAACACACTCCATATCAGACACATTCATTATTGAAGTAGACATGATAAGATCAGAAATTGGATTTGCTGAAACTGATGTAGATTCGCTAATAGATTCGCTAGGTGAACCTATAGTTTCGCTCGGCAGACAAGTAGTAGATTCGCTCGGCAGTGTGCACGAGAGAACAGATTCGCTGCGCAAGTTCGCTCGGCAGGATAAGAACTTTCGTTCAAAAATAGATTCAGCAGCAACTTCGCTTGGTTGTCAACCAAGAGCAGTGAACTTTCGTTCAAAAGGATAGATTCGCTGTCCAAAAGTTCAGCAAAGATTGAAATGCAATTTTCCTTAGGTTCGCTGGATGAAACGTCTAGATTCGCTGAATGAATCTGCTAAGTTCGCTGGGTTACGAAATAACCTTTTCCAGCAAGAAATCAACCCAGCAATCTCAAAACACAACCAATTAATGAACGGTTTGTTTCTGTAGCTTTCTAATGCCAAAAACTACAATCCCCAAGCGATTTTTATATCAGAAACACACTGAACAAGCTCGAAATGTATCAAAAGAGTCTTTGCCTCATAAAACCCCAAAAACAACACAAAAATCAAACTATCAAGAGCACTATGGCTCTGATACCATATTGTTGGTCCAAAATGATCGATTCAACAGTGCAAATGATCATAAACACACACATAACCCACTGAAATTCATTGAACTATGAGAGATTCTTGCTAAACAATCAATGTAAAGATCAAACAAGGATGAATAGAGGATATAAAGCTACAATAATGAACAAATAAGCTCCTAGCACCTCTAGCCGTCACACACACACTTTAGGGTTTGAACAAAATGGCAAAAACTTGCATTAGAATGAGAAAACATTACAATATATAAGCCGACTCTAGGTTCGCTGATAGGTTCGCTGGATAGCGAATCTATCAGACCAAAAATACCTAGCTTTGCCGGGCGCCCAACTAGGGAGAACATAGAAAAAGGGGAACTTGTGAGATAAAGATCTTCAGCAACAAAATTTGGGAAGCATCAGTCTAGGGGGAATATTGTTGGACCCCAACATTGAGACTGAAGCTTACCAAATTAAAGATCAAGTTCAGTTGACTTATCAGTGCTGATCACGATGAAAGACGTTGATAATAGTAGACTAAGGGGAATATTGTTGGGTCTGAATGATAGTCTAATATTATCAACACAGTCAAAGTCAACAAAAGTCCAAGTCACGGTCAAAGCCAACAAAAGTCAAACGCCGTGTCCGGCACGAAGATTAGAGATAAGACGTTGAAGATATATTTGTCTAGGATGTTTATTGTTAATAAATATATTTTGTGTGAACAAAATATATTTTATCTTGTTTTTAGACATTTTGGGTTTTATTTGTAGTTTCTAATTGTCATAGTTTAGGGTCCTAAGTGTCATTAGTAAATTGTCATTTACTATAAATAGTAAAGTATGACAATTAGGGTTTTGAGCTTGAATGAGCCATGTGATTAGGGTTTCCACTTTCAGATTATTTTGTAATCACATTTTGAATCAAACAAGGGGTTTTTGAGTTGTTCTTGGTGTTCATCTTTGTTCATCTTATTTTATGTGTTTGACATCAAATCTTCATTGTTAATTGATTTATTCAAGTGCTCCTGGACTAACAAGGGAACATCTTTCTTTTCCTTGTTTTCACTATTAGACACAAGACTTGATTTTTCTTTCCATAAACCAGTACTGTGTAAAGCCTGCTTGTGGTAAACAGATGACTGGCTTATGGTTTGAACTTTAGGTTCCCTAATAATCCTTGACTTAGCTTTAGGTGACATGTAACGCCCGGCAGTTTGACTTTCTGGTAGGTTATGCGACTGAGCCTCCGTCGCATGGAATTGATACGACTGGAGGTTCGATCGCATGTTATTCGGCCGATTGAAGCTCAACCGTACGATTGGAGTTAGATCGCCCGAATAAAGGATGAACCGCATGGAACTCATGCGACTGGGGTCCAGTCGCATGGTGTTTGTGCGACTGAAGGTCCAGTCGCCCCTGGACCAGATGCGACTGAGCTGTGGGTATAAAAGAGGAGCAGCTCTCATTCTCCTCCCAACACTTAGAAATCTCAGTCGGGAAGAGCAGAGAGCGAACGAGAACAGAGAAAGAAAAGAGGGAAAGTGCTGACCGAGCTCCGAATTTGTCTAGAAGCTAGCCAAATCGAAGCTCATCAACTCCTACCTGTTATTGTGAGTTCTAGAACCCCTCATTTACATGTTTTCTAACGATTTTGGGGCTGGAATCACATAGAAACCCTATTTTTGAAATAGTGTAAGTTTGACCCACTTGGGTGAATCTTGAGTAATGTGTTTATAGTAAGAATTAGGACTTGTATATGCTTGTATGATGTCCTAGTATGAATCCCTGAGACTTGGGAGGGTCGATTTGGGCTGAAAATGGGTTAATGATGAGTTTGAGTGCGTTGGTTCGCGACTGCTGTTCATGAAGAACTCCAGTCGCTGCCCAGTTAGGGTTATGCGAGTGGAGGGCCATTCGGCCGAATGAGGATTAGTTGGTGTCCAATCGCACGATTGAGGCTCAGACGCACGATTGAGCCTCAGTCGCCCGATAGGCTATGCGATTGAGAGTTTCGGTCGCATAGGTCCAATCGCAGGGTAGTTCAGTCGTGCGGTTAAGAGTAAGTCGCATATAGCCCAGTAGTATAGTGTCTAGTCGTGCGGAAGGAAGTCCAGTCGCACGATTGTATGCCCATTCGCATGACAGCCCAATCGCACGGTCCAGTCGCATGGAGGACATGCGACTGGGATAGGTTCAGTCGCCCGAATAGTGCTGATGTGAATGTATAAAGAAGTGTATGTATGATGTATGTATGTTAAGTATGATGTGGCCATGATAGATGGTGAATACTGATGATTTGTAAATACCTATGTTCCTTATGTAAATGTATGTTATCTTTTAATAACTTTACGTGAATGAATAAAAGAATGAAAAGAATGTATTAAGAATGTAAAGTGAAAGATAATTAAAGATGGAACATGATGAACGAATGCATGCATTAACGAACGAATGAATGTAAGAAAGGCTTGCAAGCGAATGTAAGGAGGTGCACACCCCTGGCAGGTGTTAGCTCAACTGTGATGTGGGTTAGCTACCCCGAAGGATGCACACAGGGTCAATCTTTGAGATTGATAATGAGGTGAGCAACTACGTGTTGCAACAGACTCGGTTAGCAGGCAATCATGAGATTGCCACTGAGGTGAACAGCTATGTGCTGCAACAGACTTGGCTAACGTATGATAGAAGTAAAGTGAAAAGATAAGTGGTGCATGTACCTACCCCAGGTGACTGGATCAGCATTTGTGCACAACGTTCGTGGTTGATTACCACAGGTCCAGCACCAGCAGTATGTATGATGTAAGGGGGTATTGTACATGTCACCGAATGTAAAGAATGTTCGAACAAATGTAATGAATGTATGAATGAATGAAACAAACGTTCGAACGGAAGTAATGAAAGAATGTAAAGTATGTATGTATGAAAGTGAACGAGAATGATGATTAGTACACGGTTGAATGATTAATGAACGAATGATGAAGATAATAATAATATTATCTACGTGTACGTATGATGTGTGAGCACATGTATGTAAGAACAGTTATAAAGAATGAAAGTATGTTTTATTATAAAACTAGGACTCACTCAGCAACGCTGACTTTTTATGTGTTTCCAGTTGACAGGTAGTGTTGCTGAGGATGGCACGAGGCGGCTACTCAGCTCTTTTAGGATGGCATTCTCCATTTGATAATGATGCAACGTCATGTGTTGTGGGTCCATAATGTACGCAACACATCACGTTGCAAGCTATTATGAGATTTCTTGAGGATCCCCATAAAAGGGATTACTTAAGAAATCTCCTTTATATTTTTATATTAGAGGTCACTGTTTATGACCCTATGATTGCTGAGGATTCGAATAAACGAGATTACTTACGTAATCTCAGGTTTCATATGCTTCAGTGGCAATCATAGTTAAGTTAGGAAATGTAAAGAAAGCTTGTATTTTGTAATAGTGCTTTTGTAATGTAATGCAACATTAGATGTTTTGTAAATGAAGTACGTTGTATTAAATGGCAAAAGCATTTATAGTAAAAGTTTATGTTTGAATGTTTCCGTTGCAGAAGCTCTTTTGAGAAGTTTATGAATATATATACTATATGTATGTTTTAAGTGCGATGAATCACCAACAGTAAGGTGCCCGGAGAGCGGGGCCTTACATGTTGGTATTAGAGCAAAAGTTTAAGTAAAACGGGTAAATTTTCACAATAAACCTAAACTTAAACTGAGAATGGGACAGGGAGAATGAGAATGCCATCTGAGTAGTTGCGTGCCATCAGGTATTTTTCTTAAAGATTAACTGGTATTATGTGCGCATGTTATGTGAATTATGTGTGCTGTTAGACTTAGATACTAATGTAGTCAGGACAGGTAATGCTCGGGGTACGAAGAGTAGAGTAAGTGGCTAATCACAACTTGCCACTGTAATTAGGGACTTACTATACTTGACATAAACTGAGCTATTTCCTTGAATGACCGTGTTGGTGTTTGAATCTTTCAGTGTGATAGAAGATGGTCGGTGGTAGATCATCTAAAGCTTCCCGTGGTGGTGGACGTGGTGCTGAACCGCGTGTCACGCGAGGAAGACCTAGGGCAGAGAAAATAGTTCATGAGGAAAACGAGACTCCTCATCAGGAGGAGGCAGACGAAAGCGCAAATTTGAGTGCCTCGGTATAAGAGGCAGTGGTCGAGGAAGTGCACCAGGTCATGCAGACGATCTTACCGTCTGTAGTGACCGAAGTGATAAAGGCAGTACGTGAAGATGAGAGACGAGGGAGGAATCAGTCCTCAGGTAGACAACAACAGACGGAAGCAGAAACAGTAGTATCTGATGATGAAGGGGAAGAGGAAGAAGAGCAGGTACGGGAGACAGCCCGGGGTTGTAACTACGGGGCATTTATGAGGTGCAAGCCCCCGACTTTTGATGGTTCGGGTACGGCTGCGGATGCTCACCAATGGGTGAGGGAAATGGAGGCGGTCCTTGACATCAGTGATTGCCAGGAGGATAAAAAGGTGAAGTTTACTACCCACTCGTTTACGGGGACGGCGTTGTGCTGGTGGGACAATATTGTCCAGGCCGAGGGTAGTAGGGCCATTGGAAAGATGAAGTGGTCTGAGTTGAAGAGAATGGTGATCGAGGAGTTTAGTCCTCGTCGGGAGATGGACAGAGTTGAGAGAGAGTTCCTGCAGTTGGAGGCGGGGACGATGACCCACCAACAATACACAACCAAGTTTAACGACATGGCACGGTTGGTGCCAGAGCAGGTGACGCCGGTATCCCGCAAGATTAACCGGTATATTCAAGGGTTGCCAGCTGAAATTCGTTGGCATTTGATTTCCGCTAGACCGAGTACTTTCAGGTCGGCGGTGGATTTGGCCGGGAGGTTGTACGATGAGCGAGCTGCGTTGGTGAAGGCAGAGGGTAGTAAGAAAGGAAGTGATGAAAGGAAGTGGCAGGGAAAGAGGTTGGGTCGAGGTGATACTTCGACAAGCAGCAAGAAGGCACGGGTTGATGATCGCCGTGTGGTCACGTCTAGTACAGGGTCGAGAAAGTGTGGGAAATGTGGGAGAGAGCACGGTGGCGAGTGCAGATGGGGGCTGAATGTCTGTTTCAAATGTGGAAAGCCCGGTCATATGGCTAAAGAGTGTAAGGTTATAAGGTGCTTTAACTACGGGGAAAATGGTCATATGAACAAAGATTGCAAGAAGCCGAGATCTGAGGGTTCCGGCATGAAGAAAGCAGTGGGTGAAGGGTCGAGAGCAAGCGCCAGGGCATTCACGATGACGCAGGAAGAGGCTAGGACGGACCCTGATGTAGTGTCCGGTACGTTTCTGGTGAACCAAACTTTAGCCTCTGTATTATTTGATTCGGGTGCCAGTAGGAGCTTTATTTCAGCGGCTTTCTGTGCCAAAATGCCCGTTAGTAGTAGACGTGTGGAGGTGCCGTTTGATGTAGAGACTGCTATAGGTAAATGAAAGATTGATCTGCCCAAGATACATATTAAATTGATGTGGCTAGTGTGATATGATCCAAGTCGGGTCATACCCAATAACAAGCTAAACAAACACCAATGGATAATTTATTAGTTGATGAGATCATACAAATAAATTATGACACCAATTTAGAAAAAAAGGGTTTTCTAAATTATTGCTTTTGTAGATGAACATTATTATATATAGATAATTTGTTCATAAAAGATTATTTGTACATTATTTAAATTAGTTAAACAATTGCAAATAATAATGTGTGTTAGTGATATAAAATTAAAATGGTTTTAATTTTATAAAACAATTGGATGTGAATTTTATTTAAGAACTTGAAATGAGAGGGAAAACCAAAAAAAATGGGACCATTTTGGCCGCCCACTTTGGTCTTGGAATCTCCATTTCTTTATTAATTCCACCATGCATGTCTTGGGGTTTTGAACTAATTCATTTTGATTTTTTCACATCCAAGAAAAACACACACAAAAACAAAGCAAAATCTCTCTCTCTTTTCTTCTTCCTCCTCACGGTTCTTGGGCAGAAAAGAAGGTGATTTTTCAGCATTCAAAATCGTTTTTGATAGCTACAAGTTGGTGTCCAAGTATCCTAGCATTCAAAGGGTGTTTGAAGAGGCTTGGGGTATGCTATCTTGAGAGCTTCTACCTTGAAGTTTAGCCACAAGAACACATCCATTTCAGCCCTTAAATCTCGGATTTGAAGCTCCAAAGGTTGTAGTTCTTTCATCTTATTATTGTATGCATTGTATATGAAGATCCATGGCTTGGGGTTATTATAAAATGGGTTTTATAATCAGATCTTAACATGTTTTAAATCTTACATTCCGCTGCGTTTTTCATATAATCAAGTTGTATGAAGCTTTGATAAACATGTTAAACCCCAACAATGGCATCAAGAGCCACTTATACATATGCATACATGTATTACACTTTATATTTCTTTTGGACAGCACCAAACCGTGGGTTTAAGGGGCTGTTTTGGTGCCCCCTTTTGATGTTTTAAAGATACTATATTATGCATATTAGGATCTTTAAAACTCTAGTTTATAAGATAATTGTTTGCATGGACTAAACCCATTAGTTCTTGGTTTGTGTTGGCCAAAAACATGGGTTTTAAGGGGCTGCCAAAAATCGACTTCTTGTGTATATTTGGATATATTGTTGTTTATTATGCATAACAAAGCCTAGACCACTTGGATTGAATGATTGATTGTCATGTTGTATTCATTTGGGCATGTAATAATTTATCTTTGGTTTCAAGTTTTGTTTTGTAATCTATTCATTCATTTGGTTTGTAATAAATAGATTAGGAGTTCTTTCTTTACTAGAAAAATGTATTAGGATACATATTTTGTAAAGGATGCTCAAGATCAAGACTTGAAGAAAGGATAAGACAAAGAGGATGCTTGAAGATGTGGTTTCAAGTGGGAGTCCCTTTGGTCAACCATGTGTCATGATTCATAACCCTTAGGACATGACCATTTGACACACTTGTTTTGGCTAAACAAGTGTGATCAACTTAGTATGCTTTGTTATGCATATATGAATGTTTTTGTTTATGTTTGGTTGAATGCATATGATGATGTTTGTTTTGAATATTTGGATATGATTAACAAACCGTCAACTAAAACAAACAATAAACAAGTAATTGGTTCTCAAATCATTAAGCATAAATAGAATGGTTCTATAAAAGGAGTTAATGGTTTGCAAAATAAAATGGGTTTTATTTAAAAGAACCAATAGGGTACCATATGGTTGAATGCATACAATCATATGATACATAGACTTTTCTAAAACAAGAATTGTCAAAATATAAATCCCTTTTGAAAAACAAGTTAAACACCATCCTTTTACACAACACTTGGGTTACTTGCAAACTCTTAGTGGGATAAAGGTCACCTAACCACTTTGAGGGAACTTGTAATTTGAGGTGAGAATACCATGTTTGTGGGATAAAGGTCACCTAACCACTTATATAGTAAACTCACACGTGTGTGTAAGTAGGACGACTTGATTTGTAAAATATATTGAATGGATCACCTAAAATATGTTTTATAAAAGGTGTTGATGGGATAAACATGCCGTGATAAACATATGATGTTTAAACGATCCCATACCACTAGAAGTTGCAATAGGTTGCAATTGTCATTTATGACTACCTTGTTTTATTTAAATAATGGGATAAAGGTCACCTAACCAATATTTAAATATAACGTTGGATTCTAAAATTTTGTTTATTAATAGTCTATGAGACATAAAGGGTATTAATAAATAGAATATATTTATTAACGATTACTAAAATGGAACTTTGTAAATCTTGTAGATGGCCGACAACAACAACAACGCTAATAATGATGTACCAAACCAAAGTAACCAATCCTTAAAGGCGATCCTTCAAAGGGATCGTCTAACACCTAATAACTTCATGGATTGGTACCGCAACTTGAGAATTGTTCTCAAGCAGGAAAGGCGGTCCTATATCCTTGATGATCCCATCCCCGATGAACCTAACGAGGAGGATGTAGAAGCCTATAATGATTGGGTTAGATATGTGGAGGACTCCATCCAGGTCTCTTGCTTAATGTTAGCAAGTATGACACCCGAACTCCAAAAGGAGTATGAGCTCCATGGAGCCTATGACATGATCACTCAGCTGCGGGAAACGTTCCAGCAGCAAGCTGAGTGGAGCGCTTCGAAACGGTTCGAGCGCTTCATGCATGTAGGATGGAGGAATCCCAATCAGTTTCATCTTATGTTCTTAAGATGAAAAGCCACATCGACCGCCTTCAAAGGCTGAACTGTCCCGTCTCAAAAGAGTTGGCCACGGATTTGATCCTTAATGGCCTAACTAAAAAGTTTGAGGCATTCGTCATGAACTACAACATGAACGAATAGGACAAGAGCATAAATGAACTTCATTCTATGCTCAAATCAGCTGAGGCGGGAATGGGTAAAAGGGTTTTACCTGTTCTCACCATTAATGAAGGTGGAAGAAGGAGAAGATCTCTACCCCTCCTAAGGCAACTGTTGCCAAAGGAAAGGGGCACGTTAGGGGCAAGGGGAAGATGGTTGTTAGGGCGGAACCTCCAAAGCCCAAGGAGAAGAAGCAAAAGGTTGCTGTGAACGACCCATGCTTCAAATGTGGTGAGATAGGGCATTGGATGAGAAATTGTCCAGTCTATCTCAAAGAGTTGAGAGAAAAGAGGGATGCGGGGCAAACCTCAGGTATAACATACATGATACATATAGAACTAAATGTTATTTCCTCTAACACATGGGTATTAGATACCGGATGTGGAACTCACATTTGCAATTTGTTGCAGGGGTTCAAAAGAAATGAGCATTTTGAGAAAGGGGAAATAAGTCTCTTCATGGGCAATGGTGCAAAAGTTCACGTGGAAGCCCAAGGAGACTACATTTTGAAACTTCCAAATGGTTTGGAAGTTATTTTGTGTAATGTACTATATGCTCCTAGTTTGACTAGGAACATAATTTCTGTTTCCCGTTTAAGACAATATGATTATGATTTCAAGTTTGTTGACAATGATATTCATGTTTCTTTAAATCATGTATTTTATTTTAAAGCTATACCTTGTAATGGCATTTATGAATTGGTTCATGAAAACGCAACATATGATAGCTCAATATACCAAGCAACCACCAAAAAGACTCAAATTGGATTTGAGTGATACCTACCTTTGGCATTGTCGCCTTGGTCATATAAACAAGAAACGCATACAAACACTTCAAAAGAATGGTCTTTTGAAAACAAATGAATGTGATTCATTTGATGTATGCGAATCTTGTTTACAAGGAAAAATGACTAAGGCACCCTTTAGTGGAACTAACGAAAGGGTGAAAAATTTATTAGGTATCATACATTCGGATGTATGTGGTCCTTTTAAGCCAATGACTAGGAATGGTGAAAGATACTTCATTACCTTTACCGACGATTATAGTCGCTATGGGTATGTGTATTTATTAAGACACAAAGATGAAGCTTTTGAAATGTTCAAAATCTTCAAGAATGAAGTAGAAAATCAACTCAACAAATCGATTAAAGTTCTCCGCACCGATAGGGGTGGTGAATACCTAAGTGATGTTTTTCAAGATCATCTTAGGAGTTGTGGGATTGTCTCACAACTCACTCCACCTGGAACACCACAACATAATGGTGTGTCTGAGAGGAGGAATCGAACCTTATTGGATATGGTTCGATCTATGATGGCTAGAAGCACATTGCCTCTATCATTTTGGGGTTTCGCTTTGCTCTCCGCTGCCCGTATTCTGAATATGGCCCCAACCAAGAAGGTGGAAAGGACACCTTTTGAGATATGGCATGGAAGAGTTCCATCCCTATCATATTTAAGGGTTTGGGGTTGTGAGGCTTATGTTAAGACTCCCACCCCAACAAATTAGATGTCCGATCCACCAAGTGTATCTTTGTTGGATATCCTAGAGATTCTATGGGATATTATTTCTATGATCCACTGGAACAAAAGGTGTTTGTTGCCAGAAAGGGTGAGTTCTTAGAAGCCAAGTTCCTTATGGAAGGAACTAGCAGTAGAACAGTGGATCTTGAGGAGGATCAAGAACCACAGCCCGATACACGCTTGGTTGAAACTAGCACTCAACATGAGGATGTTGAGAATGATCAAGCGGTTGATCAATACACACAAAACGGTCGCAGAAGTGGTAGAACTAGTAATCCACCTGAAAGATACGGATTTTTCATGGATGTATGCTACGTGGTAGATTCTGATGAACCAACCACATATCATGATGCAGTGTCCAATTTGGATTGTGACAAATGGCTTGAGGCCATGAACGTTGAGATGCAATCCATGTATGACAATCAAGTTTGGGAACTTGTTGTACCACCTCTTAATTCCAAAGTAGTTGGAAGTAAGTGGGTTTTCAAGAAGAAAACTGACATGCATGGAAACTTGGATACTTACAAAGCTAGACTTGTAGCAAAGGGTTTCACTCAAACTCAAGGGGTTGATTATGATGAAACCTTCTCACCTGTTGCAATGCTTAAGTCTATAAGGATATTGTTTGCCATAGCAGCTCATTATGATTATGAGATTTGGCAAATGGATGTCAAAACCGCATTCCTAAATGGATATCTTGAGGAAGATGTCTATATGGTTTAGCCTGAAGGTTTTGTCGATCCAAAACATCCTAACAAAGTATGCAAGTTAAAGAAATCAATCTATGGATTGAAACAAGCATCGAGAAGTTGGAATCACCGTTTTGATGATGAAGTAAAGAAATTTGGCTTCATCAAAAACACTGATGAGGCTTGTGTGTATAAGAAGGCTAGTGGGAGCACAATAACCTTCTTAGTATTGTATGTTGATGACATACTGCTGTTTGGAAATGACATTCCAACCTTGGAAGGTGTAAAAACCTGGCTTGGAAGTTGTTTTTCCATCAAGGATCTTGGTGAAGCCACCTATATTCTGGGAATAAAGATCTATAGGGATAGATCAAGGCGGCTGATTGGTTTGAATCAAAGTGCATACATTGACAAAATCTTGAAAAGGTTCAAGATGGAAAACTCTAAGAAAGGTACTGTACCTATTCAAAGAGGGACAATATTGAGTACGACTCAATGTCCAAGCTCGAAGGAGGAGCAAAATAGAATGAAGGCAATCCCATATGCATCTGCTATAGGATCCATCATGTATACAATGATATGCACTAGACCGGACGTGTCATGCGCTTTAAGCATGACAAGTAGATACCAGCAAAATCCTGGTGATAGTCATTGGATGGCTGTCAAGAACATCCTGAAATACCTAAGGAGGACTAAGGATATGTTCTTGATCTACGGGTCTGGTGAAGAGGAACTCGTTGTAAAAGGTTACACGGATGCGAGTTTCCAAACCGATCGAGATGACTCACGATCTCAATCAGGGTACATCTTTATTCTGAATGGCGGAGCTGTTTCTTGGAAAAGCTCAAAGCAAGAAGTGGTAGCGTTGTCCACTACAGAGTCAGAATATGTCGCCGCTTCAATGGCAGCACAGGAAGCTGCATGGCTGAAGAAATTCATAGCCGACTAGGGGTAGTCCCTTCCATTCAGGATCCCCTAGAGATCTTTTGTGACAATGAGGGTGCGATTGCTCAAATCAAGGAACCTTGTGCTCATCAAAAGACTCGGCACATTGAACGGAGATTCAACTACATAAGGGATGAAGTTGAAAAAGGAAAGATATGTATTCGCAAAGTCCACACTGATAAAAACATTGCGGATCCACTCACAAAGCTCCTTGAAAAGGCAAAGCATGAAGGTCATGCTTGTGCCATGGGAATTAGATATTCTAGTGACTGGGTTTAATGTTGTACTTTGTATTTGGACATTGGAACTTATGTTATTTGACTTAATTATATGGTTATAATTTACATTTGTTCTTATATTTTAGCATGTTTAAATCCGTGAATAAATAAGTTATTCTAAACGTCCGTAGTCGATCATACTTGCGGGAACAATTGTGAATGTAAGACTATAATGAACTTGGATTGGTTGATATTCATAAGGTATGAATATAGAGCAAGAGGTTGCTACCAAGGTTCATTGATATCTATGGGATATAGATATTGGACTGACCCGCACTCAACTATTTCTGCATGGAATCTTTGTGATTAGTCATAAGAAATATTGAGTAAAGGGGAATATCATTGTATCCTCAGACCTGAGATACATATTGGGTCTTGATATTCACCAAGTATTGTACTTTGACTTAGTACTTTGCTGTTCTGAAATATTGGCAGTACATAAGGCTGAGTTCAGGTGTGATATGAGGTGATTGTGAGAGACGTATGTAGTCAAGATGGAATTTGTTCCTCTTATTCGTTGAGAGTTAGATGTCTAAGGCCTATTAAAGTTAAATCATCGGAGAATGACAATTCTGTGTCTCCTGGATTTAACATGACATCTGGACAAAAGGATAAATGAATCATTCACCTAAAACATATTCAAGTAAGGTACTTGAAAGGATGATGTTATTGAATGGCACTTAGTCATATACATTAGGGGTAGCAAACCGTTGCTAGGCGTTATTTGCTGCTTGCATCAATCTTCTATGAATCTTGTGCAAGTGGGAGATTGAAAGATTGATCTGCCCAAGATACATATTAAATTGATGTGGCTAGTGTGATATGATCCAAGTCGGGTCATACCCAATAACAAGCTAAACAAACACCAATGGATAATTTATTAGTTGATGAGATCATACAAATAAATTATGACACCAATTTAGAAAAAAGGGTTTTCTAAATTATTGCTTTTGTAGATGAACATTATTATATATAGATAATTTGTTCATAAAAGATTATTTGTACATTATTTAAATTAGTTAAACAATTGCAAATAATAATGTGTGTTAGTGATATAAATTAAAATGGTTTTAATTTTATAAAACAATTGGATGTGAATTTTATTTAAGAACTTGAAATGAGAGGGAAAACCAAAAAAAATGGGACCATTTTGGCCGCCCACTTTGGTCTTGGAATCTCCATTTCTTTATTAATTCCACCATGCATGTCTTGGGGTTTTGAACTAATTCATTTTGATTTTTTCACATCCAAGAAAAACACACACAAAAACAAAGCAAAATCTCTCTCTCTTTTCTTCTTCCTCCTCACGGTTCTTGGGCAGAAAAGAAGGTGATTTTTCAGCATTCAAAAATCGTTTTTGATAGCTACAAGTTGGTGTCCAAGTATCCTAGCATTCAAAGGGTGTTTGAAGAGGCTTGGGGTATGCTATCTTGAGAGCTTCTACCTTGAAGTTTAGCCACAAGAACACATCCATTTCAGCCCTTAAATCTCGGATTTTGAAGCTCCAAAGGTTGTAGTTCTTTCATCTTATTATTGTATGCATTGTATATGAAGATCCATGGCTTGGGGTTATTATAAAATGGGTTTTATAATCAGATCTTAACATGTTTTAAATCTTACATTCCGCTACGTTTTTCATATAATCAAGTTGTATGAAGCTTTGATAAACATGTTAAACCCCAACAGTAAAACCACCAGGATTTCCGAAGTTATAGAGGGTTGTGATGTAGAACTAGAAGGCCGTAAATTTCCTGTTAAGCCGTTTGCGATGACGTTAGGCGGTTTCGATTTGGTGCTCGGAATGGATTGGTTGGCGGATTTTGAGGCGAACATTGTGTGTCGCAAGAAGATGATCAGTTTGACAGCTCCCGACGGTAGTTCAGTGACAGTTTATGGCGATCGGGTTACTACGATTCTGAAGGTGATCTCAATGGCAGTGGCGGGGAAATGTATGAGGCGTGGGTGTAGCGCTTTCTTATGTTATGTAAAAGATGTAGAAACGCTAACACCACAACTGTCTGATGTTCCGGTTGTGCGTGAGTTCCCAGACGTGTTCCCGGAAGGCTTATCGGGGTTGCCACCTGACAGAGAGATTGAGTTCTAGATAGATCTGATACCAGGCGCCCAACCTGTAGCCAAAGCACCATATCGATTGGCCCCGACAGAGATGAAAGAGTTGATGGAGCAGTTACAAGAGCTGCTGGATAAGGGGTTTATTAGACCGAGTATCTCACCTTGGGGTGCTCCGGTCCTGTTTGTAAAGAAGAAAGACGGTAGTATGAGGATGTGCATCGACTACCGCGAGCTGAATAAGTTGACGGTGAAGAACAGATACCCCTTGCCGAGGATCGACGACTTGTTTGATCAACTTCAGGGTGCTAGTTGGTTTTCACGAATAGATCTTCGATCAGGCTACCATCAAATGAAGGTGAAGGAGCAGGATATCCCTAAAACAGCTTTTCGTACGCGCTACGGTCACTACGAGTTCCTCGTCATGTCTTTTGGTTTGACCAACGCGCCAGCTGCTTTTATGGACCTGATGAACAGGGTGTGCCGGCCGATGTTGGATAAATCAGTGATTGTATTCATTGATGACATCTTGATTTATTCGAAGAGCGAGACTGAACATGCCGGTCACATTCGCGAAGTTCTGGAGACGTTGAGAAGGGAGAAGTTGTATGCTAAATTCTCCAAGTGCGCATTCTGGTTGCGTGAAGTTCAATTCTTGGGTCACGTGGTAAATCCGGATGGGATTATGGTCGATCCGGCAAAAGTGGAAGCAGTGATGCAATGGAAGTCTCCAAAGACGCCATCCGAGATCCGCAGTTTCTTGGGTTTGGCGGGCTACTACCGAAGGTTTATCCAAGACTTTTCCAAGATTGCTTCTCCACTGACCAAGTTGACCTGAAAGGATGTGAAGTTTGTATGGGGTCAAGCTCAAGAAAAGGCGTTTGAAGAACTGAAGACGAGATTGACCCAAGCTCCAGTATTGGCATTACCCGCGGGAAGTGAAGATTTGGTGGTTTATTCTGACGCTTCCTACTCGGGGTTGGGATGTGTATTAATGCAAAGGGGGAAGATGATAGCCTATTCATCCCGACAGCTGAAAGTTCATGAGGTTAATTACCCTACTCATGACTTGGAGCTAGCAGCTGTGGTTTTCGCGTTGAAGATTTGGCGGCACTATCTATACGGGACGAAGTGAACCATCTTCACGGACCAAAAGAGCTTGAAGTATTTCTTCGAGGAGAAGGATCTGAATATGAGGCAGAGACGGTGGTTGGAGCTAATAAAAGATTATGATTGTGAGATCCATTACCACCCGGGTAAAGCCAACGTGGTGGCTGATGCCCTTAGCCGGAAGGAGAGGCCCGAGCAGATTCGGGTGAAGGCGTATCAATTAATCATGACCTCAGACGTGATGAAACAAGTCAAAGAGTTCCAAGATGAATCGCTGAAAGAGGATCATCTAAACTCTGAACGAATGAGAGGTCTAGTCGCGGAACTGGGTGAAAACACGTTTGGCGTCAAGACTCGATTTGGGCGGATGTGGATTCCACGATTTGGGGATCTACATATGATGATCATGGATGAAGCCCATAAAACTCGATACTCCATTCATCCCGGTGCTACCAAGATGTACCAAGATATGAAGAAAGATTACCGGTGGCCGGGTATGAAACGCGATGTGGTGGAGTATGTGAGTAGGTGCCTCACGTGTTTGCAAGTGAAGGCAGAGCTCCAGAAGCCGTATGGAAAGATTCAACCGTTGGACATACCGGAATGGAAGTGGGAGCACATCACCATGGATTTTATCACAAAGCTGCCACGTACCCCGAAAAGGTATGATACGATCTGGGTGATTGTGGATCGCCTGACGAAGAGTGCTCACTTCTTACCAATGCGAGAGACATACTCGTCCGAAAGGTTGGCCGATCTTTTCATCAAGGAAATTGTGACTCGTCATGGCGTACCGGTGTCGATTGTGTCTGATCGCGACACCCGGTTTACATCCAAATTCTGGAAGAAATTCCATGATGCTATGGGGACGAGGTTGCATATTAGCACGGCTTATCATCCTCAAACTGATGGTCAGTTGGAAAGGACCATTCAGACTTTGGAGGACATGCTCCGGGCATGTGTTATTGACTTCGGGGGAAGTTGGGATGACCACCTACCGTTAGCTGAATTCTCGTACAACAACAGCTATCATGCCAGTATTGGCATGCCACCCTATGAGATGCTATACGGTAGGAGATGCAGGACACCCGTCTGTTGGGGTGATATTGGTCAGAAATAATTGGGAAGCGTTGAAGTGATCGAAGCTACGACTGATAAGCTCGAAAGAATTAAAGCTTATATGAAGGCGGCCAAAGACCGACAGAAGTCGTATGCTGACAAACGACGCAGGCCGATTGAGTTCCAGGTGGGAGACCGGGTTATGTTGAAGGTCTCACCTTGGAAAGGGATCATCCGATTCCGGAAGCGGGGTAAGTTGAGTCCGCAGTATATAGGCCCTTTCCGAATCATTGCTCGAGTAGGGGAGGTGGCCTATAAGTTAGATCTACCAGATGAGCTAAGTGGAATCCACCCGACTTTCCACGTGTCTCATCTGCGGAAATGTTTGGCGGACGAGGACATGATCGTCCCACTGGGAGACATCGAGATAGACGAACGGCTCAACTATGTAGAGCAACCGGTGGCGATCATCGATCGCAAAGAGAAGAGGTTAAGGAATAAAGTGGTTCCCCTTGTGCGTGTACAGTGGCGGCACAGGAAGGGATCCGAGTCAACGTGGGAAACTGAAGAAGAGATGAGGCAGCATTACCCATGATTGTTCGAAGAATAACAGGTTTCGGGGACGAAACCTAAAATAAGGGGGGTGGACTTGTAACGCCCGGCTGTTTGACTTTCTGGTAGGTTATGCGACTGAGCCTCAGTCGCATGGAATTGATATGACTGGAGGTTCGATCGCATGTTATTCGGCCGATTGAAGCTCAACCGTACGATTGGAGTTAGATCGCCCGAATGAAGGATGAACCGCATGGAACTCATGCGACTGGGGTCCAGTCGCATGGTGTTTGTGCGACTGAAGGTCCAGTCGCCCCTGGACCAGATGCGACTGAGCTGTGGGTATAAAAGAGGAGCAACTGTCATTCTCCTCCCAACACTTAGAAATCTCAGTCGGGAAGAGCAGAGAGCGAACGAGAACAGAGAAAGAAAAGAGGGAAAGTGCTGACCGAGCTCTGAATTTGTCGAGAAGCTAGCCAAATCGAAGCTCATCAACTCCTACCTGTTATTGTGAGTTCTAGAACCCCTCATTTACATGTTTTCTAACGATTTTGGGGCTGGAATCACATAGAAACCCTATTTTTGAAATAGTGTAAGTTTGACCCATTTGGGTGAATCTTGAGTAATGTGTTTATAGTAAGAATTAGGAATTGTATATGCTTGTATGATGTCCTAGTATGAATCCCTGAGACTTGGGAGGGTCGATTTGGGCTGAAAATGGGTTAATGATGAGTTTGAGTGCGTTGGTTCGCGACTGTTGTTCATGAAGAACTCCAGTCGCTGCCCAGTTAGGGTTATGCGACTGGAGGGCCATTCGGCCGAATGAGGATTAGTTGGTGTCCAATCACACGATTGAGGCTCAGACACACGATTGAGCCTCAGTCGCCCGATAGGCTATGCGATTGAGAGTTTCGGTCGCATAGGTCCAATCGCATGGTAGTTCAGTCGTGCGGTTAAGAGTTAGTCGCATATAGCCCAGTAGTATAGTGTCTAGTCGTGCGGAAGGAAGTCCAGTCGCACGATTGTATGCCCATTCGCATGACAGCCCAATCGCACGGTCCAGTCGCATGGAGGACATGCGACTGGGATAGGTTCAGTCGCCCGAATAGGGCTGATGTGAATGTATAGAGAAGTGTATGTATGATGTATGTATGTTAAGTATGATGTGGCCATGATAGATGGTGAATACTGATGATTTGTAAATACCTATGTTCCTTATGTAAATGTATGTTATCTTTTAATAACTTTACGTGAATGAATGAAAGAATGAAAAGAATGTATTAAGAATGTAAAGTGAAAGATAATTAAAGATGGAACATGATGAACGAATGCATGCATTAACGAACGAATGAATGTAAGAAAGGCTTGCAAGCGATTGTAAGGAGGTGCACACCCCTTGCAGGTGTTAGCTCAACTGTGATGCGGGTTAGCTACCCCGAAGGATGCACACAGGGTCAATCTTTGAGATTGATAATGAGGTGAGCAACTACGTGTTGCAACAGACTCGGTTAGCAGGCAATCATGAGATTGCCACTGAGGTGAGCAGCTGTGTGCTGCAACAGACTTGGCTAACGTATGATAGAAGTAAAGTGAAAAGATAAGTGGTGCATGTACCTACCCTAGGTGACTGGATCAGCATTTGTGCACAACGTTCGTGGTTGATTACCACAGGTCCAGCACCAGCAGTATGTATGATGTAAGGGGGTATTATACATGTCACCGAATGTATAGAATGTTCGAACAAATGTAATGAATGTATGAATGAATGAAACAAACGTTCGAACGGAAGTAAT
This sequence comes from Flaveria linearis, assembly GCA_024085815.1. Lineage (NCBI taxonomy): Eukaryota > Viridiplantae > Streptophyta > Magnoliopsida > Asterales > Asteraceae > Flaveria > Flaveria linearis. The sequence continues at coordinate 67,452,292 of CM044005.1, forward strand.
GAAAGAATGTAAAGTATGTATGTATGAAAGTGAACGAGAATGATGATTAGTACACGGTTGAATGATTAATGAACGAATGATGAAGATAATAATAATATTATCTACGTGTACGTATGATGTGTGAGCACATGTATGTAAGAACAGTTATAAAGAATGAAAGTATGTTTTATTATAAAACTAGGACTCACTCAGCAACGCTGACTTTTTATGTGTTTCCAGTTGACAGGTAGTGTTGCTGAGGATGGCACGAGGCGGCTACTCAGCTCTTTTGGGATGGCATTCTCCATTTGATAATGATGCAACGTCATGTGTTGTGGGTCCATAATGTACGCAACACATCACGTTGCAAGCTATTATGAGATTTCTTGAGGATCCCCATAAAAGGGATTACTTAAGAAATCTCCTTTATATTTTTATATTAGAGGTCACTGTTTATGACCTATGATTGCTGAGGATTCGAATAAACGAGATTACTTACATAATCTCAGGTTTCATATGCTTCAGTGGCAATCATAGATAAGTTAGGAAATGTAAAGAAAGCTTGTATTTTGTAATAGTGCTTTTGTAATGTAATGTAACATTAGATGTTTTGTAAATGAAGTACGTTGTATTAAATGGCAAAAGTATTTATAGTAAAAGTTTATGTTTGAATGTTTCTGCTGCAGAAGCTCTTTTGAGAAGTTTATGAATATATATACTATATGTATGTTTTAAGTGCGATGAATCATAGATAATGGGTCTAACTGTAATAGCATGTGCCACTCTTGTAGGCAAGATAAATCATATCATATCTCTCAATCCTTCTGCCTAAGTAACATCAGGGTCAAGATAACCACTGACAATATGGAGCTTGCTCCATGTGAAGTTTGCCATTGTACCCTGCATTCAAGGCATATGAATTAGAATAATGAATGAGATATATCAGAAAGTTTGTCATAAATCAGACTAAGTTTATCATAGTTAGACTTTTCTTGGTAAAAATTGAGTGTTCATATGTAATGTTTCATATGAATTTGAACTAGTCTGATTTAGTGATGCATGTTCATTTTGATGAGTTATTCATGATTGTGTTGATTATCCTTTCTCAATTTTAACTCATTTCAACCATTGGATTGACTTTTGATTTAAACATTTCTAATTTTTACATGCCCTGTTCATAAGATGAACAGAACATATGAAAATCCATTCTTTGTTGATTTCTTCATGATTAGCAGGTGTCTTTCAGTCGAAACTGTCAATGGTTCATGAACATTGGTTTGATTTTGCATGATTCTTTCTTGACCTAGGTTACTAAGTTCATGGTTCGGGCGAATGTTCGACAGTTAGGGTTATGAATATTTTGGATTTTCACCTTTTCCATGATAATACTGTTGTGGTGAATTAAATGACCTTTTGATTTCGGTTTATATAGTCACTTTAATGTATTTCTCAAAATCTGACAAGTTTTAGAACAAATGCGGTCAAGTTTTAAATTTACTGTAGCAAATGCGGTTGAGAAAATGTTCATCAGCATTTGTGTACTGTTACAAATGCGGAAGAACAAAAGTTAATCAGCATTTGTTCACTGTTGCAAATACGGAAGAACAAACACTTGTCAGCATTTGTTCACTATTGCAAATGCGGAAGAACAAACACTTGTCAGCATTTGTTCACTGTTGCAAATGCAGAAGAACAAATTCTTCACATTTTAACTTTTAACAAATGCGGTAGAGCAAAAATCTGTCCGCATTTCTTGAACTTGTGCATAATGACAGAAGAGTATGAGCACATTTCTTATTTTTGATGACACAGTTATACAACCAAGTTTAAGCATTGATTTCAGCCATTCATGAGAAATGCGGCTGAAGAAAACAAATGCGGATGAACAAGATTTTGTCCGCATTAGTTTTCATACTTGAAAACTTCAGTTGTGGTGAGATTAATGCGGTAGAGTGAACTTATCCACATTAGTTTCACATGTGATTCACGACACAAAACAATTACCCGCATTGGTTGAATGCTTGGGTTACCTTCACCCGCATTAACCAACACTCTTCCCCGCATTAAGTTTTGAACTTAATATTTATGTTGTGGCTGGTTTTGGCTAACTTTTGTTAGATGCTTTATCTTTATGAAGCAATGTCTATTGCCTTTATGAAGATGAGTCTGTTGCTTGATTCTTATGAAGTTTTGACTGATTCTTGGGTATCAATTCCTTCTTGGATTGACTTGTACATCAGAGGTGATACAAGTTTCCCATGGTTGACTGATCTTGGACCTTTGGGCATCAAGATGTCTGCAAGAACTGAGATACTATGGTATAACTTCTGCTACAACACTGTCAGTTTTCTGATTTTGCAAAATGGTTTTTTGAGTTTCCTAATTTTATGAAAGGAACATATGTACAAAATGATCAAAATTTTAAATTACTCCCCCTAATGTTTATATCCATAATAGATAGAAACTTTTAAGTATTTGAAAATTTTGAATGGAGAATCTTTTTGTGGTTTTTGCTTTCTTAACTATACAAGAAGTTTAGTTATACCTTTCTTTGGGATCATATCAATCTTACCTTTCACAAGTGCAAGCAATTGTTAGTAAAACAGACATGGTCATGAACATATTGATTGAAGGTATGTTGTCCTCTTAAACTCATACTTGGTTAATATTCTAATGCAAATGATCTTATCATGTTTTGAGTTGATTTGGTATTCAACATGTACCTCACACTCAAAAGCATGGCCAGGTCAACCATCTGCATGCAATGTATGGTAGAACTTTTAACATCTTACTTGACTAGGTTACTTAAAATATGAAATCTCATTTTGCTTGATCCTTACTAGGATTCTTTTGTTTTGATCCTTTTATCAGTTTGATCCATATTGGGATTCTTTTAACTTCACTTTAGAAAGTGATCTCTAAGGATTCTTTTGTTTCATTAATTTTGAATGATTTTTATTCTATTTGATTCATCCAGGTTGGATGTGTTCCTCATTGGGAATCTTGATGGATCATGACATCAGCACTATGTGCTTGTTTCTCTAGGTCTTTGCTTAGCAAAACAAAGGAGGAACTCATATGAGTAAAAGAGATTCATAAGTCATCATTACCTGGGGTGTTTAGGTTGCTACACACATACACATTTGGATAAGCCAAAACTTACACATACTATGAGATGACAGCATCACAGATGAATATAAGCTTTAGTTCATCACTGCATTGACGGGTTTGTTAGAACACTAAAACCGAGTTTAACCTTTTAAACTTTTAGAAAACGCAGCGGATATATATGTCTTTAAAACCAATTTTAAAGCTGAAAAATATGTTCTTTAGTGACCATACAAGTGTTTAAAACAAACCCATAATCAAAGGGGATCGTCATATGTGAAAGAACATGCTATGTGTGCATAAAATAACACAATATGGCAACCTCAAAGGGCTGCCATAAACTACCTCCTTCCAGCAGTTAGATGTTGATGAAAGAAAGAAGTTTGAAGGCTGAAATGTGGCCAAAGCTTCCAAGTTGGATGTCCTCTAATGTTGACTCCCACAAAGCTTTGAGTTATCCTCACACTTGCTTGGATTTGGACTCCAAAAACACCAAATGAAGGCTGCCAAATGAAGCTTCCAAATCCGTGAGTTTTAGCAGCAAGTTTGATGATGTTGGAAGATGAAATCGACCCCAAGTTTCCAAGAAAGGAACCATCAAGTGTTTATACCCCAAGCCCTTGCAAAAACCCTTCTTGTTAGGGAGAAATCACACCACAAAGAAGCTTCAAAAACCCCTTTCTTCCTGCTGCTATTTCTGTAAATTGAGAGGAAGAGAAGAGAGAGCTTTTTGTCAAATTTGCATGTATGGAATGAAGAGAGTGTTTGAGTGTGAAGCTAGTTAATATTGTTGTGTTCTCAATACAAAAAGGGTCCAATAAGATCAAGGGGGGGCAAAAAGAGTGATTCAAAATCACTTTCCCTCCCTTAAAACACCAACACAACATATTAATACTAACCATACATCATACATTAAAATGTCACTATCTAGACTTATGTTTAAATGTGACATATGTCCCTTTTAATTAAACAATTTAATTAAGGAACACTCATATATTATTATTGTTATTTAAATCCCTTTTAAATAACAAGAATAACAATTAATTCATCAACAAATTATCCTTATAGTTTGTTCCATCTCTCATGCAAATTATTTAGAAAACCCATTTCCTTAATTTGGTGTGAATATTTAATTGTATGATCATATCATCAATTAAATATCAATTGGTGTTTGCTAAGCTTGTTATTAGGTATAACCCGACTTGGATCATAACGTACTAACCGCATCAATATTCTATGTGTCATGGGCACACAGAATCCTACAATCTCCCACTTGCCCAAGATTCATAGAAGATTGATACAAGCAGTATATACCGCCTAACAACGGTTTACTGCCCTTAATACGCATGACTTATAGCCATTCAATAACATCATCCCATTCAAGTACCCTACTTGAAATGATTTAGGTTAATCAATCATCTATCCTTTTGTTACAGATGTCATGATAAATCCAAGGACACAGAATGATCATTCCTCATTGATTTAACTTAATCAGGCCTTAGACATCTAACTCTCAACGAATAAGAGGAACAAATTCCATCTTGACTACATACGTTTCTTACAAACACCTCGTGTTATACCTGAACATACCCTTATGTACTGTCCACTATTTCAGGACAGTGAAGAATTAGCTCAAGGTATAATACTTGGTGAATATCAAAACCCAATATGTATCTCAGGTCGGAGGATACCAAATGATATTCGCCTTTACTCAAATTTACTTATGATTAATCAATAAGATTCCATATAGTAAAATTTGAGATGCGGGTTAGTCCAATATTTGTATCCCACAAATATCAGTAAACCTTGGTAGCAACCCATTGCTCTATATTCATCCTTATGAATATCAACCAATCCAAGTTCATAATAGTCTTACCCTCACACTTGTTCCCACAAGTCTGAATGACTACGGACATTTAGAGTAAACAATTTACTCATGGATTAAACATGCTAAATTGGAACATTAATTGAAACATTATAACCAAATAATTTTATTCAAATAATAAAGAGTTCCACATATCTAAATACAAAATTTTCAGATCAAATCCAATCACTAGAATATCGAAGTCCCATGGAACAAGTATGACCTTCATGCTTTGCCTTTTCGAGGAGCTTCGTGAGAGGATCCGCAATGTTTTGATCCGTGTGAACTTTGCGAATACATATCTTTCCCTTTTCAACTTCATCTCGTATGTAGTTGAATCTCCGCTCAATGTGCCTAGTCTTTTGATGAGCACGGGGTTCCTTGATTTGAGCAATCACACCCTCGTTATCATAAAAGATCTCTAGGGGGTCCTGAATGGAAGGGACAACCCCTAGATCGGCAATGAATTTCTTCAACCATGCGGCTTCTTGAGCTGCCAATGAGGCGGCGACGTATTCTGATTCTGTAGTTGATAGAGCCACCATATCCTGCTTGGAGCTCTTCCAAGAAACCGCTCCTCCATTCAGAATGAAAATGTATCCTGATTGTGACCGAGAACCATCACGATCGGTTTGGAAACTCGCATCCGTGTAACCTTTTACAACAAGTTCCTCATCACCAGATCCATAGATTTGGAACATATCTCTTGTCCTTCTAAGGTACTTAAGTATGTTCTTAACAGCCATCCAATGACTGTTTCCAGGATTTTGCTGGTATCGGCTTGTCATGCTTAAGGCGCATGACACATCCGGTCGAGTGCATATCATTGCATACATGATGGATCCAATAGCAGATGCGTATGGGATTGCCTTCATTTTATCTTGCTCATCCTTTGAGCTTGGACATTGAGTCGTAGTCAATATCGTTCCTCTTTGAATAGGTACGGTACCTTTCTTAGAGTTTTCCATCTTGAACCTTTTCAAGATCTTATCAATGTATGCACTTTGATTCAAACCAATCAACCGCCTTGATCTATCCCTATAGATCTTTATTCCCAGAATATAGGCAGCTTCACCAAGATCCTTTATGGAAAAACAACTTCCGAGCCAGGTTTTTACACCTTCCAAGGTTGGAATGTCATTTCCAAATAATAGTATGTCATCAACATACAATACTAGGAAAGTTATTGTGCTCCCACTAGCTTTTTTATACACACAAGCCTCATCAGCGTTTTTGATGAAGCCAAATTTCTTTACTTCCTCATCAAAATGGTGATTCCAGCTTCTCGATGCTTGTTTCAATCCATAGATTGATTTCTTTAACTTGCATACTTTATTAGGATGTTTTGGATCGACAAAACCTTCAGGCTGGACCATATAGGCATCTTCCTCAAGATATCCATTTAGGAAAGCAGTTTTGACATCCATTTGCCAAATCTCATAATCATAATGAGCAGCTATGGCAAACAACATCCTTATAGACTTTAGCATCGCAACAGGTGAGAAGGTTTCATTATAATCAACCCCTTGAGTTTGAGTGAAACCCTTTGCTACAAGTCTAGCTTTATAAGTATCCATGTTTCCACGCATATTGGTTTTCTTCTTGAAAACCCACTTACTTCCAACTACCTTGGAATTAAGAGGTGGTACAACAAGTTCCCAAACTTGGTTGTCATACATGGATTGCATCTCAACGTTCATGGCTTCTAGCCATTTGTCACAATCCGAATTGGACATTGCATTATGGTATGTGGTCGGTTCATCTGAATCTACTACATAGCATCCATCCATGAAAAATCCATATCTTTCAGGTGGATTACTAGTTCTACCACTTCTGCGAACGTCTTGTGTGTATTGATCAACCCCTTGATCATCCTCAACATCCTCATGTTAAGTGCTAGTTTCAACCAAACGTGCATTGGGTTGTGGTTCTTGATCCTCTTCAGGATCCACTGTTCTACTGCCAGCTCCTTACATAAGGAACTTTGCTTCTAAGAACTCACCCTTTCTTGCAACAAACACCTTTTGTTCCAGTGGATCATAGAAATAATATCCCATAGAATCTCTAGGATATCCAACAAATATACACTTGGTGGATCGGACTTCTAATTTGTTTGGGGTGGGAGTCTTAACATAAGCCTCACACCCCCAAACCCTTAAGTATGATAGTGATGGAACTCTTCCATGCCATATCTCAAAAGGTGTCCTTTCCACCTTTTTGGTTGGGGCCATATTTAGAATACGAGCTGCGGAGAGCAAAGCGAAACCCCAAAATGATAGAGGCAATGTGCTTCTAGCCATCATAGATCGGACCATATCCAATAAGGTTCGATTCCTCCTTTCAGACACACCATTATGTTGTGGTGTTCCAAGTGGAGTGAGTTGTGAGACAATCCCACAACTCCTAAGATGATCTTGAAAAGCATCACTTAGGTATTCACCTCCTCTATCGGTACGGAGAATTTTAATTGACTTATTGAGTTGTATTCTACTTCATTCTTGAAGATTTTGAACATTTCAAAAGCTTCATCTTTGTGCCTTAATAAGTACACATACCCATAGCGACTATAATCATCGGTAAAGGTAATGAAGTATCTTACACCATTCCTAGACATTGGTTTAAAAGGACCACATACATCCGAATGTATGATTCCTAATAAATCTTTTGCCCTTTCGGTAGTTCCACTAAAGGGTGCCTTAGTCGTCTTACCTTGTAAACAAGATTCACAAACATAAAATGAATCACATTCATTTGTTTTTAAAAGACCATTCTTTTGAAGTGTTTGTAAACGTTTCTTGTTTATATGACCAAGACGACAATGCCAAAGATAGGTATCACTCAAGTCCAACTTGAGTTTCTTGGTGTTAGTTTGGTACAATGAACTATTTAAAGTATTTTCATGAACCAATTCATAAATACCATTAATGGGATAGCTTTAAAATAGAACATACCATTTAAAGAAACATGAATATCATTTTCAATAAAGGATAATACATAATCATAATGTCTTAATTGGGATACAGAAATAATGTTCCTAGTCAAACTAGGAGCATACAAAACATTCTTCAAAATAACTTCCAAACCACTTGGAAGTCTTCGGATGTAGTCCCCACGAGCTTCAACTAAGACTTTAGTTCCATTGCCCATGAAGAGGCTAACATCCCCTTGTTTGAAGTCCCTACTTCTTATGAACCCCTGCAACAAATTGCAAATGTGAGTTCCACATCCGGTATCCAATACCCATGTGTTAGAAGATGTAACATTAAGATCAATATGAATCATGTATATTGTACCTGAGGTCTGCCTGGCATCCCTCTTTGGTTTCAACTCTTGGAGATGGAGAGGACAATTCCTTGCCCAATGTCCTATCTCCCCATACTTGAAGCATGGGTCATTAGTAGCAACCTTTTGCTTCTTCTCTTGTGGTTTGGGTGGTACCCTTACCACCCCTTTCCCCTTTCCCCAAACGGGTCCCTTACCCTTGGCAACCTTTGCCTTGGGTGCGGGATGAGGCCTCTTGTTGTTCCCACTTTCATTGATGGTGAGAACGGGTAAAACCCTTTTACCCATGGCCGCCTCGGCCGTTTTGAGCATTGAGTGAAGCTCACCAATGCTCTTGTCCCATGCATTCATGTTGTAGTTCAACACGAATGTCTCGAACTTCTTGGTTAGGCCATTTAGGATCAAATTCGTGGCGAACTCCTTCGAGACAGGACAATTTAGGCTCTCGAGGCGGTCAATATGACTTTTCATCTTAAGTACATAAGATGAAACAGATTGGTTGTCGTCCATACGACATGCATGGAGTGCTCGAACCGTTTCCAAGCGCTCAACCCTTGCGTGCTGTTAGAACGTTTCCTTCAGCTGGGTTATCATGTCGTAAGCTCCGTGATGTTCATACTCCTTTTGGAGATCCGGTGTCATGCTCGCTAGCTTGAGACAAGACACTTGGACGGAGTCCTCAGTGTATTTCAGCCAATCATTACAGGCCTCCACATCATCCTCGCTAGGTTGATCAGGGATAGGGTCGTCTAAAACATATGATCTTTTCTCTTGCAACGATTCTCAAGTTTCGATACCAATCAATAAAGTTGTTATGATTTAGACGTTCCTTTTGGAGGATCGCTCGTAGTGATTGGTTTGATGCGGATGAGTTATCGTGATTTTCATTATTGGTGGCCATCTACAAAATACAACAAAGATCTATTTTAGTATTTTCGATTTAATAATTAATGTCTTTTAAGGTCAATTTTATATTAAAATCTAGAACCCAACATTACATTTAAATTGTGGTTAGGTGACCTTTATCCCACGATTTAAATTAATAAGGTGGTCAACGATTGAAGATTGCAACCATTTGCAACTTCTAGAGGTATGGGATCGACTTTAAACATCATATGCAAAGTCGGCATGTTAATCCCATCAACATCATTTGGAAACCATATTTTAGGTGATCCATTCAACATGGCTTGCAAATCAAGTTACCCTACTTGCACACACATGTGAGTTTACCAACATAAGTGGTTAGGTGACCTTTATCCCACCAATGTGGTATTCCCACCTTAAGTCATAAGTTCCCACAAAATGGTTAGGTGACCTTTATCCCATTAAGAGTTTCCAAATGATTTAAGTGTTGTGCAAAAGGACGGTGTTAAACTTGTTTGTTATATATATTTAGAGGTTTCATAATTCTAGTTTAGAAAACTCTATGTACTTGTATTTGTATACTTTCAAATACAAGGTACCCTATGGTTCTTTGATTAAAACCTATTTTAATCTTTAAAATCATTAAATCATTTTAATAACCTTTTATTAACTTTTAAGAACCATCAATTTTCAGCTTGTTAAGTTTGTTAATGAGTTTGTTATGAATATCCAAATATCAACCAAACAATTAAACAACAAACAATCAAACAAGCATAAACATGTAAACATGAGTGCATAACCTTAGCTACTAAGTTGACAACACTTGTTTGCCATCACAAGTGTTGTCATAAGGTCTTTCCTAAGGGTTTGTAATGACACAATTACATGTGTTCATGGACTCCCACTTGAATCCATATCCAAATACTTCAATGTCCATGTCTTTGATGTCCATCCTTGGGTCTTGATCTTGTGCATCTTCCTTTTACAAAATTGTATCCTAATACATTTTTCTAGTAAAAGAAATGCATCTAATCTATTAATTACATAACAAAATGAATAAATAATTACAACCCAATTGAATAAACACAAACATTACAACCCAACTGAATGAATAAAACAACCACTTGAATCATCCAAACAACACAAGGCCAAAAGCTAGGTTATGCACTTTAACAACTAATGATCATATCATCAAAATATATAATGAAACCCCACTTAAAACCACCAAATTTCAGCCAACATAAACTGAAATTTTTGGTTTTAGACATTGTCCAAACAATCAACGTTTCATAATATATTTCTTTCAAGGTCTAATCACTAGCATGTGTGATATGACCTTGAAAGTTTGGGAAATCATTCAAACAAACTATAACAGCCTAAAATCAGCGTATAACTAGTTTATTATCATCCTTTAAAACCAATTTTAAAGGACAAAACAAGCAAGTCATCCACATAACCGGCTCTTGATGCCATTGACGGGTTTGTTAGAACACTAAAACCGAGTTTAACCTTTTAAACTTTCAGAAAACGCAGCGGATATATATGTCTTTAAAACCAATTTTAAAGCTGAAAAATATGTTCTTTAGTGACCATACAAGTGTTTAAAACAAACCCATAATCAAAGGGGATCGTCATATGTGAATGAACATGCTATGTGTGCATAAAATAACACAATATGGCAACCTCAAAGGGCTGCCATAAACTACCTCCTTCCAGCGGTTAGATGTTGATGAAAGAAAGAAGTTTGAAGGCTGAAATGTGGCCAAAGCTTCCAAGTTGGATGTCCTCTAATGTTGACTCCTACAAAGCTTTGAGTTATCCTCACACTTGCTTGGATTTGGACTCCAAAAACACTAAATGAAGGCTGCCAAATGAAGCTTCCAAATCCGTGAGTTTCAGCAGCAAGTTTGATGATGTTGGAAGATGAAATCGACCCCAAGGTTCCAAGAAAGGAACCCTAAAGTGTTTATACCCCAAGTCTTTGCAAAAACCCTTCTTGTTAGGGAGAAATCACACCACAAAGAAGCTTCAAAAACCCCTTTCTTCCTGCTGCTATTTCCGTAAATTGAGAGGAAGAGAAGAGAGAGCTTTTTGTCAAATTTGCATGTATGGAATGAAGAGAGTGTTTGAGTGTGAAGCTAGTTAATATTGTTGTGTTCTCAAGACAAAAAGGGTCCAATAAGATCAGGGGGGGGGGGGGCCAAAAGGAGTGATTCAAAATCACTTTCCCTCCCTTAAAAGACCAACACAACATATTAATATTAACCATACATCATACATTAAAATGACACTATCTACACTTATGTTTAAATGTGACATATGTCCCTTTTAATTAAACAATTTAATTAAGGCACACTCATATATTATTATTGTTATTTAAATCTCTTTTAAATAACAAGAATAACAATTAATTCATCAACAAATTATCCTTATAATTTGTTCCATCTCTCATGCAAATTATTTAGAAAACCCATTTCCTTAATTTGGTGTGAATATTTAATTGTATGATCATATCATCAATTAAATATCAATTGGTGTTTGCTAAGCTTGTTATTGGGTATAACCCGACTTGGATCATAACGTACTAACCGCATCAATATTCTATATGTCTTGGGCACACAGAATCCTACATGCATGTGGTTTATTTTCCAAGTTAAGCCTACCCACATATCAGATAAGTCATGTTAGTCATTTGAGATTTATAAATAAGCACAGTGAATGATATAACGACTGTAATTGTATCATTTCCCTTAGATAAACTATATACTTCTTCTTTTGATTTCTTTTTAGTAATTTTTGAAATATTTGAATGTTTTTGTTTATTTTTGTTTTACTCAAGATTAATCATGCCAATTGATTGTACTAAGAATTCAAATCCGGTTGGATCAAATGCCTTAGTGAATAAATCAGCTAATTGATTATCAGTGAGAACCTGTATCAATTTGATTGATCCCTTTTCAGCACAATATCTCAAAAAGTGATAACTAATTACAATATGTTTAGTTTTTCAGTGTTGAACATGATTATTTGTTATGAACATAGTTGTTATGTTGTCAATGTGAATTGGAGTGTACAGAAAGTTAAAACCATAATCAAGCATCTGGTTTTGAATCCAGAGTACTTGAGAACAACACGCAGATGCTGCTATATACTCAACTTCTGCTGTGGAGACAGATACATTTGTCTTCTTTTTGCACTGCCAGGAGACCAGTCTAGGACCAAGAAATGGATAACCGCCAGAAGTGGACTTTCTATTGAAATTGCATCCTCCATAATCACTGTCAGTGTATGCATAGAGATTGAAATCTCCTTCCTTTGGATACCATAATCCAAGAGCAAGCTTACCCTTAAGATATCTGAATATCCTCTTGACTGCATTGACATGGGATTCCTTGAGATCTGCTTGATATCTGGCACACACACAAACACCAAACATAATGTCAGGCCTACTGGCTGTTAGATATATAAGTGAACCTATCATTGAATGATAGTGAGTCTGATCCATTGATTTGCCTTCAGGATCGGGTTCAATCTTCGCTTTAGTATCAACAGGAATTCTGATGGACTGACAATCAGCAAACTTGAACTTCTTCAGCATTGTTTCCACATATTTTGATTGATTGATGAAGATTTTGTCTGCTGTTTTGGTGGACTTGTACTCCTAGAAAGAATGTGAGTTCTCCCATAGCAACCATTTGAAATTTTGAATGCATGAGATCTTCAAAGTCTTTAAAGAGTGTCTTGTTTGTTGAGCTAAAGATGATATCATCCACATACATCTGAACAAGCAACATGTCCTTTCCTTTTCTTTTCTGAAGAGAATCTGATCAATCTTCCCTCTTTCATACCCATTTTCAAGAAGGAAGGATGAGAGACTCTCGTACCACTTCCTTGGAGCTTGATGAAGACCATACAAGGCTTTGTCCAGCTGGTATACCTTGTGTGGAAAATCTGGGTCTTCAAATCTAGGAGGTTGACTCACATAGACCTCTTCAGCAATCATTCGATACAGAAATGCACATTTCACATCCATTTGATAAACAGTGAATTTCATAGATGCTGAATATGCAAGAAAGATTCTTATGGCTTCTAGTCTAGCTATAGGGGCAAATACTTCATCATAGTCGATTCCTTCTTCTTGTGTGTACCCCTGAGCTAGTATTCTTTCTTTGTTTCTAATTACGATTCCCCTTTCATTAGTTTTACTCCTGTATAGCCACCTGGTACCTATAGGGTATTGTCCTTCGGGAAGATCTACCAGCTGCCATACTTCTTTTTTCTTGATTAGTAACAACTCTTCCTGCATTTCTTCAATCCAACTATTGTCTTGAAGAGCCTCTTTGATATTCTTGGGTACTGTTTGACCCAAAAAAAAGTGAACAAGCAGATGTTTGCTATGCTTGACTTGCTTCTTGTCACCCGTTCATTAAGTTCACCAATGATGTTGTCTACTGGATGATTCTTGTGTATTCTGGTGGCTGGAATTGATTCACCAGCAATAGTTACACCAAGATTGGAGACATTCAAATCATCTTGGTGTGAGGAAACTTCATCTTGTACTGTTAGGGAGCTGTGAAAGTAATCAAATTCTATTCAAGTTCCTGCTTCAGCATCAGCAGGACTTTGATTACTTCCATCATTTGAAGTTCTTTCATTGTCGACTTGAGGGATGACATGATTTTGAGTTCTAACTTCATCCTGATTTCTGACTTCAATGGAGGGTTCTTCTGAGGGAGAAGGAATTATGCTGGGATCATCCTCAATTGAAGCACTTTGATTATGAACTGTTTGTCTCACGGGATAAGCTTGTACTAGAACTTCTTCATTAAGTTGATCACTAGATGTTGGAGGAATGATTGGAAAGTCATTCCTTCTTTGTACTAATGATGAAGGTACAGCTGATTGTAGGTTTCCTGCATCAGACATGTGAAATTGATCAAAAGATTTTGTGAATGAGTCAATATCAAACAACCAGTCAGGACCATTGATTGACTTGGGAAATGAATGTTCCTTGAATTGAACATTTGTTGATTCATCAATTATGTTTATTCTAGGATTAAACACTCTGTAAGCCTTTGAGACAGAAGAATAAGCTACATAGAATCCTTCATCAGACTTTGATGAAAACTTTCCCAAATGGTCTAGCGTGTTTAATATTGAGACAGGACAACCAAATGACTTGAAAAATCCAATAAATGGTTTTTTATGAAATATAAGCTCATAAGGTGTCTTATTACTTTCTTTGACAATTAGAGTTCTATTTTGTACAAAGCATGATGTGTTAAATGCTTCTGCCCAAAAGGTGATTGGCAGTTTAGCATCTTCTAGCATGGTTCGTGCTGGTTCAATTAGTGTTCTATTTCGCCTTTTAGCTACCCCATCTTGTTGAGGAGTTATAGCTGCACTAAATTGATGAGCTATGCCTTTGGTTAAACAAAAAGAACTCATATCTTCATTTTTAAATTCTGTCCTATTATTATTCCTAATCGTTTTGACTTTAAGATCAAGTTGATTTTCAATTTTTGTTATAAAATCTTTTATTAATTAGGACGCTTCGTTTTTATGAACTAAGAAGAAGACCCATGTGAATCTAGAAAAGTCATCTATGATCACCTAACAATATTGTTTCTTTCCAATACTCATAACATGTGTAGGTCCAAAAATATCGATATGAAGTAGCTTCAATGGAGAATTGTTTATGTTCACCAACTTTGGCTTGTGAGAAGACTTGTGTTGTTTTCCTTTGAGACATGCTGAAAAGTGGTCAATAAAGTGTAATTCCTGTTGGGGTAAACCAACAACATGATTTCCCTTAACCAGTCTATTCATGTTTTTGAAATTTGTGTTTCCCAGGCGTCTGTGCCAAAGTTGCGACTCATCAAAAGATGCTTTTGATCGAAGATATGCTTCTTCTTTAGGTAAAGCAGTATTGAGGTTTAGGACATAAGTATTATTCTTCCTCGGGGTTTTCAAGACAACCCATTCTTCAGGAATTTGTAATCCTGGTCTCAGAATGTAGCAATGAGTGTCAGTGAAGTGAGTTGAATATTTCTTGTCATAAATCTGAGACACGCTGAGCAGATTGAAGTTCAGTTGTTCACAGTAGTTCACACTGTCAAAGCTCAGTAACCCATTTGTCATAGATCCTTCACCAGTAATTTAGCCACCTTGTGAATCTCCACTAAATGCCACAGTAGTTCCTTGAATATGCTTAAAGTCATGAAGAAGGGAACGATCTCCAGTCATGTGTCAAGAGCATCCACTGTCCACATACCATAAGCTGTTGGACCTGTATGAATGTCCCTATAAGCACACAAAGAACTAATTAGAATGTGAAACTCAATCCATGATGGTCTTGGGTTTCCCGTTCCTATCCATGATACTAACCTGTTGATACTTTCCTCTAAACTGGGGCTTTGGGGAGGAGGTCATGCTTGATTTCTTTCTAAATCTTGGTTGGTTTATCATATCAACTGAAGAGTCAGATGAGTATTCAGACCTTTGATCCCTATTTCTTTTCAGAAATTGGACACGTTTTTTGTTGTCAAACTTTGTCTTAGAGTTGTAAAAATCATGAGTTTCTTTTACTTTTTGATTTTTATATTTTTGAACTTTATTTGACTCTTTTAGATTTTTCACATCAACATCAGACTTAGAAATTCTTTGATGAGCACGACTATTGATCTTGTGTTTCTCAGACATGATTGGGGAGATGGGCTTGTTTTGAGGGATTCTCAATCCCTTTGTTTGAAGAAACAATCAAATATGTTATGATTTGTCATGTTATAGACTGAATAATATTTATTGAAATAGCAGTTCTTGGTGGAAAGATTGTTCATATCATAGATTTAGCAGTATTGATTGAAAATGCATTTGTCTGTTCTATGATTAGACATTTCACATACATCATAATACGTGTGTTTGTTTCTAGCTACTGATCTTGGTGTTGAGGCATTTGTAGTTTTACCAGTTTTGGATTGAGTTTCATTCCTTGATTTTGATGAGAAAGCCTGATCAGCCTTGTTAGTAGTTTCTTTCAAAACCCTACTGACTTGGTTTTTCTTAGGCTGATTTTGCTTTCTTAATCTTTGCCTAACCTCCTTCTCTAGTTGGTTCACATGCTCTTTGTTGAAAATATCAAAGCCATCCCCTTGCTTTGATTTTGATGTTTGAGGGATCGAGTTAATTTTAGCTTTTGAAACCTGAGAAATTTTTCTTTTGATTTTGGTGAATCATTATCTAATTTGATTGAATTCTTAAGAGAGTTGATCTCACAATAAGATCTGCTTTCAGCAGTTAGATTCACACTATCAGATATTATCTTCTTTTCTTTGGAAATTGCACGAACGAATTTCACAAAATGAACAATGGCCTTGATTGGGCTTGTTGTTTTGATGACACTCACTATCTTGTCTGAACACTCCTTGATTTTAATTGGGTGACCTAACTTGATTTTATCCGCATTTGTTTCAATGTAAACACTTGGTTTTTTTGAGGATTAGTGACTTGTTTTACTATTGTTTTTGGTTCAATAGTGTTAGGTTCAATTTGTTGTTTGAGTGTAACAGATTCAGGCATGACAGTGTAGTTGTCATTGTATGGTGGAGGACAAGAATTTTATACAATCCCAGACATATCCTTGGGATACTTTTGAGAATCAAGCACTCTTGCAGCTTTACTGATGACTGTTGAAACTTTTCTAGTTTCAGTTCAGTAAATGTTTGTTCAGCTTTAGATTGAGCCAACTTTTCAGTTAGTTGCTCATTCTCAGCTGCAAGAGTGTACTTTTCACCATGCAATTTTTCAATGTCAGAGATGAGAGATTTAATTTTGATTTCAAAGCCTTTTATTTCTCTCTTCAACATCTCTGACTTGACCTTTTCTTCTTTTATTTTGTCAGCCAATTTATGATTATGTTCTCTATAACCTTGCAGTTCATTAATGCATTTATCATTACAAAGGTTACATTTTACCTCAGTTGGCATGGGATTTGGACCATCATTGATGTGAGCCGTGAGTGTATGGTTTTGGAATTAAGGCTTTACTTCCTCTGCGTACATGCTCCAGTCACATACTCCATCTTGCCTGATAACAAGAGCATTGGCTGATGATTGACTTTCCATAAGCTTGGTTGGTCAGTTGAGGTTGAGTCTGATATGTTTGTTATTATTGTTGATGATGATGCTACTGTTGATTATTGTTGGAGTAAAGACTTGAAGTTGGTTGTGATGATGACTGGCTCTGAGAAGGTCTTTTAGAGTTGTAGTTTCTTCTGGGTGCATTGCATTCTCTAGAGAAGTGACCAGTCATACCACAGTTGAAGCACTTCACTTTTGATTTGTCATACCCAAGCTTGGTGTTTTCATTAAAGCTGAGCTTTCTACCTTTTCTGAAAAACTTCTTTGCTCTCATTGCAATCATGGCCATTTGCAATTGCAAGTCCATTTCTTCCACATCATCTGGATCCATTTCTTCCAAATCTTCCTGGATCAAATGTGCAGATGTGAGTCTTCCTCCCAAATAGGCTTCAAAACTAGAAATAAAGGCATTGTAGGTTGCCTTTTGTTCTTCAGATCTTGGATCATCAGGAGTATTTATAGGATCTACAGTGAATCCTGATGATTGGCTTGTTGATGTTGATTTGGATGATATTGATGGTCTGTTGATTGGTGGAGCTGTAATAAATCCCGTAGACTTTACTTGATCCCTGGAGGAAAGAAAATCATCCTCCTCAGTAATAAATGCATTTTCCATAGAGTGAGTGTCTGAAGGAAACTTATATGCTTCAATTACTCTAGGTCCTCCTAGGTTTCTGCTTCTTTCATCTAGCTCCAATGCTTCTATCTTGGCTATCATTATATCCAACATAATACTCTCCAGATCAAGAGTATTTTTCAGTGTAGTTACATTTTGTTTCCAGTTTTCTGGAAGACTATGAAGCATCTTCTTGTTTAAATCTTTTGCTTTGTAAGTAACTCCCACGATCTCTAAATCATTCACCAGCTGAATAAATCTGTGCAATTGTTTAGAGGTGGACTCCCCTTTGGAATGATGAAATGTTTCATACTGATTCACAAGTTTGTCTTTTTTAATTTCAGCAACTTCACTGCTTCCCTCACACATGATTTGCAGTGCATCCCATACAGCTTTTGCAGTACCATACTTTTCCCGTCTTTTCAGGACATCCATCTTGAGTGCTTGAGTGAGCATGGAGTAGGCTTTGAGATCAATCTTGATCTTCTTGTAATCATCATTATCAAGAGTAATATCCTCAATGGAATTCTTGATGTCTTATAAAGAGCAGCTTGATCAGCAGACAGTGTAAAAGGAATGTGTGTGCATTTGCATATTGAGATCCAATAGCCAGGATCAACACCTGTAATGAGGTTCATGAATCTGATTTTCCATTATTTAAATTCAGATTTATGCTTAAGCATGGGGGGGTTTTAGGGTATGCCCAAGTTCTAAAAAACTATGTGAATCCATTTAATAGTTAGTTTTAACTTGGTTAGATATGGATTAAATGAGTTTTATGTTTAATTAGTCCAACTGGTCCAACTTGTCCAAACAGTGTCTTGTAAGTTCGGATCTGCTGAGAATAAGCAGATGTTAGCAAGAACTTCCTTTGTCAACTTTTTTTTTACTGATTTTATGGATAAGCAACCTATAAACTGTTTTGTTTTTGAAGAAATCTTTGGATGAACAGTAACAGTTGACAATTTCAGCAAGTATTCATACGGTATACTGATTATAGCTGTTCGAAAACTCTTATCAGCAACTCAATCACCAGATCAATCGAGTTTAGACAAGATCTGAGCAGATCTGAAGAAGAACTGACAGCC
This sequence comes from Flaveria linearis, assembly GCA_024085815.1. Classification (NCBI taxonomy): domain Eukaryota; kingdom Viridiplantae; phylum Streptophyta; class Magnoliopsida; order Asterales; family Asteraceae; genus Flaveria; species Flaveria linearis. Next base: position 67,471,231 of record CM044005.1, read on the forward strand.
AAAGCTCTGATACCAATTGACTGGGATTTGAGAATGATATTCTCTATTGATATGAATCAACAAGGACCGAATATAATGATTGAGTCAAAGACTGTATTGCGGAATCAAACAATCAATGAACATTGAATACACGAAATACTTCTAAATTCACTTTTGTATTAATTAGATGAACTGTTAAAATAAATGCTAGGGTTTGAGCAATCTACAGTAACAAGACACCTAACATAGGATGAAACAAAGTATCTTCTGATTGTCTATTCTGAAATTACAAAAGTTTCAAAAGTTACCTCACATATGAGGTTTCTATTCTATTTATAGGCTGACTTACAGCCTGTACAAGAAGACTAAACTACCCTTAAAACTATTACAGAATAGTCTAAGTACAAAGTCTTCATGCACATTTGTAGTTGGTCATCCGCATTGACTAATGCGGATGAGTTGACTTCATCAGCATTTGTGTTTTCTTCAACAGCATTAGTGTTTGATCATCAGCGTTGACAAATGCAGATGAACAAACACTTAGCGCATTTGTTGCTGAGCATCCGCATTAGTTAATACGGATGAACAAAAGCCTTGTCAGCATTTGTTCAGCTGTCCGCATTTGTTAATGGGATGAACAAAAGCCTTGCCAACATTTGTTCAGTTGTCTGCATTTGTTAATGCGAATGAACAAATACTTGTCACCATTTGTTCTTGGTGATCCACAAAAACAAATGTGGATAGCCGACACTTGTCTTCTTATTGTTGATGTAGATTCTTCTTCATCCGCATTGGTTCTTGGACTTGGGGAGATTTCCAGCAGAACAACTATCCACCACTTCAATTGGCATGTATGATCCTTGTAGGGTCTAATAATGAAGTAATTTGAGGTGTTCTATTTTTCCACGAATTATGTGGTATTTATAAGTTATCAGTGTTCATTCGTACGACTGAACCATTAGCATGGTTCAGTCGTGCGACTGAAGCATGCGATTGACTCATACGCAAGACTGAAGGTTCAGTCGTGCGATTGAACCAATCTTATGTCTCACTCATATGATTGATCTAGTCACCTGGTTCAGTCGTGCGACTGGTCCTTAAGCATGGTTCATTCATGCGTATGGGCTATAAGTATGGTCCATTAGCATAAATGTCCACATGACTAAGTTAAACACATTTCTAAGTTCTTATTGACTTAGAACTATGTAAAACAAACATCAAACCAATATAGGTAGTTCATATAGTGAATCACAATCAATATAAATATGACATGACATAATCAATCACATATAACCATCAGAATGCATTTTATATATAATCAATCACTTCATTAAATTTGATTACACATGTGTAACATATGAAAGATTTTTACATTTCAGAACATAAACTAAGTACATGAACATGTATCAACACAAGCTTGTGTGGCCATTTGTGATGCTTTCCTTTAGCACAGGCCATGCACTTTTCGACCACTGAAAAATCTTTGAGTGGTAGCCCCCTAACAAGATTGGTTTTAATCAACTTAATTATTATTTTAAAATTAACGTCCTAAACGTCTATGCCACAAAAAAGATTCGGATGATAAAAGCCTTTGATAGAAGACATGTCACGGTCGAGGTAGATTATGTTGATCCCATATCTAGCAGGTATGTATCATTCCTCCTTGGAGCTAGCATGATCATTAAATCCTATGGAACAGTGAACTCAGGTTTCAGGAACAAGCATTCATTGGACATAAACAATACTGGAATGTCTTTATCACATATCCGTGATACACTCAATAAGTTGAATGCCAGTTCTGAACATAGTTCGCTTTCTCCAGAGTCAATGACCCATTTGTGACTTCTCCTTGACCAGTCATCTTTCCACCTTTCTTGTCTTTAGCAAATGCAACATATCCTCAATTTATTAACCTATAGTTGGTGGGAAGGTCCTTCAACCCGGTCATATGCCTGGAACATCCGCTATCAACATGCCACAAGCTATTGATAGCTTTTCTTGAATGCTCCTGGCATTAGAACACAATGATCATTTGGTTTTGGAAATAGGAACCCAAGTTCTGACTAACTTAGATTTAGAATCGCATGAATTTTTACAAAAGAAATTATTTACAAAGTGATTTAATCTACTTCCCAAAGAATGATTATGTACATTTTTATCAACATATTTTGGACAATTTCTAATTATATGATCATCCTTCCAACATTTAAAGCAATGGGATTTCAAACCCTTCTTTTTGCAGTTAGGAACAGGTTTGTGATCAACTACACTATCTTCCTCAGAATCAGTCACATGTTAATCAGGATTGCTGCATGTATCATATGATTCTTTTACATTTTCTTTTGAGACCTTAATTTGGCAAATTCTGATTCATTTACATTGATGATTTTAATTTCTGAGGAAGATGTTCCTGTTTCTTTCGGTTTAGAAATCCGAATTGGGGTAAAAGATGGGATAGGATGAGAGAGAAACTTTTCAAAACAATTCAAATATGTAAGTCTTACTGAAGCTTCATTTGAACATTCATCATTTTTATTAACACAAGCATTGATAACATTTGGAAATGAGCTAGAAACATCTGAAGATGAATAAGATGGACTAGAACTAGAACTACAAAAGCTATTGTCTGAAATAGACTGCTGGGATACAAAACTACTTAAGCTAGTGTCTTTCAAAGACTTTTTGGAATCACAAAAGCTATTACTAGAGCTGCCCAAACAACTACTGCTACCGTAACCATAATCCTCTTGAATCTCCTTATGATTCATTCCTTGTATACTTGCATGTAAACTGTTAGTATCATTCTGAATAAAGTCATTTGTTGGATGAGGTATAGGAATTGGTGAATAAGAATAAGTACTTGGATAAGGATAAACATGAGGGGTTTCATCAAATCCCACCCCTATTTTAATTCTAGCCCCCCTTTGCTTCTTGCAAAGATCATCATGTTTCATTCTAGATATTGTCCATTTTTCAAACTTAGTTTTTAATTTGCTTGTTTCAAACTCAGCAAGAGCTACACATTCAGTTAATGACTCTATTTCAACATTTCTTTCCTAAAAGATTTCTATTTAAACGCTCATTTTCTTTTAAAGCTTTATTTAATTTGATAAAATATTTAGACTCATTTATTTTAAGTTCCTTATTTATTTGTTTTAGCTCATTTAATTTGATAAAAGATTTCTATTTAAACGCTCATTTTCTTTTAAAGTTCCTTATAATTTGGCAAATTTTTGATTCATTTACATTGATGATTTTAATTTCTGAGGAAGATGTTCCTGTTTCTTTCGGTTTAGAAATCCGAATTGGGGTAAAAGATGGGATAGGATGAGAGAGAAACTTTTCGAAACAATTCAAATATGTAAGTCTTACTGAAGCTTCATTTGAACATTCATCATTTTTATTAACACAAGCATTGATAACATTTGGAAATGAGCTAGAAACTTCTGAAGATGAATAAGATGGACTAGAACTAGAACTACAAAAGCTATTGTCTAAAATAGACTGCTGGGATACAAAACTACTTAAGCTAGTGTCTTTCAAAGACTTTTTGGAATCATAAAAGCTATTACTAGAGCTGCCCAAACAACTACTGCTACCGTAACCATAATCCTCTTGAATCTCCTTATGATTCATTCCTTCTAGACTTGCATGTAAACTGTTAGTATCATTCTGAATAAAGTCATTTGTTGGATGAGGTATAGGAATTGGTGAATAAGAATAAGTACTTGGATAAGGATAAACATGAGGGGTTTCATCAAATCCCAACCCTATTTTAATTCTAGCCCCCCTTTGCTTCTTGCAAAGATCATCATGTTTCATTCTAGATATTGTCCATTTTTCAAACTTAGTTTTTAATTTGCTTGTTTCAAACTCAGCAAGAGCTACACGTTCAGTTAATGACTCTATTTCAACATTTCTTTCCTAAAAGATTTCTATTTAAACGCTCATTTTCTTTTAAAGCTTTATTTAATTTGATAAAATATTTAGACTCATTTATTTTAAGTTCCTTATTTATTTGTTTTAGCTCATTTTCATTTTCTAATATATTGGACAAAAAAAACCAATGAGCCAAATCAAAAAAACCTTTAAGTTCCACAAGACATCACAACAACTGCTGAAGACTTCATCAGTTGTTTGACAAAGTCTGAAGATCAACAGCTGAAGACTAAAATACTGAAGACTTCATCAGCTGAAGACTAAAGTACTGAAGACCATCAGCTGAAGTACAAAGACTGAAGACAAAGACTGAAGACATCAGCTGATGACAACAACTGAAGACATCAGCTGATGACAACAACTGAAGTTCAAGTCTGAAGTCCAAGTACTGAAGCCTTCAGAGTTTTGTCACAACAGCTGAAGAAGTATTATTCAGTTGTTGTGATGGTTTCCTTTCAGTCTTTTCTTTTCAGTAGTTTCATTTCTTTTTCAGTACTTGTAAAACGACTGAAGAGCATGTTCTTCAGTCGTTGTAGTTTCAGTAGTTTCTTATCAGTAGTTGTAGTGATAGTTAACACTTAGTATTCTTTATAGGAAGATGTCAACTGTTTGACATCTTCAGTAGTTGTGTTAACTTTCAGTAGTTTGTTAAATAACAGTTAGATGTCACTGTCAAGTGACATCAGCTGACGTCATATTTCCCTATAAAAGGAAAGATGACCTAATTGTAATGGGGGCGAAGCTTATATTGAATGAAATACTTCTTTTGTGCAGAAACTCTCTCTTATTTTATAACCGTACTGTTACATTGATAAATCTATTGTGTTCTTGTTTGAATTTGTCTAATTCGTGTGCTAATTCCGCTACAAATCTAATCTAATTGATCAAACTAGATGTTGAGATCCTTTCAAATGGTATCAGAGCTGGTTAATCATTGATCGATTTAACAATTGATCATTGAAACTGCTCTTTTGCTATCTACGTTTGATTGAATTAGCAAATTTGCAAGAATCGGTTACAGAGATTGAGTTTCTGTTGCTTCATGTCATTCAATTTGAGGTTCAAAGTGGTTTTGAGATAGATCTGTTTAGTTTACCTTGAATTTGTCCGAATTCTAAAATGGCGACACCAACAAATGATCCTCACAATACTGTCTCCTCAGCAAAGCCTCCGATGGTTGTTAGGAGTTAGTATAGCATATGGCAACGACGTATGCTTCATCATCTGTCTATCAACAGTGCTGGTTGTTGGAAATCATTGGTGCATGAACCATACAAGCCTATGGTGAGCATTCCTGAATCAAATGAGAAGGTTCCGAAGAAACCTGATCAATATTCGGATGAAGATCTGAAGCTGTTCGAAATTGATGCTAAAGCCCATGGAATTCTGGCCATGGCACTGCCTAATGAAATCTATTCAGGGCTTATGCATCATGAAACTGCTCATGATCTCTGGGTTGCTCTGAGGGAACAATTTGGAGGAACTGATGAGGTCTTAGCAAACACTAGGGAAATACTTGCCCAACAATATGAGACATTCTCTCATAGGAAGGGTGAGACTCTGACTCAACAGTTTGAGCGATTCTCATGTTTGATCTCTGAGCTGAAAATGGTTAAACAAGAGTATTCAAACAGCCAGATGAACAACCGATTCCTCAGATCCCTGCCAGAGAGATGGGACACATACACTATTGTCCTACGCTCTAGTGCAAATCTGAGCACTCTATCTCTCACCCAACTTCATGGGAAACTGCTTAGATTTGAAAGAGAGATAGAACAGAAAAGGAAGTTGTCATCATCTGGTAAGCTCACTGATGACTTTGTATCAGGCAATACTGCACTGATAGGTCAGGAGTCGGAATATGCTGCATCAGAGAGTGCCTATGATGAGCATATTGATTTCTCTACTAATACTGAACATGCTTTTGTTGGTGTTGATGGTAGTTCAGGTGGTAGCAATGATAACTTGTGTTTTCTGATGGAGGATCTGAAGGGCATTCCAGATGATGATCTGGAAGAGATGGATATTTTGAGCCAAATGGCAATGATCAATATCAGATCTCAAAAGTTCTACAAAAGAACTGGTAGGAAATTCCCTGGACTCTCTGGCAAAACCAAAGTTGGTTTTGACAAGAGCAAGTTGAGGTGTCACAAGTGCCATAGGCTTGGACACTTTGCTAGATAGTGTAGATCATTTGGATCTAACTCATCAGCACCCTTTGTGACTTTCCCAAGCAATAGCTCACAGAACAAAGGGCAACATTCTACCAGTTCTGGTCATCCATCACAAGCTCAGTCATCACCTGCATATTTTATCCCTCAAGGTCATATGCCATATCCTTACCCCTGCTTCTACATGCCACCGACCAGTCAAGCTCAAGCACCCATTGCTCAACAACCACATACTCTTCCTGAGCCTCAACCATTCCAATCTCATCAACAATCTCAACCTCAACAACACAGCTTTTTCACCCCAGGAGTTGTTGACTGGAGCAATTTACCAGATGATATGTTTGGTCATGAACAACTGTTTCCTGGTGCTGGTCAACATGGTGGTGACAATCCTTTTGGAAACCTTACTCTCATGGCCCTGGAGTCTGCTGATAGCTCATCCTCTAATGCCTCCATATTACAGGTATCACAGGTATCCTCTGAGGCCAAAGCCAAGTTATGTTCTGAATCATGCATAGCCATATTTGCATCTATTAGAGAAGCTAATGTAGCTTTAATTAACAAAAACCTTGAGCTAGAGCAAATAATTTCAAAAAGAAAAGCTGAATTTGAGTCTGTGCTTAATGATAAGAATGATGAGATTTATAAACTTAAATGCCAAATCAATGATGATAAGGCTAGGGAAGAGGTAATTCTAGAGAAGTATAGAGACCTCAAAGAAACACTTGCCGATACCCAGGTAGAGTGTGATCACTGGGTATAATCCTGCAAGGGTTTTGAAATGCTTCTAAGCAAGCAGTCAGCTTCCAATGTGAAGTTTGGTATTGGTTATAATCACACTGCTCCTCCTACAGATTTTACTCCCAGAGCAGAAGTAGAATCTGAAGGAGAAAGCAATAACCAATCCTTCTCATCTTGTGATTTACTTTTTGATACAGCACCATCAGAGGATGAAGTCAGCATTAATTCCTCACAGAACCAATCAGCTCATATTGATGGTTCAAATGCTGACACTCACATGATCAAAAAGTTGATCACTTCAGGTGTTATCTCACAAAGTACTGAAAGTACTGAAGAGCAAGTTATAACACCTGAAGAACAAACCCAAACTACTGCAAGTAGAAAGGGTGGGAAAACTACTGAAGAAGATATCACGAAAGCAAGTACTGCAAGGAAGAAAGCTACAAGTACTGATAGAAAACTGCTGAAGAACAAGTCTTCAGTAGTTTCATCTTCTTCAGCAGATGATCAACAAAAGATGAAGAAAAAGCCATGTGAAATATGTGGCTTATTCAATCATCTTACTGATGATTGCTGGTATAAAAAGGGCTCCAAACTCAAACACAATAAGAACATTAAAAAGAAAATAGACAAAATGAAAACTGAGTTTGAGACCAAGTTTGTACCAGCAACATCAAAACCTGTAACCCCAAAGTCCAAAAAGAAATCCAAAAAGTAAGGGGTTAATCAAGCAACAGCTGAGGTTGCTCAAAGGAAGATGGTACAACACAGGAATCCATCAAAATGAAGTACTAATGTGTCTGATGAGCTGAAGGCTTTATCACAAAATCAGACACTACTTGTTATGATGGTTCAACATCTATTGGGGAGAGTCAACCAATTAGATGCTCCTGTGCTGAAACCACAGAAAAGGAAATCCAAGCCAAAGGAATCCTCTTCTACACCATCTCCTTCACCTCAGGCTGTCACTCAGAACAAACCAGTTAGTATACCATCTGTTGATGAGAACAGACCCAAAACCAAAAAGGTTTGGGTCTCAAAAACTAACTAATTTGTTGTGACAAATGCAGGGTTCTTCAGCATGCCAAAGAAGCATCTGGTATGTAGACAGTGGAGGATCCATGCATATGACAGGGAGCAACTCTCTTCTTCATGACTACTCTCAAGGAAAGAAGGGGTTTGTCTCTTTTGGCAATGATGCTAAAGGTTACATCATTGCCAAAGGCTTTGTTTCCAATAGGGAAATAAGGTTTGATGATGTTAACCATGTGGAGAATCTCAAGTACAACCTCTTGAGTGTCAGTGAAATGTGTGATAAAGGCCATGTTGCTCTTTTCACCAGTCAGAACTGCAGGATTCTGTCATCCAAAGTTCTGAGTTTGATTGACAAGGTGTTGTATGATCATACTCTCCTGATGGCCAACAGGACAGGAAGAGTATATGCCTTAGATCTTTCCAAGAAAATAGATCTAAAAGGCCATCCTTGCCTATTCTCCAATGCTTTTCCTCAAGAATCTACTCTATGGCATAGAAGGCTGGGTCATGTGAATCTCAAAAACATGAACCAGCTGATATACCATGGTTTAGTACGAGGGTTGCCTATGAAGGAGTTCAAATGTGAAGACAACTGCACTGCTTGTTTAAAGGGAAAACAACACAAAGTTTCATTCCCTCCAATAGAAGAGCCAAAGTCCACTGCCTGCTTGCAATTACTGCATATGGATCTTTTTGGTCCTGTCAGAGTGATGAGCATGGCAAAGAAGAAATACTGTCTGGTAATTGTGGATGATTACTCCAGATTTGTATGGACTTTCTCTCTTGCATTCCAAAGATGAAGCTGCAAAAGCTATTATGAACTTTGTGTTATATGTGGAAAAGCAGTATTCCCTTCCAGTCAAGTGTGTGAGGAGTGATAATGGCACAGAATTTAGAAATCACACACTTAATGACTTCTACTTGTCAAAGGGAATCAAGAGACAGTTTAGCATTCCAAGAACTCCTGAACAAAATGGAGTGGTGGAGAGAAAGAACAGGACCCTTATTGAAGCTGCAAGGTCATTGTTGGCTGATTCAGGTTTGCCATTGACCTTTTGGGCTGAAGCTGTCAATACAGCTTGCTATGTGCACAATAGAGTGTTAGTGAATCAAAGGTAGATGAAGACTCCTTATGAAGTACTACATCATTTGGCCCTTTTGATTTCATTCTTTACATCATTTGGGTGTTGTAAAGTCCAGAATCCGATCGAACTCACTTCGTTTGAATTATTGCACTTGATAATACGCGAAGACGGGTGCGCGGTTTGAATTGTATCAACCGAGAGAACAAACTATTCAGCACAAAATCATTGTAAATCAAACGTATATTGACGAAAGATTACAATGAAAATCGATATAAAATCGATCTCACCCGAAGGTGGAAATCACAAACATGTGATCTGCTCAACATGAGCGAAACTACAAACTAAAACAAGATATATTGCACTCTCGGATGAATTTGAATAATAGCACACACACACTTCCACTAACTATCAATGAAATATATATATACATCCACTAATAGTCACATGCAGACAAACAAGGACATTTCGCATTGCATGCTTTAGCATGCGACAAGCTTTCCACGTGGAATCCACTTCGCATGAGTTTTGCTTTATGTAATTTTGTCGCATGCAGGGAATACCATTTTTCGCATGAATTTGTTCCAGCCCAACTTTCGCATCATGCATGCGATTCTTCTATTTTTCGCATACATGCATTCATGCAACTTCGCGCGAGTTTGTTGCCCAACATGCATATTTTCGCATGCATGTTGTTGTGCGAAATGATGCCACGCAACCTGCAACGATATTGTAATCCAAACGTTTAGTCCCTTACAATCTCCCCCTTGGATTATGATATCGTTTTGATTTCTTCAACAAATTGAATCATCAATAAAACCTTTCAATGAAGGTTCTCGCACACGCGGAAATTTGACTTTAATGCAGCAATTTTGACCTTCAAATCTTCATAAAATCATGCAACAAAGTCTCTTGAGCATTTACACAAACACTTGGTGTGCGGTCTACAACTTTTGAGCTTGTTTAACGTCCTCGAACGGAAGATCGCGGAATAATGATCCGTTGTATCAAGAGCAACACCTTGCTCTGATACCAAATGTAAAGTCCAGAATCCGATCGAACTCACTTCGTTTGAATTATTGCACTTGATAATACGCGAAGACGGGTGCGCGGTTTGAATTGTATCAACCGAGAGAACAAACTATTCAACACAAAATCATTGTAAATCAAACGTATATTGACGAAAGATTACAATGAAAATCGATATAAAATCGATCTCACCCGAAGGTGGAAATCACAAACATGTGATCTGCTCAACATGAGCGAAACTACAAACTAAAACAAGATATATTGCACTCTCGGATGAATTTGAATAATAGCACAAACACACTTCCACTAACTATGAATGAAATATATATATACATCCACTAATAGTCGCATGCAGACAAACAAGGACATTTCGCATTGCATGCTTTAGCATGCGACAAGCTTTCCACGTGGAATCCACTTCGCATGAGTTTTGCTTTATGTAATTTTGTCGCATGCAGGGAATACCATTTTTTGCATGAATTTGTTCCAGCCGAACTTTCGCATCATGCATGCGATTCTTCTATTTTTCGCATACATGCATTCATGCAACTTCACGCGAGTTTGTTGCCCAACATGCATATTTTCGCATGCATGTTGTTGTGCGAAATGATGCCATGCAACCTGCAATGATATTGTAATCCAAACGTTTAGTCCCTTACAGGTGTCCATGTTACATCCTCAACACAAGCAATCCACTCCAGAAGTTTTTATCAAAGGTGGATGCAGGGTATTTTATTGGTTATTCATCAACTTGCAAGGCATACAGAGTTTTCAACTGCAGAACAAAGATAGTTGAAGAGACTTTGCATTTGAAGTTTAATGAATCTCCAAAGGACAAGATTCCACAAAACCCTGTGGAGTTATTTGATTTGGACATACTGCAATATGTTCGTTATCAGGCTCCAGCTGTTGCTCCTGTCAACAGTTCTTCACCTGGTGGTGCTGATGATGATGTAGCCAGTACTCACCTTTTCAGGTTTAGTGACCATCTGCCTGAGTCATCTAAACCTGATGCTCCAGTAGCTTTAGCAGCTCCATCCACAACAAATGCTGATGAGATTTCTGCATCCTCAACTTCATTTGAGTTGCCATCACCAACTTGGTTTCAAGAATCTTCATCAACATCTGTTGCTGCTGGAAGTTCTACAAACACTTGCACAGATCTTATTGTGTATCAAGAACTGAAGGATCATCCAATGTCTCAAATCATTGGTGATATCAATGCTGGAGTCTCAACCAGAAGTCAATTGTCTAACTTATGCTTCTATGCTCTTTTCATCAGCCAGCAAGAGCCAAGGAACTACCATGTTGCACTAAGTGACAATGGATGGGTTGAAGCAATGTAGCTTGAGCTTCTTCAGTTCAAAAAGCAGCAAGTGTGGGAGCTTGTTCCTTTACCCCAATGTAAGTGTGCAATAGGCACTAAATGGGTGTTTAGGAATAAAACATATGAAAAGGGCCAAATTGTTAAGAACAAGGCCAGACTGGTTGTACAGGGGTTTGCACAATAAGAAGGTATTGATTATGATAAAACCTTTTCCCCTGTAGCCAGACTGGAGGCAATTAGATTGTTTTTAGCTTATGCTGTTTTTCATAATCTTAAAGTTTTTCAAATGGATGTCAAAAGTGCATTTTTATATGGTAAAATAAAAGAGAAAGTTTATATGTGTCGACCACCAAGTTTTGAGGATAATAAACATCTTGGTTGGGTGTATAAACTTGATAAGGCTCTTTATGGGTTGAAACAAGCTCCTAGAGCCTGGTATGAAACATTGTCTAACTTTCTTCTTCAAAATAATTTCATTAGAGGCTCCATAGATAAAACTTTATTCATTAAGAAGTAGGGCATCATAAGCTACTTGTTCAAATTTATGTTGATGATATTATATTTGCATCCTCTGATCCACAGTTGTGTGCTGAATTTACAAACTTAATGCAAAAGAAGTTCGAAATAAGTGCCATGGGAGAATTACGGTTCTTTCTAGGTTTGCAAATCAAACAAAGGACTGATAGAATCTTCATTCATCAGTCCAAATATACAAAAGATCTTTTGCATAAGTTTGATTTACAAAACTGTAAGCCCTGTTCTACTCCCATGAGCAGCACCACACAACTGGATGTTGATCAGAAAGGTAAAGCGGTTGATGAAACCCTTTACTAATGTATGATTGGGTCCTTGATATACCTTACAGCTTCTAGACCAGATATTATGTTTGCAACATTTGTCTGTGCTAGATTTCAGGCTGCACCTAAAGAATCCCATTTGATTGCAGTCAAAAGGATCTTTAGATACTTGCAAGGTACCCAATCTCTAGGACTTTGGTAGTCTACTAGGCACTCTTGCAAATTAGTTGCTTTCTCAGATAGTGACTATGCAGGGTGCAAAGTCACGAGAAAATCAACTTCTGGTGGATGCCAATTTCTAGGCAATTGTTTAGTTTATTTGTAGAGTAAGAAACAAACATCAATTGCTACATCCACTACTGAAACTGAGTACATTGCTGCTGCAAGCTGTACATCCCAGGTACTCTGGCTTCAGAATCAATTGTTGGATTATGGCATTACAGAGACTAAGACACCATTACTCATGGATAGTGCTTCAGCTCTTTGTATTGTTAAGAATCCAGTCCAGCATTCTAGGACCAAACATATTGAGATCAGACATCATTTTATTAGGGATTGTTATGAAAAAGGTCTTATTGATCCAAAGTTTGTTCCTAGTGCTGATGAGTTGGCAGACATATTTACTAAGCCTTTAGACAGTGCAACTTTTCAAAATCTTGTACTAAGGCTTGGTATGTTGCAGCTAGAATAAATTGACTAATACTAGTGCTGATCAGCCAAGTACTGATGAGCATTAGTATACAAAAGTCAAATATAAGTACTGATGAGTTATTTAGTCTTCAGCATTTTTCATAACTACTGAAGACTAAAATACATCAAAGTACTAAAGTGCATTATTTGTTGAAAACAGCGATGTAGTTACAACTACTGATGTGGTTATAACTACTGATGCCTAGTTTTCACAAATAAGTACTGAAGAACAAATTTTGTTCACACGTACTGATGAGTAATTTTACACATAAGTACTAAAGACAATATTTGTTCACAAGCTCTGAAGAACATTTTAGTTTATCAGATCTTCTGAACATCTATTCACAAGAGTTGAAGAGTAAATATTCACAAGAGCTGAAGGCCAATGAAACATCTGAAAATCAGACAAAGTCTGATGAGTAAATATTGAGCTTAGAATGAAACAACTGAATTGACGAAAACAGCTGATGAGTAAATTTTACTCTTCTGCTGATTTCAATATCTGTTGTTTCATATGCAAATAAGTGAAGGATAAAACCATGTCTTTAGTAGTTTTACAACTACTGATAACTAACATCAAGTCCTCAGTTGTTTACAACAACTGAAGGACAAAACCATGTCTTCAGTAGTTTTACAACTACTGATGACTAACACCAAGTCCTCAGTCGTTTACAACAACTGAAAGCAAAACCATGTCTTCAGTAGTTTACAACTACTGATGACTAACACCAAGCTTTCAGTCGTTTACAACCTCTGAAGGTTAAAACCATGTCATCAGTTGTTTTAAACAACTGATGACTAACACCAAAACCTTCAGTCGTTTCCTTTCAGCTGTTTCATAACCCTTATAAATACCTAACCCTAATCAGAGTTTTTCATTCTCTCATACCCTAATGATCAAAACTCTGAAACCTCTCTCCTAACATTAATGGCGACCATGCAGCTCAAACCCAGACACAACTGTGTTGCCTACCTTGCCAAATCACCATTTTGGACCAAGTTCGACAATGCTATTGATCTCATGGTCCATTCCCAATACAAAAGGGCCTTTCTACTCAATCCTACCATATACGCCGACTCCCTACACTAGTTTTGGTCGAACGTCACCCTCACTGGGGAGAATGACACAGAGGTCTCTCTCCAGTCATTCGTCAACAACCACAAGGCGGTCATCACTTCCGCAACCATTCGCCAAACCCTAGATTTACATGATGCCACCTTCCCCACTGGATATCCAAAGGGCACAATTGATCTATCCTTTGCCCACCATGGATATAAAGGTGATCTACATGCTTCTACCATCCTCAAGAAGCAATTCCATGACGCAGAACGCCTTATTTTTCATATGGTGAATGTCTGCCTATCCTCTAAGACTTCTTCTTGGGATCAAATGTCAACTAGGTGGCAGCAGGTATTATTCTCTATCCTTGAGCAACAAGACTTAAATTTTTCTAAAATAATATTTTTAGAACTTAAGGATATGGCCTCAAAACCTATTGCTAACCGATGGATATTATATCCACGGTTCATAATAGCCATTACAGAGAACCAGCTGAAGGCTGAGGGACTTGTTGACCTTGGAGTCCCTGCCATGGCTGTATTGCCTGAGGTATACTGCAGGCACAATTCTTATAAGACACTTAAAAAGGCAGCGAAGCTGTGAAAACCCACGCAGCTGAAACCCACAACCTCCACCTCCATATCCAACGTCCCCACCAAACCCAAACAAAAGAAACCCAAAAAGGCTACTCAGGGAGATGAGTCCCCTGAGGATGCCCCTGCCACACAACGGCATGAAGTAACTACTGGCAATATTCTCCTAGCAGTTACCACGACTCCACCAACCATAACTGCTCAGGCATCCTCTCAACAGGAGCCTGAAGCAACCACATCAGGGGCACCCACACATCTGGAACCTTTCTTACTTGAGGAGGTTGCCATTGAAGAGCACCATTCTCCCCGGCTTCACACTGCTTCTACCCCATCTCCCACTGCAACCGCCCCTCACAGGCCAACATTTATTATCGCAAAAGTGCTGACTCATCTCAACACTCCACCCACTCCCCAGGCACCTATAACAACTGGGAAAACCCCAACCGATGAGAGGGGGGATCAAAGTGTGGATGAGAACCCACAGCATAGGGAATACAATGTTCTGTCTCCCAGTGTGGAAAAGGAGACAAGAACATCTGGTGAGGCTACCACTTCCCCTGATTCAGCAAATGAACAGGATGAAGCTGGTAACATATCTAAGTCCTCACCAGAGGTGACTGCCGATGAAGGTTCTAGTCCTGAGGTAGGAAGTCCCCAGTACCAAGAACAAGGGGCACATGTGATCACTGAGCCACACTCAGCACATGTACATCCTGATCCAATCAGGAGGTCAGGTGATTCAGTTAACACTGATGATGACCTAGGCTTCTTTTATGATGTTCTAGCCCAGAACACCATTCTTGAGGTTGAGGTGAGTAGACTCAAAGAGCTACTTGCCAAGATGACTCAGGAATCAAGTCCATCTGCCACCATACTAACCCAACAGATGGCACCTTCCTCTGAAGGTCTTATAACATAGAGCCACTCCTAAAATCTCGAGTACCAGCCTCTGCTTCTTGCACTATTTCTTAGGGTCAGAACCCCTGAGCAAATAGCTGCTATCTTTCAAACCTCCCTACCTCTCATCACACCCATTATCACTGACATTATGATGAAAACCCTTGATGAGAGGCTTCCCTCTGTTATACAACCCCTAGTGAAGGATGTTGTGGCGAAGAGGCTTTCTGACAGTCAAACCCTTACAACCAATGCAACCAAAAAGGGGGAGACTCAGTCAGTGAAAGCAATGAAAAGAAAGAGGATTGAGGAAGAGAAGGAGAAAGAAACAAAGAAAGAGGTGGAAATAGAGAAGGAGTTGGTAGTGGAGACTGAAAAGGAGAAGGAGTGGGAGAAGGAAACTGACATGGAGAAAGTGACTGAAAGTGCAAAAGACTTTCATGTCACATACAAGAAAAAGAAGAGTAGAGAGAAGGAGAAGGAGAAAGAGCTAGCAGTCCTTGTCAAGGAGGCTGATGCTGAACACAGCAGGTCAATGGATAACATCATTGATCAGCTGTTCAGGCAAGGCTTTGACACTGCTGAGCTAGATACAGAAATAAGGAAGTTGGAAGTGAAGGAGATTGAATACCGATGGTCTTGTTATAGCCAAGAAGAGAAAGAGAGACTTGAGGCTATGGAAAGATTCACTTCGAAGTATCTGGGGAGATCAGTCTTGGAAGTAAAATCATGGTCCAGGGACAACATCTTGGCAATAACCACCAAGATTTGTTCGTCTAAGGTATTTTCCAAAGGGCTGGTCATAGAAGCCCTAAGTGAAGCCAGTGCTGGGAACAGGACTGCTCTAGCCAAGCAAACCAAAGCCTCACTCACATCCATACTGCTAGAAGAGCCTGCAAAAATTCCCACACCAAAACAACAACTACCACAACCCACAAAACCAACTCCCTCACCCACAAAACAAATAGCCGATGATGAACCCTTGAAGAGGAAGAGAAGGGTGTTGAGGCTTGAAGATGAAGAAGAAGATGATGATAAGGAAGAAGATAGGTTGCTTATCTCAGCTGTACTTACATTGACTAAGGCCAAAAGTCTCCCTTCAACAATCACTCCTGAGTTTCAAAGACAAACTGTGAAAGTGAAGCTAGAAGAAGAAGAGCTTCACAAACATCATGATGAGGAATTGTTGAAGTGGGTAGACAAAGCATACGCAGCCTCCTCATCAATCATAAGCATGAGGAAACATGCTCAGAGGCTATACACTCTCAGGCAGACATTTCAGTATTAGAAAGAGAGAATGAGGGTTTGGCCTGATCCCAAGGTGTCTCATAGGATCCAGAAGAAAGACATCCCTCAGAGATATAATAGGCAAGTGAAAAGGATTGTAGATGCAGTGATCACACTTGCTATTGTAGTATCACCCTGGGAGATCCTTGAAGATTTCAAGAAGGCCTATACATCTAATATGCCCCTACAAAAGATGCTGGAACATAGAATGGTAAAAAAGGGGTTGGTGTATAAGAGACTTGATGAAATCAGGAAGGATGAGCTCCAACTGTTACTAGAGAGTAATCACCCGGATGAGTTTGCTTACAGAGAGATGATAACAGTGGAGCTCAAAAAATGGAAAACAGGTCAAATACCTGTCTGAGTTCTATGGGCCAGAAGGATTCTTTGAAGGTGAGGCTGAAGAGCTAACCATGGAGGAACAGATTGTATTTTTGGAAGCCTACACCAGAGAATCATATAGTCTCATAGTTGGGAAGTAGATCTCATGGATGGGGTAGCAGCTCTGTGTTGAGTTCCCCAAGACAGAGTTCCCATCCATCCTTTGCCAATCAGATTCTTGAGACTTCTTCCCAGGCATGTGCTAACAAGGGTCACTTCTGACCTGATCTGGAAGACAAAAGACCAATCTTTCTGCCTTAATAAGTGGGACATTTCAATAAGCTTAAAGCTTTTGGCTGCATTGGTTTAGGGGGAGTTTGTTGGACCAAAAGAACCAATGAGCCAAATCAGAAAAACCTTTAAGTCCCACAAGACATCACAACAACTGCTGAAGACTTTATCAGCTGTTTGACAAATTCTGAAGATCAACAGCTGAAGACTAAAGTACGGAAGACTTCATCAGCTGAAGACTAAAGTAATGAAGACCATCAGCTGAAGTATAAAGACTGAAGAAAAAGACTGAAGACATCAGCTGATGACAACAACTGAGACATCAGCTGATGAGAACAACTGAAGTTCAAGTCTGAAGTCCAAGTACTGAAGCCTTCAGAGTTTTGTCACAACAGCTGAAGAAGTATTCTTCAGTTGTTATGTTTTTTTCCTTTCAGTCTTTTCTTTTCAGTAGTTTCATTTATTTTTCAGTACTTGTAAAACGACTGAAGAGCATGTTCTTCAGTCGTTGTAGTTTAAGTATTTTCTTATCAGTAGTTGTAGTGATAGTTAACACATAGTATTTTTTGTAAGAAGATGTTAGCTGTTTGACATCTTCAGTAGTTGTGTTAACTTTCAGTAGTTTGTTAAATAACAGTCAGATGTCACTATCAAGTGACATCAGCTGACGTCATCTTTCCCTATAAAAGGAAAGATGACCTAATTGTAATGGGGCCGAAGCTTGTATTGAATGAAATACTTCTTTTGTGCAGAAACTCTCTCTTATTCTATAACCGTACTGTTATATTGATAAATCTATTGTGTTCTTGTTTGAATTTGTCTAATTCGTGTGCTAATTCCACTGCAAATATAATCTAATTAATCAAACTGGATGCTGAGATCCTTTTATAATAACAACCTATTGGCTTTATAAACTCCAAATAATCTAATTTTGCATGGAGAAGAACACATATCTTGAATTACCTTATAAGGATGACACATGACCACTTTCTCGGTAGCTAGGGCCTTTTCGGATTGACAGACTCGGGTGTTCTTTTTTCTTTCTTCTTCTTCCTGCTTCTCTGCTTCCTTGCTTGCTATTTGATCTTCACTTACTTCCAGCTTAACCTCCCTCTTCTCAACCTATTCTTGCTTTCCACATTCTTCAGCTTCAACAATCTTCTATTCTTTAAATTCCTCGACCTCCATTTCTTCATCCTTACCTTGTTGATTGATCTGTACCTCTATATATGTTATCTTTGCACTCCAGTTAAAGTTAGAAATCAATGCTCTTTCTTTCTTTTGCTTGGCTTCTTCCTTTTTAGTAATCGGGATAACCTTTGAAGTTCTAGACATTCCTAGTTCAGTGAGAATTGAAGATGGACATTCTTGATAGGTTCAAATGGATCGATTCTGTGTTTGTAATTAAGCATTTATCAATTATATGAACAAAGTAATCAACAGATGCAAAAATTCATAGTAGTTTCTATTGATAGTTGCAAAGGATTACAATGTACAATTAAGAGAGTTCAAACGTCTACCTTCACAAAATACATATAATCCTATTTATACTAATCAAAGAAACAAAAGGAACATATATTTACAAACAAGTCCCTATACTACTACAAAAAATAAAACTAAAGACTAAATGCTAATCTTCTAGTGCTTCAACAATACTCCCCCTAAGATTTGCATTGGTCTTCGGTCAAAAACATCTTCTAGTTCTTCTTTCACTTTGAACATTGACTTCTCTTTATATAGCTCAAGTTCTCTCAGTGCCTTCTTTATTGATGACTTGAATTTTTCTGCAAAAATCCCTTATTCTGGCTTTGAATAGTTTGTCTTTATCTCCATTGCCTCCATCACCAACAGTGTTCCTTTAGATAAGCCTGCTATATCCAACTTTGCATACATCTCAATTAGATTTGCATTATATTTTGTATATATCTCCAGCACTCCTTTGCTTATGATGAAAGTTTGTTGAATCCTAGAACCATCTCGAGATTGTTTTGGATGTTTGAGTACCATCTATAACCTTTAATCCTGGATTCGTCACCTTTTCAAAGTATGTGTCTCCAAAAGCTTCTAAATAATCTATATCAACAGATGAACTTGATTCTCCTTTGTCTCTTCTTTTTAATTTTTTAAAAATACATTTTGTCTTCTTGATCGCATCTGGTTTGAAGAAAAGCAGGCATTCTCAAAATTCCCTCTTTCAAGTAATTTCACAAAGTTCTGTCCCCTTGCAGCCTTTGATGGGTCAATGAGAGGTAACTTATGTAATTCTTTCAAGTCTTGAACAGGAAGTTTTATTATGCTTGAATAAAGGTGATAGACATCACATATTGTATTAACTCTTTTAATCATAAAAGCATCAAATATCTCATCATACTACCGTGCCACTATCATCACTTCTTTTGTATTTTTAGGAACAATCATAGCATTCAACTACTCTGAAATTGATTGTCCTGTTTGTAACACATTGCGTACCAAATCTCCAGCAGATCTAGCCTTGTTCCATAGTTTTTTTTGATCTAAATCGACTCTATAAGCACTCTGCTCTGTGCGTGGAAACATACCCGTCAATTCCTTTCTCCTTTGATGAGTACTTTTTACTAACTCCATGGACTTAATCTCTTGTGGTTTAAGGATTCTGGTTCTTTTGTAATCCCCAGATATTATGGGTTGTCCATGTCTAGTATGATCATTTTGTTGCACATCTTCTCAGTCTCTTGAATGCTTTTGACTAATCTTCTTAAAGATTCACCTTGAAGTGTTTTGAGCCTTTTCCATAGATAATTCCTTGATTGCAACCATGTCTTTAGTGCTGGAATACTCATATCTTCAGGATCGGGATGGTGAGATTCAGTCATAGGAATATCATCAACATTTAAGCTTTCACTCATAGGAGCCCATTCACCATGTTTTAAAACAATATCATTAGGATCGATAGGTGCTGAAGACTCTATAGTTATGCACCTTTCATATTCTTCATTTATTTGACTAACAGTCAGACCATCAAGGAATACCCTGTTATATTTCCTCATGACCAGATAGTTGTATCTGTCTTCAAAATCTATTAGGATTTTATCTTGAACATTAGTGATAGGAGAATCAACTACATCACACATATCCTCATCTTACAAGACTTCTTCATACCATTCATCTAGTAGACATGAATCAATATCATCAATTGCTTCTATTTGTTCTTGAACATTTTCTTCAACAGCATCATCTACATCAACAATCTTATGAATTTTTGATGGAGCAATTGGTTTCTCAACTTCATCTAATTTTCTTTTACCCTTATCATCTTTAGAAAGCTTCACATTATCATCTTCTTCTTGAGACTCTTTGTCAATCACCTTCTCAATCACAATCACTTCAGGTTCTTTCTCCTTTTCAGTCATACTTTCTTTCAACTTTTCAAGTTCTTCAGATAATCACTTAACTTTATCTTCAAGATCATTCATCATCAATTTTTTCTTGTAATCTTGTTATCAACTCATCTTGATCAACTATCTTTGATTTCAACTCGTCTATTACATCATTATCACTATCAATCTCTGTTTGAACACAAAGATTATTGGTTTGTTTCATAACAGACTCTTCAATCACATTCTTCTGAATATGTGATGGTTCATTAGCAATCACATTCTGGATGATAGGCTGTGATGGAATAGTATCAAGATATTCAAAATCAAATGGTTGATTTTGATCTAAAGTAGCATCAATATTGTGACAACCGGTCCCAAGGTCACTATTCTAAACCCTAATTTAATTGCATCATTTCCCATCTTATGAGTACTAATAATAGAAACAATTTAACTATATCCATAATATTAGAATCCCCATTTGTTATTTGATCCATTTTTATGATTCTATGTGATTTTTGTGAATTTTAATTATTTCAAGTCTTATCTTTTAGAAACTTAGTGCCCGGGAATGTTGATTAGTCACCCTAACTAGAATTCAAAGTCCTAATTGAAACAATTAACATGTGTGCTCATACACATATTAATTTTCGGCCTAGGCATGCATAATC
Organism: Flaveria linearis; assembly: GCA_024085815.1. Taxonomy (NCBI): domain Eukaryota; kingdom Viridiplantae; phylum Streptophyta; class Magnoliopsida; order Asterales; family Asteraceae; genus Flaveria; species Flaveria linearis. The sequence continues at coordinate 67,492,494 of CM044005.1, forward strand.
ATGCAAGACACATCAACTAATTAAAAACTTTTACAATCTAAAATACTACACTACACAACAAATTAACATTACCTATTATTTATCTACATTAAAATTTAAACAAAAACCCCCACTAATTGAAAAAAACTCGGCCGCCCCCCTTGCCCCCAATGAAATCTCTTGCTTGCCACTACACACCACCATCTCTATGACCCATTCCCTTCTCATGCATTCTCCATTTGGAAGACCAACTCCACTCTCACTTTCTCCACTTTCTCTCTCGGTTCTCTCCTAAAAACCCACACACAACCATCACAAACTCTCTTATTTCAGGTCCAAAATCACGAACAACAACAACACTAGCATCGGCCAAGCTTCAAACCGTAAGAAGGTGACCATTGTGTGAGCTTTTGGTGCTTGGAACTTGCAAACCCATGCTTTCCATCCTTTGTTCAAGATTCGACAACCAAGTCCAAGGAGTTTCTAGCCATCCACGACCATCAACACCCTCCAAACCGTGAGTTACATCAAGTGTAAGCTCAATGTTGTCGGTTTTGGTCATTTCTCACGTTTTCTTCATTTTTCACCTAAAAACCTTACCTTTCCTTATTGTAGAAGAAAATTCTCACAATCACTTTGTTCTTGAGGAGTTTCCAACATTCTTGAAGGTATATCACATGATATGATAGTTATTCTAACAGGTAGAACCCGATTTACCTCTTGAAAACCCCATTTTTGGTGTTTTTCCACCATCTAACTTGTGTACATTGTAACCTTTGGAAACAAAATGGGTGTACACCATGAACGTGAGGTTATAACATATGTACATCTTGAAAATCCTTCTTTGTACATGTAACAACCTCTTTTAGACACTTGTTTGGAAACCCTCTCAAACAAGGGTCATAACCTGCTCAAAAATAAATTTTAAACACCCCAATAATCTGATTTTTAAGTTAAATGAAGTTTTGGTAATGTTTAAACTCAAGTTACAATGATTTACACATGTGTAATGGTCGGTTATGACATTTTCGATATATTTGAAGTCTATGGATGTGTATAACAACTAGGACACGATTTGGGACTGTTATTTCAGAAATTTTTTATGAATATAATCTCTGGAATAAAGGACATGTTGTGATTAGACCCATTTTAGTCACTTTCGGGACCCGAAAACATGGTAAAATTACTTAAAAACAAGAAAACTTTGACTTTAAACTTATTGAACAGAATTCCAGGCTTAATAAGTTTTAATAAAGTGTTATGGAGTTTATGGGTAAGTTATGTGGTCAAAAGGTAATTTAAATGGATTTTTAAGTAAAAACGGGTACTAACCGGGTGACGTTTTTGAGGAAAATCTAAGAAATATGAGTATAAAGTTAAAAATTATAAAAACCATTTTATTTCAGAAGGTTAAGTGAGAAAATAACTTATAAAGTAGAAAAGTTGGTCAAACGAGCTTTTAAATGGTCAAATTCGGTTAAAAACGCGTTTTAACGAGTTCAACGTAAAAACGAGTCTTTCAACTATTAGAGGAAAATTTTGTAATTTAAAGGGTTGGAAACTTATAAAAATTTCTTTATAAAGTTAGCTACTGGTCCAAGACTCAAAAACATGAAAACTCATAGGTAACCATTTAAAACCCTTCGGCTTTACCGTAACCGGGAACGTTAAACGCGTAATTAATAAACCGAACCCATAATCTGAAGCTTTGTGTATATTTTCTTAAAAATAAGTTAGTTTAAGGTTATGAACCTGATTTTGGTTATAAAATCCATCTAATGCAAGAAACCTAACTTGAGGGTAGAAACTGTCAATTTTGAAACTTCAGGGGCTAAAATGTAAAATTTTGTCAAACTTCATAACCGACTCAAATGATCCCTTTAGTCACTTGAATAGCATATTTAACATATATTCTTGACTTAATAATATAAAAATCCTTGATTGTATGAGAAACCTTGACTTTCCATAAAAGGAATCTTTTTATGCAAACCCTAATCGAATCAAAGCCGAATCCGACAAACTAAGACTTAGACACTCTTGTTGAACCCTAAATAGTTTTAGAGAAGTAGCTAATCACTTAATATATTCATGTTAGGTTGCTAGACTTGAGATATTCCTAGCACACGAAGAGTTTCTTTTGCTTAACACCTAAGGTGAGTTTTAGTGATCCCCTTTTACTTACTGTTTTTGGGATGAAACATGCTCTGTTGTTTTATGAACAATGATTGTGCTTTACTTTATGCTTTTATGTGGGACTTATGCATACCTGCTGATACTTATATCATGATCATTAATTCTTTTGTGAACCGCTTGTTTTATGTGGATAGATCTATTTGGGGAATCCCCCTCACACAGTGGGTCCCGCTACAGGGAGGTACCCCACTGAGATCCTGAGGGATCGTATGTGGCATGTAACAGGTTTTGATTAAGAAACTATGGTGAACCATCCTGGCAGGTATGGTTCACTGTTTTGAGGCTTGGTTCCTTCCTTCGGGAATATCCGGTTAAACACAAGTCTAGAAGAGGCCACCGGGGACGGAGTGCAGGGTTGATTGTGATACCCCACGATGACTGATACTAAAAATGATGCTTTCAAAAATCAAATGAGATTTTTCGTAAGCTTTCACACCTGATTCTATACCTTTAAATGTGGACTTCAAGAGTCCCTTTTATTTTTAAATTTTAAGCACTTGAATTCACCAACTTTTTAGTTGACACTATTTTCTTTTGAGCATGTTTCAGGTAATCCATGAAGACTCTTAGCTATTATGGAAGACTTAGACTCAACCCTCGAGACCATGGCATTTGCTTGTGTGACCAAAATTATGACTTGAACAATTTGAACATTTATAGAAAATGTTGATACAATGACTATTTGATTTATGTTGAACTATGTAAACATTGGGGGCTGGATTTGTTTCCAGCCCGGTGTCTTTTAAAACATTAAATGCCATGTGATGTTCTCTCCCTTTGAGCTCCTATATTGGTTTGTTTCTGCTACCATGTATGTTATTGCTAGTCTGTGACATCCCACCTTACCTGGGCCTGGGTTGTGATAGATTGGTATCAGAGCCAAAGGTTGTATAGAAAACGGGAATACCATAGTAGACCTTAGGCTATAATCCTGATACCCTAGGATTATCCTTGTGGGGAGTGTTGGAATGATCAGGTTGCATAAATTGATGATTACAATTGATCAACGTAATCATGAATTTACCGGACGTATAATTTCCATCACGAACCTTTAGGTAATGTTTGAACTTTTTTGATTCACGTTGATGATTTTGAAACTTATTTTAAAAGGGGATTTAAATGACGTCTATGATGAACTATGCTATCTGACACTATTTAAAGAGACTATTGACTCAATGTCATTGATAAATGATGTATTGGGATATCTGATACTATTTGATGAGACTATTGATTTTGATATTACTTACAAGTGATATGTTGGAATATCTGATGCTACTGCCATTACTACTATTACTAGTACTATTGTTATAATCATGAGCTATGAGAAACCAAATTACTCATGATGTTTCTATACATGGCACAAGGACTATGGCAGACAAAGGTAAGGCGCCCGCACACCCAGACAATGAGACTAGCCCTACTGGAACCCTTAGAAGAGAGAAGCCTCAGACTGAGTACAAGGCATACCTTTGGAGATGCGGACACCCAGGATGGATATCCGTCACATCGGACAACATCGAAGCTTCTGAGGACTCTTCCTCAACGACAACTTCCAGGAGCCGGACACGCTCCCACTTTCCACACGTTGCTACTTCTGCTCACTCACCTATCCCACCTATTGGGAATAGGGGACCACATGTTGTCACTCGTCCACGCAAGAGTGCTTGGCCTGGACCTTCAGTCTCATTTAGGATGCCACCTCCTCCTCCACCACCTGTTAGGACTCCTATACCCGCACCACTGCCGTTTGACCCACTCCGACGCCACCCACATGATGAGCCCTGGATGCCACCGAGGCACAGTATGTACGACGGCCATAGCATACTTGCAGGTGATAGGTACTCCCAATCCAGCTGTCGAGCAAGTGACGTAGGACCCTCTCATGCAGCACTGGATGAGATCTTGAAGACCGTCCGTCGCCATGAGCTGACTCTTCAGCACGCTACCCGGACCTCCCAGTCTGCTCAATTCCAGGCTATAATGGCTTCACATGGGGTGCAGAGGTTGGAACAGGAATAGAAGAAGAAGAACTCTGGATGGCTTGGATGGTTGAAGAAAAGGTGGATGTGAGAGTAGGGATGAGAAATGGGACTATCTGTCTTTAGACAGTTGAAGGAAACAATCTTGATCAATGTTTGATACTATTATTATTACTGTTATGGGGGTAATGGCACCTTCCAAATTGTAAGGGCATGGCTCTGATTCAACTTGCTTGCTCATACTACTATCTCTATTTAACTATGAAACTACTTGTTTGGAATTAGGTTATTGGACTATTTATATTAACTTGCATTGTGTTAAGTTATGCTTTGAAATTTGTCTGTGCCCATTCTGATTGATTGTCTAAACTAGTATGATATACTTTAAATTGAACCTTGTAAGAATCACTTAGTGGGTTGTATATAAATATATATGTATGTACACCATGATTTCTCCCCCTGATGCGAGGTATAATAGGGTAATGATGCATGAGCTACTCGAAACAAATTTTGAGATGTTAAACGAATCTATCTGTTAAACTATAAGAATGCCAACTAGGAGGGGAACACGATTTGGGAGGCGAGGAGCTACAAGAGGCCGCCATGAGGAGGCCAGGCAAACGAGAAACCAACCTACTCCACCGGGAACTCCCCGCAGAGAAAATGCTAACCAAGAGAAAGATGAGAGGATGGCTAACCTGGTAGCACAACAAATTGCTAACGCCATATTGACCATTATCGCTCAAATCAATGCTGACCGGAACGTTGCCGGAGGTAGTAATGGGACTGAAAACAACGAGGGCCATAATGAGGAATCTAAGGCGTTAAGGAATGGATGCTCCTATAAGACCTTTATGGCATGCAAACCTAAGGACTTCCATTGCACTGAGGCTGCTATACAGACTTACAGATGGATTGACGAGATGGAGGCTGTATTCGACATTAGCGAACGCAAAATGTACCATATAGTGAGATTCGCTTCTCAATCACTGAAAGGATCGGCATTGGAGTGGTGGAAGCCGATCACTCAAGCTCGGGGAAGGAATGTTGCAATTCGAATAAGCTGGACTGAATTCAAAGAGTTGTTAATCAACACGTATTGCCCCATTAATCAACTTGAGAAGCTAGAATCAGAGTTCCTGAGCCTATAGATGAAAGGTCTCAATTACACCTAGTACATCAATCGATTTTTATCCCTATCTCGACTGGTTCCTCATCTGGTGACACCTGAATCTAAAGGCGTAGCACGATTCATATGGGGGTTACATCCTAGAGTTAGGGGAATGGTCCGCTCCTCCAAACCCTTGACTCTACAATCTGCAGTTGACCTTACCAGCAGTTTGACTGGCGACTTAGTTAGGGATGGATGGACTGAGCAAACTAGGGTTGATGAGAAGAGGAAGTCTATTGGTGAGAAATGAAAGTGGTTTGAAGTAAAGAGAGCAGTTGGAAGTAGTAGCGGGTCAGGTAGAAAGAGTTTCAAAGGTGCGAGGCGTGAAGATCAGGGAAGCAAGACCCGGAGACTGTACTCGGGGACAAGCCCATTTTGCAACAAGTTCAAGCTACACCATCAAGGGGAATGTAACCCGATGCCCTATTTCAGATGCAAGAGAACAGGTCATTTTATCAAGGACTGCACCTACGCACCAGAAAAACAATGCTACGAATGTGGTGATCCAGGACACAGGAGGAATAAGTGTCCTAAGCTAGGTAGAGACAAGGATGCCAAGCCCAACAAGCCTAAGGGAAGAGCATTCGTGATGGATCCGGCTAGAGCTCGAAAGGAACCTGATGTGGTTAACGGTATGTTCCTTGTAAACAACCATCCTGCTACTGTTTTGTTCGATACTGGAGCGACTGCTAGTTTTATCTCTCATGCTTTTAGATCTTTGATTGACTTAGATGCGTGTACCTTAACCGATACATTTACTGTTGAATTAGCTGACGGTAACACATTTAGAATACTAATGAAGTCATCAAGGATTGCTCATTGAATCTAAAAGGAAATACATTTAGAATAAATCTGATGCCCATTAAGTTAGGAGGATTTGACGTGGTGGTTGGTATGGACTGGCTAGCTAAGAATATAGTCGAAATTGTATGTGATGATCGCCTACACAAGATACCGTTGAACAACAAGGAAGTGTTAGTGGTGCAAGGAGGAAGGAGTAACACTTTATGCCCCATGATATCCCATTTAAAAGCTACCAAGAGCTTAAGGAAGGGATGCTCAGCTTTCATAGTCTACGTGATGAAGACCAAAGAGGAGAAGAAGATTGTAGATATCCCAGTGGTTTCTGAATACCCAGATGTGTTGCCGGAAGACCTACCGGGACTTCACCCGAATCGACAAGTTGAGTTCCAAATAGATTTGTTGCATGGCGCTGCACCGGTAGCCAAAGCGCCGTATCGACTCGCCCCTCCGGAAATGAAGGAACTGATGGAGCAAATTCAAGAACTACTGGACAAAGGATTCATACGACCAAGTGTCTCTCCATGGGGTGCCCCGGTGCTATTTGTGAAAAAGAAGGATGGAACCTTACGTATGTGCATTGACTACCGGGAGTTAAATAAGTTGACCATAAAGAACCGTTACCCTCTTCCGAGGATAGACGACCTATTCGATCAACTTCAAGGGGCAAGCTACTTCTCCAAGATAGATTTGAGATCCGGTTACCACCAACTGAAGATAAGAGAAGAAGACATACCCAAGACGGCCTTCCGAACTAGGTATGGACACTATGAGTACTTAGTCATGCCATTTGGACTGACTAATGCACCAGCAGCGTTCATGAATCTCATGAACCGTGTATGCCGCCCTTATCTTGACAAATTTGTGATCGTGTTCATAGACGACATCCTAATCTACTCCGGTAGTAAGGAAGAGCACGAGAGGCATCTCAGACTAATTCTTGAGTTACTCAAGAATGAGCAATTATATGCCAAATTTCCTAAATGTGAATTTTGGATGCGAGAGATCCAATTTCTAGGGCATGTAGTGAATGAGAATGGGATTCAAGTTGACCCTTCCAAGATTGAAGCCGTAAAGAATTGGAAGATTCCTGAAACTCCCACTGAGATTAGGCAATTCCTAGGATTGGCCGGATACTACCGACGATTCATAAAGGACTTCTCATGCATTGTGCAACCCTTGACCGCACTGACTAAGAAGAACAAAGCCTTTGTGTGGGAATAAGAGCAAGATGAAGCATTTGAGACGCTTAAGGAAAAGTTATGCAGTGCACCTGTTCTGGCCCTTCCAGAAGGAGTTAAAGACTTCGTAGTATATTGTGACGCCTCGCGTCAAGGGCTAGGATGCGTGCTAATGCAACGCAACAAGGTCATTGCCAATGCATCTAGACTGCTAAATGATCAAGAGAAGAACTATACTACGCACGATCCGGAATTAGGTGCCGTGGTGTTTGCTCTCAAAATGTGGAGGCGCTACCTTTATGGCACGAAGTGCGTCATTTACACTGACCATTGAATTTGCAACACATTCTTGACCAGAAGATGCTAAACATGCTTCAGAGAAAGATGGGTTGAGCTATTAAACGACTACGAGTACGAAATTCATTACCATCCCGGTAAAGCCAATATGGTGGCAGATGCCTTGAGCAGAAAGGAGAGAGAAAAACCTCTTCGTGTACGAGCCTTAAGGATAAGTGTGTACACCAACCTAATTGCAAGGCTGAAAGAAGCTCAAAGTGAAGCGTTCAAGGAGTAAAATTTAGTAGGAGATGGGTTAACTATAATGGAAAAGCGATTTGAAATAGGAAACGATGGTACATACAAGTGCGAAGGGAGAACATGGGTGCCAAAGCATGGGGGAATTCGAGAGGTAATTCTCGACGAAGCTCACAAATCTAGGTACTCGGTTCACCCTGGAAGTGATAAAATCTACCAGGAATTAAAGGCACTTTTCTAGTGGCCTGGAATCAAGAAATCAATCGCTGTTTATGTTGGAAAATGTCTAACTTGTGCCATGGTAAAAGCTGAAAACCAAAAACCGTCAGGGACGTTACAGCAGCCCGAAATCCCAGAATGGAAATGGGATAACGTCATGATGGATTTTGTTACTAAGTTACCCAGAACGTCTAGAGGTCATGATGCTATTTGGGTAATAGTGGATGGACTAACTAAATCAGCTCACTTCTTACCAATTCAGGAAGATTATGACATGTCAAGACTGGCTCAACTGTATATCAATGAAATACTGGCTAGGCATGGTGTGCCACTATCAAGAATCTCCTACAGTGATAGCCGTTTCACTTCGCGTTTCTGGAAATCACTCCGACAAGCCTTAGGAACCCGTCTGGACTTAAGCACTGTTTACCACCCGCAAACTGATGGTCAAAGCGAAAGGACTATTCAAACTTTAGAAGATATGCTGAAAGTTTGCGTGATTGACTTTGGTGGGAACTGGGATAACCATCTCCTGTTGGTAGAGTTCTCCTATAATAACAGTTATCATGCAAGTATCAATGCAGCTCCGTATGAGGCTCTCTATGGTAGGAAATGTACCATTGAGTTGGAATGAAATTAGTGATAGCCAAGTATTGGGACCCGACATCGTATTGGAGACCACCGATAAGATTTTCAAAATCAAGGAGCGTCTACGGGCAGCAAGGGACCGTCAGAAGAAATACGCTGACAGGAGACGTAAACCATTTGAGTTTCAGGTAGGTGATAGAGTAATGCTGAAGGTAGCACCATGGAAGGGAACTGTGAGGTTTGGAAAAAGAGGAAAGTTAAGCCCGAGATACATTGGACTATTCTAAATACTTGCAAGAATTGGTACCGTGGCTTACAAATTGAAACTGCCTCAGAAGTTGAGTTATATACACGACACCTTCCATGTGTCAAACTTGAAGAAGTGCCTGGTAGACAAAACCTTGGAGCTACCGTTGAAGGAGACAAGAATCAATGATAAGCTGAACTTTGTGGAAGAACCCATAGAGATCACGGACCGCTTGGTTAAGCAACTCAGGAGAAGCCGCATACCCAAGGTCAAGGTTAGATGGAACTCAAGAAGAGGACCAGAATTCACTTGGGAACGTGAAGATGAGATGAGAAAGAATTACCCGCATCTCTTCAAACCCACCCGTTCAGATTCTAATCGAAGCAAAAATTTCGGGACGAAATTTCTAAACGGTGGGAGAATGTGACAACCGGTCCCAAGGTCACTATTCTAAACCCTAATTTAATTTCATCATTTCCCATCTTATGAGTACTAATAATAGAAACAATTTAACTATATCAATAATATTATAATCTGACGGGTTTGCTAGAACATAAAACACAAGTTTAACCATTTAAACTTTTAGAAAAACGCAGCGGATATATAGCTTTTAAAACTGATTTTAAATCTGAAAATTTCATGTTCTTAGTGATGTTTTAAGATGAAAACAAACCCAAATCGAAAGGATCATAATATGTGAATGATCAAGTTATGAACATATGCTAAACTACACATAAAATCACAGCTACATAGAGCTGTGAACAACTACCTTTCTCCAGCAAAATGTCGACCAAAGATGGTGGAGATGAGGCTGAAAATCGGCCTGGACTTCCAGGTAGAAGTCCTCAAATGCTCACTCCCACAAGGCTCCAAGTAGGCCTCTTAGTTGCTCGATTCTTGGACACCAAAACACTAAGAGGAAAGCTGCCAGCAGCCCTTCAAAAATGTGAATATCCAGCAGCAAAATGGGAGGATTAAATGACCAAGGTTCCAAGAGGAGGAACCCTCAAGCTTGTATACCCCAAGCTTGTGTGCAAACACTCTTCTTGTTAGGAAGAATTCACACCAAGAATCAGCTCCAAAGCCTCCCCTTTCAGCTGTTGTTTTCGTAACAAGATAGAGAGGAGAAGAGAGAGTTTGTTCTAGTTTGCATGTGAGGAGAATGGCTGAGAAAAAAAAAGACCCTTAGACCACTTAATGTGTGTTGTTTTTCAAGACAAAGTTGGTCCAATCACAATGGAGAAGGGGGCGGCCAAGTTTTTAAAAGGAACAAAGTTTCCCTCTTCTTTTATCACACATTATCTATGTTATAAGGCCTTTTAACTAGACATGAAACTAACCATTTAATTGCATGTACAAGTTATATAACTTATACAATTAACCATTTAACTTATAAGTTATAATTTTTTCTCATTTTATTTGATGTCATCTAACTAATTTAAATGACATTTCAAATAATATTATTGAACAAAATATCCTGATAAGTTGTTCCCTCTCATATGCAATTTATTTAAAAAACCCATTTTCTAAATTGGTGTAAATATTTAATTGCATGATCTTATCATTAATTAAATATTAATTGGTGTTTGCTAAGCTTGTTATTGGGTATAACCCGACTTGGATCATCACTACAAGAAATTACGTTTTTTGCGTCTACGTTTTTTGCGGCGACATGTATTTCGTCGCAAAAAAGACGCTAAACGACAAAAAAAAATTACTTTTTGACTTTTTCAGTCAATTTTCTTATTTGCGGCGATAATTTCGTCGCAAAAGATCTATTTTAATTTAAAGAGTAAATTACGCTTTTAGTCCCTGTGGTTTGGTGATTATAACGTTTTTCATCCAATAGTTTAAAAACGCCCGGTTTAACCATTGTGGTTTAAAATTTGTCTCAATTATGTCCAAACCGTTAACTCCATCCAATTACTCTGTTAATATTTTAGAAAAAGACCAAAATACCCTTGGATTAAAACTGTTACTAATATATATATATATACCCTAACCCCAATTTTTTTTCTTCCTCCACCAAAAAGACATTATCTTCAACAACAGATTGAGCCACCACAAAAATTAAAAGTTGTTCTTGATTCATCACTAGTTAGCAAACCATCTCCATCACACCACCAGGCACCACCATCTCTTCATCTCACCATCACCATGTTATATATGTATATACACATTATGTGTGTACCTTTCATCTTTTTTCTCCCCCAAAAGCACCGCCAACACCTGCTTGAGCAACCATCGATACCGCCACTACACCACCTCCACCATCTTTGTTTTGTCCTCCTATCTCTTGTATCTATCCAAGGTTTAGTCCCTGTTTCACATATCTTTATGCCGAAGATGGAAGTGGTTCAGATCTGAGCCAACAATGGTGGTGGTTCAGATCTGTAACAATTTAAGATCATCCGGATCTGAGCTGACGATTAATGGCAATGGTGTGAAGGTTGAAGTGATGATGGTGTGGGGTTGTTCGTGATTTGGACGAGCAAGGGTGTGTGGTATTGTAGTGACTGTGGAAAAGGTGTGGTGGTGATGTGTGAGGGTGGTGGTGGTCCGGTGGTTGATGTGGTAATGTGTGGTGGTGTGACGGTGGTGCGGTTGTTTGATGAATGAGGGTGGTGGTGATGCGATTGTCGTCGTGATAGTGGTGTGGGGTTGCCGGTGGATTACAATGACGGTGGTGAGAATGAGGGCGGTGGTGGTACGGTGGCTACCATGGAAGATTTTAGGGGTTAGGTGTGGTGGGGGTGGGGGTGGGTAATATATATAATAAATAATTATAGTTTCTGTATTTATTTTATATTTTTGTATATCAACTTAAATCGAAGGGTAATCAGGTAATTTGATACCCACTTAACGGAAAATACTGACGGGGGTTAGTGACCCGGACTTAATTGTGACAAATTTAAAACCACAGTGGTTAAACCGGGCGTTTTTAAACTATTGGAAGAAAAGCGTTATAACCATCAAACCACAAGGACTAAAAGCGTAATTTATTCTAATTTAAAATTATTTGCGGCGATATTTTTTAAAATTATTTTAATTATTTAATTTTTTATTATGTTTTCTGCGGCGATATTTTCGTCGCAAAAGGTAAAATCGATTTATTTTTTAGTTTTTTTTATTTTCCAAAAAACCTTATTTTGGGGGGAAATTTCCCGCCTTCTTTTTAGCGGCGATTTTTTATTTTTTTGCGGCGGTAATATCGCCGCAAAAGAGTTGCAGATCTCAGAAATAGGGGATCGTAGATCTCAGTCGACATTTCCCCCAATTTCACCCAAAAGAGTTCCGAAACCTCCCCAACCGCCGACCGACCGGCCGCCGCTCCTCCGACCGACCGCCGAACCTCCGGCCGCCACTCACCACGCCGCCACTCACCACGCCGCCTTCGCCACCCGCCTTCGCCACCCGCCTTCGCCTTCGCCCATTTGCAGTTTCAGTTTCAGATGGAATACTTCTACCGTTAGAGGAATGCTTCAGCAGGTTCTTGTGCTTGGAATACCCCTTTCCCCCTTTTCCTGTAACTATTTCTGTTTATAGTTATTTGTTTTAATCAATCTAGGGTTTCTTTTGGGTATTTAAGGCGTATTTAGAGCAGATGTGGCAAGTGCTACCTCGGTTCTTCTGGTTTCTGCTGTGGATATGCATATCAGTTGAGGTATTCATAAATCATAGTACTGAGGAAAACGATTCTGTTTATTCGATGCACTTAAGCAACGTTTATGATTTCATTGCTTAAGTGTTTTGGTGATTTTTGTTTCTTTCTTATGATTGCAGTTGGATCAAACGTACAATGTAATAGCACCACTGGTGGTGGCACCATACAAGGTGACTCGGGGTCTGGTGCTCACCACAGACCCCAAACCGCGGCTCAAGTGGACCGTTGAGCTCCATGAGCGCTTTGTTGATGCTGTCGCGCAACTTGGAGGACCTGACACCAAAGACTATCATGAGAGTCATGGGTGTAAAGGGGCTCACACTATACCATCTCAAGAGTCATCTTCAGGTATGTATCTCAACATTTCTACATCAAGTTTTCACCTTTTGTATCATATATGCATAGATAATTTAAGGGTTTCTACGTACTATCTTTTTCTTGATTTCAATCTTGTTTTGAATAGAAATTCAGGTTGGGAAAGCAACCTCACAAAGAATATAATGATCACTCGATGAAAGACAGCGAAAGAGGTGAGTTTACGCAATCATTTTATAATTTTTTTTAAAAAAGGTTTTTTTGTGGCGATTTTTCGTCGCAAAAAAGAAATTTGATCAATGTTTTTTAATTTTTTTAAAAAGATGGGACCCACTTTTGTTTCGTCGCAAATTTCGTCGCAATAAACCTTTTGCGACCACTTATTTACGGCGACTATATAGCGACGATATTTTCGTCGCAAAAAACATATTGCGACGAGAACTAAACCAATTGCGACGATATATATCGCCGCAAAAAGGTGATTTTCTTGTAGTGCATAACGTACTAACCACATCAATATTCTAAGTGTCTTGGGCACACAGAATCATACAATCTCCCACTTGCCCAAGATTCATAGAAGATTGATGCAAGCAGTAAATACCACCTAACAACGGTTTACAACCCTTAATAGGCATGACTTATAGCCATTCAATAACATCATCCCTTTCAAGTACCCTACTTGAAATGATTTAGGTGAATCAATCATCTATCCTTTTGTTACAGATGTCATGTTAAATCCAAGGACATAGAATGATTATTCCTTGTTGATTTAACTTAATCAGGCCTTAGACATCTTGCTCTCAACGAATAAGAGGAACAATTCTCACAAACACCTCGTGTCATACCTGAACATACCCTTATGTACTGTCCACTATTTCAGGACAGTGAAGAATTTGCTCAAGGTATAATACTTGGTGAATATCGAAACCCTATATGTATCTCAGGTCGGAGGATACCAAATGATATTCGCCTTTACTCAAATTTACTTATGATCAATCAATAAGATTCCATGTAGTAAAATTTGAGATGCGGGTTAGTCCAATATTTGTATCCCACAAATATCTATGAACCTTGGTAGCAACCCATTGCTCTATATTCATCCTTATGAATATCAACCAATCCAAGTTCATAATAGTCTTAAATTCAAAATTGCTCCCACAAGTTTGAACGACTACGGACATTTAGAGTAAACAATTTACTCATGGATTAAACATGCTAAATTGGAACATTATTTGAAACATTATAACCAAATAATTTCATTCAAATAATATAGAGTCCCACATATCCAAATACAAAATTTACAGATCAAATCCAATCACTAGAATATCAAAGTCCCATGGCACAAGTATGACCTTCATGCTTTGCCTTTTCAAGGAGCTTCATGAGAGGATCCGCAATGTTTTGATCTGTGTGAACTTTGCGAATACATATCTTTCCCTTTTCAACTTCATCTCGTATGTAGTTGAATCTCCGCTCAATGTGCCTAGTCTTTTGATGAGCACGGGGTTCCTTGATTTGTGCAATCGCATCCTCGTTATCACAAAAGATCTCTAGGGGGTCCTGAATGGAAGGGACAACCCCTAGATCGGCAATGAATTTCTTCAACCATGCAGCTTCTTGAGCTGCCAATGAAGCGGCGACGTATTCTGATTCTGTAGTTGATAGAGCCACCACATCCTGCTTGGAGCTCTTCCAAGAAACCGCTCCTCCATTCAGAATGAAAATGTATCCCGATTGTGACCGAGAATCATCACGATCGGTTTGGAAACTCGCATCCGTGTAACCTTTTACAACGAGTTCCTCGTCACAAGATTCATAGATTAGGAACATATCTCTTGTCCTCCTTAGGTACTTAAGTATGTTCTTAACGGCCATCCAATGACTGACTCTAGGATTTTGCTGGTATCGGCCTGTCATGCTTAAAGCGCATGACATGTCCGGTCGAGTGCATATCATCGCATACATGATGGATCCAATAGCAGATGCGTATGGGACTGCCTTTATTTTATCTTGTTCATCCTTTGGGCTTGGACACTGAGTCATACTCAATATCGTTCCTCTTTGAATAGGTACGGTACCTTTCTTAGAGTTTTCCATCTTGAACCTTTTCAAGATCTTATCAATGTATGCACTTTGATTCAAACCAATCAACCGCCTTGATCTATCCCTATAGATCTTTATTCCCAGAATATAGGCGGCTTCACCAAGATCCTTAATGGAAAAACAACTTCCAATCCAAGTTTTTACACCTTCCAAGGTTGGAATGTCATTTCCAAATAGTAGTATGTCATCAACATACAATACTAGGAAAGTTATTGTGCTCCCACTAGCCTTTTTTTACACGCAAGCCTCATTAGCGTTTTTGATGAAGCCAAATTTCTTTATCTCCTCATCAAAACGGTGATTCCAGCTTCTCGATGCTTGTTTCAATCCATAGATTGATTTCTTTAACTTGCATACTTTATTAGGATGTTTTGGATCGACAAAACCTTCAGGCTGAACCATATAGGCATCTTCCTCAAGATATCCATTTAGGAAAGCGGTTTTGACATCCATTTGCCAAATCTCATAATCATAATGAGCAGATATGGCAAAAAATATCCTTATAGACTTTAGCATCGCAACAGGTGAGAAGGTTTCATCATAATCAACCCCTTGAGTTTGAGTGAAACCCTTTGCTACAAGTCTAGCTTTATAAGTATCCAAGTTTCCATGCATATCGGTTTTCTTCTTGAAAACCCACTTACTTCCAACTACCTTGGAATTAAGAGGTGGTACAAAAAGTTCCTAAACTTGATTGTCATACATGGATTTCATCTCAACGTTCATGGCTTCTAGCCATTTGTCACAATCCGAATTGGACATTGCATTATGGTATGTGGTTGGTTCATCTGAATCTACCACATAGCATCCATCCATGAAAAATCCATATCTTTCAGGTGGATTACTAGTTCTACCACTTCTGCGAATATCTTGTGTGTATTGATCAACCCCTTGATCATCCTCAACATCCTCATGTTGAGTGCTAGTTTCAACCAAACGTGCATCGGGTTGTGATTCTTTATCCTCTTCAAGATCCACTGTTCTACTGCCAGCTCCTTCCATAAGGAACTTTGCTTCTAAGAACTCACCCTTTCTAGCAACAAACACCTTTTGTTCCAGTGGATCATAGAAATAATATCCCATAGAATCTCTAGGATATCCAACAAAGATACACTTGGTAGATCGGACTTCCAATTTGTTTGGGGTGGGAGTCTTAACATAAGCCTCACATCCCCAAACCCTTAAGTATGATAGGGATGGAACTATTCCATGCCATGTCTCAAAAAGGTGTCCTTTCCACCTTTTTGGTTGCAACTTCTAGAGGTATGGGATCGACTTTAAACATCATATGCAAAGTCGGCATGTTAATCCCATCAACACCATTTGGAAACCATATTTTAGGTGATCCATTTAACATGGTTTGCAAATCAAGTTACCCTACTTGCACACACATGTGAGTTTACCAACATAAGTGGTTAGGTGACCTTTATCCCACCAATGTGGTATTCTCACCTTAAGTCACAAGTTTCCTCAAAATGGTTAGGTGACCTTTATTCCATTAAGAGTTTCCAAATGACTTAAGTGTTGTGCAAAAGGATGGTGTTAAACTTGTTTGTTATATATTTAGAGGTTTCATAATTCTAGTTTAGAAAACTCTATGTACTTGTATTTGTATGCTTTCAAATACAAGGTACCCTATGTTTCTTTGATTAAAACCTATTTTAATCTTTAAAATCATTAAATCATTTTAATAACCTTTTATTAACTTTTAAGAACCATCAATTTTCAGCTTGTTAAGTTTGTTAATGAGTTTGTTTTGAATATCCAAATATCAACCAAACAATCAAACAACAAACAATCAAACAAGCATAAACATGTAAACATAAGTGCATAACCTTAGCTACTAAGTTGACAACACTTGTTTGCCATCACAAATGTTGTCATAAGGTCTTTCCTAAGGGTTTGTAATGACACAATTACATGTGTTCATGGACTCCCACTTGAATCCATATCCAAATACTTCAATGTCCATGTCTTTGATGTCCATCCTTGGGTCTTGATCTTGTGCATCTTCCTTTTACAAAAATTGTATCCTAATACATTTTTTTCTAGTAAAAGAAATGCATCTAATCTATTAATTACATAACAAAATGAATAAATAATTACAACCCAATTGAATAAACACAAACATTACAACCCAATTGAATGAATAAAACAACCACTTGAATCATCCAAACAACACAAGGCCAAAAGCTAGGTTATGCACTTTAACAACCAATGATCATATCATCCATTCATATAATGAAACCACACTTAAAACCACCAAATTTCAGCCAACATAAACTGAAATTTTGGGTTTTAAACATTGTCCAAACAATCAACATTTCATAATATGTATCTTTCAAGGTCTAATCACTAGCATGTGTGATATGACCTTGAAAGTTGGGGGAATCATTCATACAAAATATAACAGCCCAAAATCAGCCTATAACTAGTTTATAATCATCCTTCAAAACCAATTTGGAAGGACAAAACAAGAAAGTCATCCACATAACCGGCTCTAGATGCCATTGACGGGTTTGCTAGAACATAAAACACAAGTTTAACCATTTAAACTTTCAGAAAAACGTAGCGGATATATAGCTTTTAAAACCGATTTTAAAGCAGAAAATTTCATGTTCTTAGTGATGTTTTAAGATGAAAACAAACCCAAATCGAAAGGATCATAATATGTGAATGATCAAGCTATGAACATATGCTAAACTACACATAAAATCACAGCTACATAGAGCTGTGAACAACTCCCTTTCTCCAGCAAAATGTCGACCAAAGATGGTGGAGATGAGGCTGAAAATCGGCCTGGAATTCAAGGTAGAAGTCCTCAAATGCTCACTCCCACAAGGCTCCAAGTAGGCCTCTTAGTTGGTCGATTCTTGGACACCAACACACCAAGAGGAAAGCTGCCAGCAGCCCTTCAAAAACGTGAATATCCAGCAGCAAAATGGGAGGATTAAATGACCAAGGTTCCAAGAGGAGGAACCCTCAAGCTTGTATACCCCAAGCTTGTGTGCGAACACTCTTCTTGTTAGGAAGAATTCACACCAGGAATCAGCTCCAAAGCCTTCCCTTTCAGCTGTTGTTTTCGTAACAAGATAGAGAGGAGAAGAGAAAGTTTGTTCTAGTTTGCATGTGAGGAGAATGGCTGAGAAAAAAAAAAAAGACCCTTAGACCATTTAATGTGTGTTGTTTTTCAAGACCAAGTTGGTCCAATCACAATGGAGAAGGGGGCGGCCAAGTTTTTAAAAGGAACAAAGTTTCCCTCTTCTTTTATCACACATTATCTATGTTATATGGCCTTTTAACTAGACATGCAACTAACCATTTAATTGCATGTACAAGTTATATAATTTATACAATTAACCATTTAACTTATAAGTTATAATTTTATTCTCATTTTATTTGATGTCATCTAACTAATTTAAATGACATTTCAAATAATATTATTGAACAAAATATCATAATAAGTTGTTCCCTCTCATATGCAATTTATTTAGAAAATCCATTTTCTAAATTGGTGTAAATATTTAATTGCATGATCTTATCATTAATTAAATATTAATTGGTGTTTGCTAAGCTTGTTATTGGGTATAACCCGACTTGGATCATAACGTACTAACCACATCAATAATCTAAGTGTCTTGGGCACACAGAATCCTACATAATCACCATTTGCTATTTGATCCATTTTTATGATTCTATGTGATTTTTGTGAATTTTAGTTATTTCAAGTCTTATCTTTTAGAAACTTAGTGCACAGGAATGTTGATTAGTCACCCTAACTAGAATTCAAAGCCCTAGTTGAAACAATTAACATGTGTGCTCATACACATATTAATTTTCAGCTTAGGCATGCATAATCATGCAAGACACATCAACTAATTAAAAACTTTTACCATCTAACATACTACACTAAACAACAAATTAACACTACCTATTATTTATCTACCTTAAAATTTAAACTAAAACCCCCACTAATTGACAAAACTCGGCCGCCCCCTTGCCCCCAGTCATTCTATCATTGGTCACAAATGCTCTGAGTACTTTGTTTCCTTCATCATCTCTCTTTATCTCTGTTGTTCTCCAAAATCTCTTTATCAATCTGGCATTGATAGCTGGTCAGGCACACATGGCATACACCTACTTAGTTCTTAGAAGAAATATGATAATCTCTTCATATCCAGCTGCTTCTCTAACTTCTTCATTTAGATAAGCTGCCACATTATGCTTTGGTTCGAACTTTAACTCAGCCATCTATAATACACAAAGAAACATGAATTAGTATGAAGGAATAATATTAAGAATGATCCTTCATTAAATTTAAATGTTTACTTGATATATTTTATATTTCAAATTTGATCATTTAACAAAATTCTAAGTGTTGAACACTTACTGATTTTTGAAATCAATCAAATTTTAAAACATAATCTCAATCAAGTAACTTGTTTCTTGTTAATTCGTAAAAATTTAGTTAAGATTTGAAGATTAACAAGTAAGATTCATTTGAAAGATTGATTTGTCGATTCATTTTTGAAAAAAAAATTATTTTTATTTTGATGAATAGATGAATCATCGAAACTTTTTTTGTGATGAAATGCAGATTGTTTGATGTTAATCAAGTCGAAATCATGTATTATTAACAATTTTAGATTTAATTTTGATCATTTAATCACTTTTTATCATCAAGTTTCAAATCATTCATTCACTTAGGTTTCAAACGCCCGACTAGGGTTCAAACGCCCGATTGAATGTGAAGATTATGGACTGTGAGTTGATGAACTACACTCAACAAGTTGTTTCGCATCACTGATTATACCTTAAAATAACAGCAATCTTAGATAATCAGTGTAAACAAGATGAAATGATCATCTGTGAGTATATGAGAATAAGAACATAGTGTTTGAGAGTATGAATATGGTCGAATGAAATTAAATCAGTCAAGTGTTGAATTTGAAGGTCATACTTGTGCCATGGGACTTCGATATTCTTTGTATTTGGATATTTGGAACCTTTTATTATTTGAATAAAATTATTTGGATATAATGTTTCAATTAATGTTCCAATTTAGCATGTTTAGTCCATGAGAAATGGGTTGCTACCAAGGTTCATAGATATTTGTGGGATACAAATATTGGACTAACCCGCATCTCAAATTTTACTACATGGAATCTTATTGATTGATCATAAGTAAATTTGAGTAAAGGCGAATATCATTTGGAATCCTCCGACCTAAGATACATATTGGGTTTTGATATTCACCAAGTGTCATACCTTGAGCTAATTCTTCACTCTCCTGAAATAGTGGACAGTACATAAGGGTATGTTCAGGTATGACATGAGGTGTTTGTGAGAAACATATGTAGTCAAGATGGAATTTGTTCCTCTTATTCGTTGAGAGTTAGATGTCTAAGGCCTGATAAGTTAAATCAACAAGGAATGATCATTCTGTGTCCTTGGATTTAACATGACATCTGTAACAAAAGGATAGATGATCGATTCACCTAAATCATTTCAAGTAGGGTACTTGAAAAGGATGATGTTGTTGAATGGCTATAAGTCATGCGTATTAAGGGTAGTAAACCGTTGTTAGGCGGTATTTACTGCTTGCATCAATCTTCTATGAATCTTGGGCAAGTGGGAGATTGTAGGATTCTGTGTGCCCAAGACACTTAGAATATTGATGTGGTTAGTACGTTATGATCCAAGTTGGGTTATACCCAATAAAAAGCTTAGCAAACACCAATTGATATTTAATTGATGATATGATCATACAATTAAATATTTACACCAAGTTTAGGAAATGGGTTTTCTAAATAATTTGCATGAGAGATGAAGCAAATTATAAGGATAATTTGTTAAGGAATTTATTGTTATTCTTGTTATTTAAAAGGGATTTAAATAACAATAATAATATTTGAGTGTACCTTAATTAAATTGTTTAATTAAAAGGGACATATGTCACATTTAAACATTTGTCTAGATTGTGACATTTTAATGTGTTGTGTTAGTTGTTTTAAGGGGGGAAAAGGGTGATTTTGAAAAGCTTTTGGCCGCCCCCCCTGCTCTCATTGGACCTTTAAGTCTTGAAACAAACACACACATTAACTATCAAAATACACTCATTCTTTCTCCTCATTCTTGCATGCAACCAAGAACCAAAAACCTCTCAACCTCTCTCTCTAAATCTCGGATTTGGCAGCAGGGTTTTGGAGTTCTTGTTTTGGATTCTTTGGTGTTTTCTACCTAGCAAGAAAGGTGTTTGCAAGGGGCTATGGGTATAAACACTTGAGGGTTCCTTTTCTTGGAATCTTGGAGTCGATTTCATCATCCTACATCTTCAAACTTGCTGCTGAATATCACGGTTTTGAAGACCCATTTTGGCAGCTTTCCATTTGGAGTTTTGATGTCCAAGTCCAAGGAACTTTGATGCATGCTTAGAGGCTTATGGAGTGAACACTTGGAGACTTCAAAGCTTGAAGTTTTGGGCATATTCTTCAGCATTCTTTGGCCGAATTTCAGCCTCTAATCTACTCTTTCTGTCTACTTTAAAAGCTTGGAGAAAGGTAGTTATGGCAGACCCTTGTGGCTGTCATATTATGTGTTTTAGTATTTACATAGCATGCTCATTCACATATTAAAAGATCCTTTTGTTTGGGTTTGTTTTCCATCTTAAAAGAACATAAAGAACATGAAATTTCAGCTTTAAAATCGGTTTTAAAGAGCTATATATCCGCTGCGTTTTTCAGAAAGTTTAAAAGGTTAAACATCGATTTTGTGTTCTAGCAAACCCGTCAGAATTTATACAAAGTGAAAAACTCTTGGACAGATTTACACTGTGTAGACGCATGAGCTCTTAGCACATGACTACTGTTTGAAACGTCTAACACTTGTACAAAACATGAATATTCAGTTCGTATGAGAATTGTTTAGGCATATGACCTTTACACTTGGTTATTTTCAACATGAAAAGTCTGGTACTGTTTAGGCGCATGAGGTTTGGTTGAAACACCCCATACTTTACCAAAATTTCAGACTCATGACAACTGTTTAGGCGTATGAGACCTTTCCATACGTCTAACACTTGACATTTTTTACAAAATTCATTCAAACCCTAATTTTGACCATTTTCCCTATTCTTTATGAAAATTTTCAATCTTTGGTCAAACTTTGACTTTTTGACTCTGATTTTGACTTTTTGATCAAATTTTTCATTTTTGACCATCAATTTTCACTTTTGACATTTTAAACTCTTTTATTTTTATTTAATTTTTCAAAATACAATTTCCCTTCATTTTAGTCTCAAATTTAAACAAAATGGTGTCATTTATAAAATTTGCAAGACGCTTCTCCACTTGAAAATTTTAATAGGCTCATTTTGTCATTATCAAAATTTTACATTATCAAACACACACATACTTTTAACATTTAGCTTCAACCTTTCCATTCAAAACATTTTAATGTTGATTTTCTTAGACACACTTACTTTTATTACTCCCCCTAAAGTTTTATGTTTTAAAAACATAAAAGTTTCCCAAGTTGTCATAAGAAGATCACACGGATAATTGTTAAATTGCCTACACATAAAATATGCATAAAATAAAAATTAAAGCAGAATAAAAATCTCATATTTGCTATAGAACCAATGTCTGCAGTGAGATCATATCAGTGAAGATCAGTACATTATAATAAAATAAAGTGTGAATAGTCATAGACAATGAATAAATCCTCATCAAGTGTGTTCAAAGTAGGTGATTTCACAGCAAAGGAGACACAAGATCCAAGGACAGACGATGAGTAATTTTAACAAATGAATCAACTCACTTACTTTTTCAATTCTTGGATTGATTAAGGTAGAATTAGATATGATATGATGTGACTCATACAAAGACTTAGAGAGATCAACTATCATCAAGAAATGCAAGAAAACACAAATTCTCAACTTATTACCTGACATATATTCATAACCAGAGTTCATGTTGATAATTTAGTAGATAATGATCATGGATAAACCATTTGATCAACTCTAACCATCCATTTGAATGGGTTGTGCACATTGGCATCTTTTGCATCAAAGGAGAATATCCAGGTTTGTAATCATTTACAACAGAGGATATCTCATCACTTCAGGTCTATGATGACTCATAATAAATAAGTGAGATGATCTTGTAATAGATCTCATGGTTAGTCATATCCCCAATAGGTGTGAGTGTTGTAACTTTACAAGCAGTCAATCTGATAAGCTAATACAACTCAAAAGTACTCAGATGAATATACATTCATGCATAGATGATTTAGTTTAATCAAAACAATTTACTTTTTCATTATAGTAGCATGAGATTGTCTACACATCATATCTGATCATGTCAGACTTTATTGTCGAGTGAAATATGCAACTGATCTCACTAATGTACTATTATTTCTCACATGTTGCAAAACATATTCATTCCTAAAAATGAATTAACAAAGAAAGACTATATTTTTATAGTTTTTGTTTTATATTTTTATCTTTGATTTTGAATTTTCTAATGTTGTATGTGGTTTTTCTGTAAAAAGAAAACAAACACCCATAAACTACAATCAGGCAATTAACTTTGACAGTTTATCTTGCAATGACTTTTTGGATAAGGAAGGGTTCTGATCATGTTAAGACTCAAAGAACTAAAAAAAGTTAAAAACCAGGTTTACACATGGTTAATAAGACCAATTGACTCCACTAAGTACTCAGACCGTCCTTCTAAGAAGGCTTTAGTAAATAGGTCTGCCTACTGTTTTCCAGTTGCAATTTGAATCAAAATGATTAAACCTTTTTCAGAGTTATCTCTGAGAAAATGATATCAAATCTCGATATGTTTTGTTTTTTAATACTGGACCGGATTAGCTGTAATAAACATAGCAGCAGTGTTATCGATGTAAATTGGTGTTTTAAGAAATTGAACCCATAATCCAGCAGTTGGTTTTGTAACAAAAGGATTTGAGAACATCCTGCTGAAGCAGCTATGTACTCAGCTTCTACGGTTGAAACAGAGACATTTGTTTATTTATTGCATTGCCATGAGATTAATCTGGGATCTAAAAACTGACAACCACCCATTGTAGATTTTCTATCTTGACAACATCCTCCATAATCACTATCAGTATATCCATGTAGCTCAAAGTTTCCCTCGTGAGGATACCATAGCCCTGAAGCTGGTTTACCTTTGAGATGCCTGAATATCCTTTTGATAGCAATAAGTGGGATTCTTTCCGGTTTGATTGATACATGGCACAGACACAAACAGCATACCTTATGTCTGGTCTAGATGCAGTAAGATACGTCAAATAACCAATCATAGATCTGTATAAGGTTTGGTCAACTGATTTTCCTTTTGGATCAGGCTCAATCTTGGAGTTTATGTCAGCTGGAGTTCTTAGGTACTGACAATCTTGCAATTTGAATTTCTTCAAGAGCTTGTCAACAAACTTCTATTGATTGATGAATATGCCATCCGCAGATTGTTGAACTTGTAGCCCAAGGAAGAAATTTATTTCTCCCATAGAACTCATTTGAAATCGAGACTTCATGATTTCTTCAAATTAATTGCACAGTTGTTGACTGGTAGAACCAAATATGATATCATCAACGTACACTTGCACATATAAGAGATCATCAGCATCTTTCTTTATGAATAAAGTTGGATCGATTTTCCCTTTTATGTATCCATGTTGGATTAAGTGTTGTGACAGTGTCTCATACCAGATTCTAGGTGCTTGATGAAGTCCATACAGAGCTTTGCTAAGGTTGTACACACGATGTGGAAATTCTACATCCC
The DNA here is from genome assembly GCA_024085815.1 of Flaveria linearis. Taxonomy (NCBI): domain Eukaryota; kingdom Viridiplantae; phylum Streptophyta; class Magnoliopsida; order Asterales; family Asteraceae; genus Flaveria; species Flaveria linearis. The sequence goes on from CM044005.1 coordinate 67,517,274, forward strand.
CAAAACTCAGAGGTTGCTTCACGTACACATCATTAGTGATTGGACCGTACAAGAATGCTCCTTTAACGTCCATTTGATACACCTTGAATTTCATGAATGATGCATAAGCCAAGAAGACACGAATGGATTCAAGTCTTGCAACTGGAGGAAATAGTTCATCATAATCAATTCCTTCTTCTTGTGTGTATCCTTATGCAACAAGTCTTGCTTAGTTTTGAAGGACTATTCCTTGATTATCAGTTTTGTTTCTAAACAACTATTTTGTGCCTATAGCATTTTCTCCTTCAGGTAAATCCACTAGATTCCACACTTGTTGTTTGCGAAATTGCAGTAATTCTTCTTGCACAGCCTCGATCCAACCATTGTCCTTTAATGCTTCGGTAACATTTTTAGGAACAACATAAGAAAGAAAACCCGAGTATAAGCAGATGTTTGCGTGTTCTGATTTGCTTCTCGTTGTTCTCTCATTCAATAGATCGATAATCTGAGATGTTGGATGGTTCTTATGAATACTAGATATCGTAATCTCATCACCTTAAACATTATCATCCAGATTTGTTTGATTCAAGTTGGGGAGATGATGCAAAAGGCTAGAAGAATGTGGACTAAAACTTGGAACATGAGTCGGTGAGTTGATAAAGTAATGAAGGTTACCAGTAACAACTGGATCATTAGAGATGGAGGATGTTCCTGACTCAGGTTGCACAAATTCAGTACCATCAGTAGGAAATGGTTGATAATCATCATAATTTTCAGGAACTTGTTGTTGCTCAGGAATTTGTTGATCATGATTCTCTGAATTGAATATAGGATCTCTTATAAATGAGAAAAACAGATAGTCCTGGCTTGAATCATCCATATCCTTAGAGTCTAAATTGTCACTAAAGGATCCAAGACCTCCTACTTGTTTCCTATTGACACAAGAAGATTCAAACAGATTAGAATTGAATTAGTTTGACAATGAGACTAAATAAAATAACCACGCTGGACCATTGGCAACTGATGGAAAAGAATTTTCAAGGAATTTAACATTGAACATTTCAATGATAACATTCGTCTTAGCGTTATAAGCTCTATACGCTTTAGAGGCTAATGAATATCCAAGAAAAACTCCATCATCAGATTTTGCATCAAATTTGCCTATGTGATCATTTGAATTTAAAATCAAAACCGAACAACCAAAAGATTTAAGAAAATCTATGTTTGGTTTCCTGCCAAACATCAACTCATAAGGAGTTTTTTGTTTTTCTTTCACCAATAGAGTACGATTCAGAATGAAACACGCAGTTGATATGGCTTCATCCTAGAAAGTGATTGGAATCATAGCATCTGCTAATATTGCACGGGCTGCTTCAATCAATGTTTGGTTTTTCCTTTCTGCAACTCCGTTTTGTTGTGGAGTTCTAGGAGCACTGAACTGATAAGTTATCCCTTTTCCTGCACAAAACACGTCAACATTAGCATTTTTGAATTCTGTTACATTATCACTTCTAATTATTTTTACTTTAAGATCTACTTACTTTTCTACTTTAGTGATAAACTCTTTTAATAATTCAGCCATTTCAGATTTTTCACGCAAAAAGAAAACCCAAGAAAATCTTGTAAAGTCATCAATGATAACTAAACAATACGATTTCTTTCCAAGGCTTTGCACGTTTACAGTACCAAATGAATCCGTGTGTAACATCTGTAGAGGCTTTGAATTTGAGTTTATCTACTTGGTCTTATAAGACGCTCTGTGTTGTTTTCCTTTCAAACATGCTTTACAGAGATCTGATGTAGCAAACTTCTTTGATGGAATTCCTACTACATGACTTCCTGCTGCAAGTTTGTTCATGTTTTTGAAGTTGGAATGACTGAGACGTCTATGCAAAAGCTGGCTTTCATCTTTTGATACGTGAGCAATGAGGCAAGTTGTTTCTGTTAAAGGATCAATGTGAGACATATCTAACTTGTAGACAACTCTATCTCGAACAGCTTTAACAACCACCCACTCCTTGCTAATCTGTAATCCTGGCTTTAAAATATAACCATAAGAGTCATCAAATAAAGCAGAATATGATTTATCACATATTTTTGAAACACTTAAAAGATTAAAGTTTAACTTTTCACAGAAGTTGACTTTATCAATACTTACAATCCCATTAGATATCGTTCCTTCACCTGTTACCTTTCCACCTGATCTCCACCAAAAGCTACGTGAGTACCATCTTTTGTCTTAAAGTCCTGAAGTAAGGCTTGATTGCCTGTCATATGCCGGCTACACCCACTGTCAACGTACCATGTGTTTACTGCTCTCCGCGAGCGTACCTGCATTCAAAGACATTTAAGTTGAGTTAGTAACCCAAGCCGAGATGGTCTTGGGCTTTCCATATTTATCCATAATGGTTAACTGCTTGAAATGGACTTTATTTACATCAGGTTTCTTTTGAAATTTTTGATTTTCAAATCCTCTTTCAAAAACTGTCTGATTATCTTTTCTATGTTTTGACCTCAAAGCATTAAATCTGTTTTTAAGATCATCATCAAGAATTTTGTTGGGTCATTATAAGGCTGGTGCAACCAAAACCACTACACATAGTCAATTTTGGTGCTACATTCAAAGACTTCTGAAGCTAAGTATGAGATCTTCCGAAGTCTGAAGAACAACAGCTAAAGTCAACAGCTGAAGGGAACAGCTGAAGTCAACAGCTGAAGACAACAGCTGAAGTCAACAGGTGAAGACAACAGCTGAAGGCAACAGCTGAAGACAACAGCTAAAGCCAACAGCTGAAGACTATCTTCTGAAGACAAAGTCTGAAGACTTCCGAAGACAAAGTCTGAAGAAAGAGCTAAAGACAAAGTCTGAAGACTTCCAAAGACAAAGTCTGAAAAAAGAGCTTAAGACAAAGTCTGAAGACTTCCGAAGACAAAGTCTAAAGAAAGAGCTGAAGACAAAGTCTGAAGACTTCCGAAGACAAAATCTGAAGAATTCCGAAGACAAAGTCTGAAGACTTCCGAAGACAAAGTCTGAAGAAAGAGCTGAAGACAAAGTCTACTTCCGATGACAAAGAAGACTCCAAGCCTCTGAAGAAGCAGTCTTCCGAAGTATAAGTGGCTTCGGAAGAAGTTTTTCTTCCGAAGAAACTTATCCTTCGGAAAACATTGCTATGACCAGTAGACATAAGTATGGTCTCTGACAGTCCGCTGCAGACCTCTGATACAGCATGGCATCTTCCTAAAGAGCCATGTTGTTGACCATACTTTATTCTACTGTTTACCTTTTTATGATAGTACATGTTACTAACCTTAGTTGGTGACAAAAGGTAAGTCAGGGACATGTATTGACTACCAAATCTCAGATAATATATTTGAGATCCCTTAACCTATAGTCTTGTAGTATAGGCTTTTTGGTTATAGGTTTGCAGTTGGGATCAATGTATATCCGGCTGTAGGTAGTATTATATATATCTTCTCATTGTAACTTATTAAGTAGAGAGCAAGAGTTAGAGCCAAAACTTGAGCTTGTAAGAATCTTGTAATCCTTTGAGTTGAGAAGCAATATATAAAAGTACCTTGAAAATTTACATCCTGTGTTTATTTACTCCCTTGTTACTTGTTATATTGTGATCAACTCTTTCTAGATTCTTTCTGAGTGTTGTTCAAGGTGAGTTTGAGAGAAAAACCACTTGTTGAGTGACCAGCACACGATCCTGCAAATTTTTAAACTATCATTTGAAACATTAGAAAAGTTTTTCTTGTTAAATGTTTCATTTTTCATTCTCACTGAACGTGGAATAAAATTTCCTTGATTGTACTGTTGTGATCTAACAGTATACTGATTGTCATAATCAGAATTGATTCTTCTAAAGATCTCAAACCCAGAGAATGTTGTTTTGACTGATTTTGAAAACCATTATTATGATTTCTTTGAAATTTTGGATTAATATATCCTTGATTACCAAAATCCTTCCTAGGTGAGTTCTTTCTGAAGAAGCAATCCTCAATATTATGATTTCGCTCATCACACAAAGCACAGAATTTCTTAAAGTAGCAATCAACTATTGTGTGATTTGTCATATCATAGATGTGATAGTACTTGTAAAAATAACACTCAGATATGTTATGATTGTACATATTGTTGGATTCTTTATGCCCAAGACACATAGACTGTAACACCCGGAAGTTTGACTTTTTGGAGTGTCATGCGATTGAGTCTCAGTCGCATGGAACTCATGCAACTGGGGGACCAATCGCATGATGTTCGGGCGACTGAAGGTTCAACCGCATGGAACTCATGCGACTGGAGGTCCAGTCGCATGGTGTTCAGGCGACTGAAGGCCCAGTCGGTTGGAGCCTGGGTGACTAAACTGTAGCTATAAAGGAGGGGCAGCCATCTCCCCTCCCCCATACTTGCACATTTCAGTCGGAAGGAAGAGCAGAGAGAGAGAAAAGAGAAAGAAGAGAAAAAGAGAGAAAAGTGGTGGTTCGGGCTCGAAACGTGTCGAGTGACTAGTCCAAACAAAGCTCTTCATCTTCTTCTTGTTCGTGTGAGTTCTAGGACCCCACATTTACTTGTTTTCAAATGATTTTAGGGCTGGAACACATTTAAACCCGTTTTTGAAATGTATGAGTTTGACCCATTTGGGTGTAATTGTATGTAATGTGTTTAGAGTGCGATTTTGGACTTGTATATTCTTGAATGATGTCATGGTATGATTCCCTAAGGTTTAGGATGGATAATTTGAGCTGGAAATGAGTTTAGAGGAGTTTGAAGGCCGTATGTCGCGGCTGCTGTCGGGATGAACTCAAGTCGCTGCCCAGTTGGGGCTAGGCGACTGAAGGGCCAATCGCACGACTGAGGAATGACTGATGTCCAATTACACGACTAGGACTCAGTCGCACGACTGGGGACTTAATCGCACGACAGGTCACGCGACTGGGAGTTCAGTCGCATAAGTCCAGTCGTATAGCAGTTCAGTCACACGATTGAGAGTTCAGTCGCATAGATGCCCACTCGCATAGTTGTCCATTCGCATGATTGTATGCCCACTCGCATTGTTGTCCATTCGCATGATTCAGTCACATGGAGGCCATGCGACTGAAGTTGTCGAATCGCCCAAATAGGGCTGATGTGAATGAGGAGAGGTGTGTATGCAAGACGTATGTATGATAAGTATGATGTAGCCTTATATGATGGTAATGACTGATGATTTGTAAATATCGGTGTTCCTGGTGTCGATGTATGTTTATCTTTTTGTAGCTTTACGCGTATGATTAACGAATGAAACGAAAGTAATAAATAACGTAAAGTGAAAGATAATGAAAGAGGAACATGATGAATGAATGCATGCATTAATAAATGAACGAATGAATGTAAGAAAAGGCTTGCAAGCAAATGTATGGAGGTGCACACCCCTGGCAGGTGTTAGCTCAATGGTGTGCGGGTTAGTTACCTCGAAGGATGCACATTGGGGTCAGTCTTTGTGATTGACCATATGTATGTATGGGATCCTTGTCGCTTACCCTAGGTGACTAGATCAATAGTAGTGTACAACGTTCGTGATTGATCATCACAGGTCCAGCACTCGCAGTAGTGCACAATGTTAGGGGTATAGCGCATGGCATTGATCCAGAATGAATGAGGAAAGATAAGTGGTTCATGTACATACCCTAGGTGACTGGATCAGCAGTAGTGCATGACGTTCGTGGTTGATTACCACAGGTCCAGCACCAACAGTAGTGCATAATGTTCGGGGTATTGTACATGTCACTGAATGTAATGAACGTACGAATGAACATATGGAATGTATGAACGAATGTAACGAACGTACGAATGAATGTAATGAATGTATGAATGAAGGTAAGAAACGTAGGAACGAAATAAAGAGTTTATGAACGAACTTGAATGTTAACGATGAATAGTACACGAATGAAAAGCTAATGAACGAATGATGAAGATAGTAATAATATTATCTACGTGTACGTATGTTGTGTGATCGCATGTATGTAAGAACGGTTTTAATGAAAGAAAGTATGTTTTATTATAAAACTAGAACTCACTCAGCAACACTGACTTTTTATGTGTTTCTAGTTGGCAGGTAGTGTTGCTGAGGATGGCACGAGGCGGCTACTCAGCTCTTTTAGGATGGCATTCCTTTTGTAATATATAACGTTGAATGTATTTAGAAAACAAGGTGGTGTTTGTTGAGGATTCACATAAATAGGATTACTTAAGGAATCCTCTCACCACTAAAAGTCACTGTATATGACAATTTTGTAATTGACTAATGATATATCGCTTGCAAAAGCTTTTATGATGAAATGAGATATCTCTTTTGAATGTTTCCACTGCGAATGTCTATTTAAAATATTTGTAAATGTATGTTTTATGTGCAATGGTTGACCAACTGTGAGGTGCCCGGGAACGGGGCCTTACAAGTTGGTATCAGAGCCAAAGTTTAAGTGAAACGGGTAAAATTTTCAAAATAAACCTTAACTTAAAATAAGAATGGGACAAAAAGGGGAGGGATGCCAATCTGTGTAGCTGCATGCCATCATGTATTTTCGTAATGTTAACCAGAATTTATGTGCGCATGTTATGTGTTTATGTCTTACTGTTAGATTTAGATACTAATGTAGTCAGGACAGGTAATGCTCGGGGTACGAAGAGTAAAGTAAGTGGCTAATCACAACTAGCCACTGTAATTAGGGACTTGCTATGCTTGACATAAACTGAGCTATTCCCTTGAATGACCGTGTTGGTGTTTAAATCTTTCAGTGTGTGATAGAGAATGGCTGGTGGTAGATCTTCTAAGTCCTCACGGGGTAGAGGTGGTGGTGGACGTGGTGCTGAACCACGGGTCACAAGAGGAAGACCAAGGGTGGAGAAAGTGGTTCATGAAGAACACGAGACCCCTCATCTGGAGGGTGTAGACGAATGCGCCAATTTGAGAGCCTCGGTAAAAGAAGCAGTGGTAAAAGAGGTGCATCAGGTCATGCAGACGATCTTACCGTCTGTGGTGACCGAAGTGATTAAGGCTGTCAGGGAAGGTGAAAGAAAAGAGAGGAACAGGTCCTCGGGAAGACAGGAGCAATCAGGGCCGGAAACGGTTCTTTCTGATGATGAAGAGAAAGAGGTGGAGGAGCCTATGCATGAGACAGTACGAGGCTGTAATTACAGGGCGTTTATGAGGTGCAAGCCCCTTACTTTTGACGGTAATGGTACTGATGCTTCTGCTCATCGATGGGTGAGAGAAATGGAGGGTGTCCTCGATATCAGCGAGTGCCGGGAGGACTAAAAGTGAAGTTCGCTACCCACTCTTTCATGGATTCAGGTCGATGCTAGTGGGATAACATAGTCCAAGCTGAGGGTAGTAGGGCCATTGGCAAAATGAAGTTGTCCGAGTTGAAGAGGTTGGTGATCAAGGAGTTCTGTCCTCATCGAGAAATGGATAAAGTTGAGAGAGAGTTCCTGCAGCTGGAGGCGGGGACGATGACCCACCAACAGTACACCACGAAATTCAATGAAATGGCACGTCTGGTGCCGGATCAGGTGATTCCTCTGACGAGAAAGATCAAAAGGTATATTCAGGGTTTGCCGGCGGATATCCGCAGGCATATGATCGTCGCCCGACCAACCACCTTTAGGTCGGCGGTGGACTTGGCGGGGAGACTGTATGATGAAAGGGCAGTGGTGGTGGTGGCTGATGGTAATCGGAAGGGTGGTGACAGGAATTGGAACGGGAAGAGGTTTGGTCGGGGTGATGCCTCGACGAGTAACAAGAAGGCACGGGTGGATGACCGCCGTGTAGCCACACTGGGTACGGGACTGAAAAGGTGTGACAAATATGGAAAAGAGCATGGTGGGGAGTGCAGACTGGGGCTGAATGTTTGTTTCAAGTGTGGAAAGACCGGTCATATGGCTAGAGAGTGTAAGAGCATGAGGTGCTTGAACTGTGGGGAGAGTGGCCATATGAATAAAGACTGCAAGAAGCCGAGGTCTGAGAGTTCTGGCGTGAAGAAGACGGGGAATGAGGGATCGAAGGCAAGCGCCAGGGCATTCACGATGACGCAGGAAGAGGCTCGGACGGACCCTGATGTTGTGTCCGGTATGTTTCTGGTAAACCAAACTTTAGCCTCTGTATTATTTGATTCGGGTGCCAGTAGGAGTTTTATTTCTGCCGCTTTCTTTGCCAAACTGCCTGTTAGTCGTAGACGTGTTGACGTACCGTTTGATGTAGAAACTGCGATAGGTAAATCTTCCAGGATTTCCGAGGTGATAGAGGGTTGTGACGTGGAATTAGAGGGCCACAAATTTCCGGTTAGACCATTTGTGATGACTTTGGGTGGTTTTGATTTGGTGCTTGGGATGGATTGGTTGGTGGACTTCGAGGCAAATATAGTGTGTCGAAAGAAGATGATTTGTTTGAAAGCGCCTGATGGGAGTTCGGTAACTGTTTATGGGGATCGGGTCACGATGATTCCGAAGGTGATCTCAATGGCGGTGGCGGGAAAATGTATGAGGTGTGGATGTAGCCCCTTCTTATGTTATGTAAAGGATGTGGAAACGCCAACACCACAACTATCGGATGTCCCTATTGTGTGTGACTTTCCAGATGTGTTTCCCGAAGACTTATCGGGAGTGCCACCTGACCGAGAGATTGAGTTTCAGATTGATCTGATACCAGGAGCCCAGCCTGTTGCCAAAGCACCGTATTGACTGGCCCCGACGGAAATGAAAGAGTTGATGGAGCAGTTGCAAGAGGTGTTGGATAAGGGGTTCATTAGACCGAGTATCTCAGCTTGGGGTGCTCCGGTCCTGTTTGTAAAGAAGAAGGACGGTAGTATGAGAATGTGTATCGACTACCGTGAGTTGAACAAGCTGATGGTGAAGAACAGATACCCCTTGCCGAGAATCGATGATTTGTTTGATCAACATCAAGGTGCCAGTTGGTTTTCAAGGATAGATCTTCGATCAGACTACCATCAACTGAAGGTGAAAGAGCAGGATATCCCTAAAACAGCTTTTCGCACGCGCTACGGTCACTATGAGTTTCTCGTCATGTCCTTTGGTTTGACCAATGCGCCAGCTGCTTTTATGGATCTGATGAACCGGGTGTGTCGGCCGATGTTGGATAAATCAGTGATTGTATTCATCGATGATATCTTGATTTATTCGAAGAGTGAGGCTGAGCATGCCAGTCATATTCGAGAGGTTCTGGAGACGTTGAGAAGGGAGAAGTTGTATACTAAATTCTCCAAGTGCGCATTCTGGTTGCGTGAAGTTCAGTTCTTGGGTCACGTGGTGAATCCAAAGGGGATTATGGTTGATCCGGCAAAGGTGGAAGCGGTGATGCAATGGAATTCTCCAAAGACGCCATCTGAGATCTGAAGTTTCTTGGATTTGGCGGGCTATTATAGAAGGTTCATTCAAGGCTTCTCCAAAATCGCTTCTCCATTAACCAAGTTGACCCGGAAAGATGTAAAGTTTGTATGGGGTCAAGCTCAAGAGAAGGCGTTTGCCGAATTGAAAGCGAGATTGACCCAAGCTCCTGTTCTGTCATTACCCGAAGGAAGTGAAGATCTAGTGGTTTATTCTGATTTTTCCTATTCGGGATTGGGGTGCGTGTTGATGCAGAGGGGAAAGGTTATAGCCTATGCATCCTAACAGTTGAAAGTTCATGAGGTTAACTATCCTACTCATGACTTGGAGCTAGCAACTGTGGTCTTTGCATTGAAGATTTGGAGGGACTATCTCTACGGGACAAAGTGCACCATCTTTACCGACCACAAGAGCTTGAAGTACTTCTTCGAGCAAAAGGATTTGAATATGAGGCAACGGCGATGGTTGGAGCTTATAAAGGATTATGATTATGAGATCCATTACCATCCGGGCAAAGCCAACGTGGTGGCGGATGCCCTTAGTCGAAAAGAGAGGCACGAGCCGATTCGGGTGAAGGCGTACCAGCTGATTATGACCTCAGACGTGATGAAGCAAGTCAAGGAGTTTCAAGATGAGGCACTAAAGGAAGATCATCTTAACTCTGAAAGAATGAGAGGTCTGGTCACGGAGTTGGGTGAAAACACATTGGGTGTTAAAACCCAATTCGGGCGGATGCGGATTCCTCGTTTTGGGGATCTACGGGTAAAGATCATGGACGAAGCCCACAAGACTCGATAATCCATTCATCCCGGTGCTACCAAGATGTACCAAGACATGAAGAAAGATTATTGGTGGCCGGGTATGAAGCATGATGTGGTGGAGTATGTGAGTAAATGCCTTACTTGTTTGCAAGTGAAGGCCGAGCACCAGAAGCCGTATGGAAAGATTCAACCTTTGGATATACCGGAATGGATGTGGGAGCACTTCACCATGGATTTCATCACGAAGCTGCCACGTACCCCAAAATGGTATGATGCTATATGGGTGATTGTTGATCGTTTGACGAAGAGTGCTTACTTGTTACCGATGCATGAGACGTATTCATCCGAGAGGTTGGCCGATCTTTTCATCAAGGAGATTGTGACTCGTCATGGTGTACCGGTGTCAATTGTGTCTGATCGCAACACTCGGTTTACATCCAAATTCTAGATGAAATTCCATGATGCCATGGGGACGAGGTTACATATTAGCACGGCTTATCATCCCCAAACTGATGGTCAGTCAGAAAGGACCATTCATAATTTAGAGGACATGCTCCGGGCATGTGTGATTGATTTTAGGGGAAGTTGGGACGACTACCTACCGTTAGCAAAATTCTCATACAATAACAGCTATCATGCCAGTATTGGCATGCCACCTTACGAGATGCTATACGGCAGGAGATGCAGGACACTCGTTTGTTGGGGTGATATTGGACAGAAGGAATTGGGGAGCATCGAAGTGATCAAGGCTACGACTGAAAAGCTCGAAAGGATCAAGGCCTACATGAAGGAAGCCAAAGACAGACAGAAGTCGTATGTTGATAAACGACGCAGACCGATTGAGTTCCAGGTGGGTGATCGGGTTATGTTGAAGGTCTCACCTTAGAAGGGTATCAATCGGTTCAGAAAGAGGGGCAAGTTGAGCCTGAGGTATATAGGCTCTTTCCGAATCATTGCTCGAGTAGGAGAGGTGGCCTATAGGTTGGAACTACCAGATGAGTTAAGTGGAATTCACCCGACCTTCCACGTATCTCATCTGAGGAAGTGTTTGGCGTACGAGGATATGATCGTCCCACTGGAGGATATTGAGGTAGACGAACGAATCAACTATGTGGAGCAACCAGTGGCGATCATCGATCGAAAGGAGAGGAGGCTGAGAAATAAAGTGGTTCCTCTTGTGCGTGTACAATGGTAGCACAGGAAGGGATCCGAGTCAACGTGGGAAACCGAAGAAGAAATAAGGTAGCATTACCCACGATTGTTCGAGGAATAACAGGTTTTGGGAACAAAACATAAATAAGGGGGGTGGACTTGTAACACCCGGAAGTTTGACTTTTGGGAGTGTCATGCGACTGAGTCTCAGTCGCATGGAACTCATGCGACTGGGGGACCAATCGCATGATGTTCGGGCGACTAAAGGTTCAACCGCATGGAACTCATGCCACTGGAGGTCCAGTCGCATGGTGTTCAGGCGACTGAAGGCCCAGTCGGCTGGAGCCTGGGCGACTGAACTGTAGCTATAAAGGAGGGGCAGCCATCTCCCCTCCCCCACACTTGCACATTTCAGTCGGAAGGAAGAGCAGAGAGAGAGAAAAGAGAAAGAAGAGAAAAAGAGAGAAAAGTGGTGGTTTGGGCTCGAAACGTGTCGAGTGACTAGTCTAAACGAAGTTCTTCATTATCTTCTTGTTCGTGTGAGTTCTAGGACCCCACATTTACATGTTTTCAAACGATTTTGGGGCTGGAACACATTTAAAACTGTTTTTGAAATGTATGAGTTTGACCCATTTGGCTGTAATTGTATTTAATGTGTTTAGAGTGTGATTTTGGACTTGTATATGCTTGAATGATGTCATGGTATGATTCCCTAAGGTTTAGGAGGGTAATTTCAGCTGGAAATGAGTTTAGAGGAGTTTGAAGGCCGTATGTCACGGCTGCTGTCGGGATGAACTCCAGTCGCTGCCCAGTTAGGGCTAGGCAACTGAAGGGCCAATCGCACGACTGAGGAACGACTAATGTGCAATTGCACGACTGGGACTCAGTCCCACGACTGGGGACTCAATCGCACGACAGGTCACGCGACTGGGAGTTCAGTCGCATAAGTCCAGTCGCATAGTAGTACAGTCGCACGATTGAGAGTTCAGTCGCATAGATGCCCACTCGCATAGTTGTCCATTCGCATGGAGGCCATACGACTAAAGTATGTCCAATCACCCAAATAGGGCTGATGTGAATGAGGAGAGGTGTGTATGCAAGATGTATGTATGATAAGTATGATGTAGCCTTATATGATGGTAATGACTGATGATTTGTAAATATCGGTGTTCCTTGTGTCAATGTATGTTTATCTTTTCGTAGTTTTACGCGTATGATTAATGAATGAAACGAAAGTAATAAATAATGTAAAGTGAAATATAATGAAAGAGGAACATGATGAATGAATGCATGCATTAATGAATGAATGAATGAATGTAATAAAAGGCTTGCAAGCAAATGTATGGAGGTGCACACCCCTGGCAGGTGTTAGCTCAACGGTGTGTGGGTTAGCTACCCCGAAGGATGCACATTGGGGTCAGTAGTTCACAACGTTCGTGATTGATCATCACAGGTCCAGCACCCGCTGTAGTGCACAATGTTCGAGGTATAGCGCATGGCATTGATCCAGAATGTAAGAGGAAAGATAGGTGGTTCACGTACATACCCTAGGTGACTGGATCAGCAGTAGTGCACAACGTTCGTGGTTGATTACCACAGGTCCAGCACCAGTAGTAACGGACGTACGAATGAATGTAATGAATGTATGAATGAAGGTAAGAAACGTACGAACGAAATAAAGAGTTTATGAACGAACGTGAATGTTAACGATAAATAGTACACGAATGAAAAGCTAATGAACGAATGATGAAGTTAATAATAATATTATTGCAGGATCATGTGCTGGTCACTCAACAAGTGGTTTTTCTCTCAAACTAACCTTGAACAACACTCAGAAAAAGTCTATGAAGAGTTGATCACAATATAACAAGTAACAAGCAGTAAATAAACACAGGATGTAAATTTTCAAGGTACTTTTATATGTTGCTTCTCAACTGAAAGGATTACAAGACTCTTACAAGCTCAAGTTATGACTCTATCTCTTGCTCTCTACTTAATAAGTTACAATGAGAAGATATATATAATACTACCTACAGCCGGATATACTTTGATACCAACTGGAAAACCTATAACCAAAAAGGCTATACTACAAGACTATAGGTTAAGGTATCTCAAATATACTATCTGAGATTTGGTAGTCAGGACATGTCCCTGACTTACCTTTTGTCACCAACTAAGGTTGGTAACATGTACTATCATAAAAAGGTAAACAGTAGAATAAAGTATGGTCAACAACATGGCTCTTTAAGGAAGATGCCATGCTGTATCAGAGGTCTGGAGCAGACTGTCAGAGACCATAGTTATGTCTACTGGTCATAGCAATGTCTTCCGAAGGATAAGTTTCTTCGGAAGAATAACTTCTTCCAAAGCCACTTATACTTCGGAAGACTGCTTCTTTCGAGGCTTGGAGTCTTCTTTGTCTTCGGAAGTAGACTTTGTCTTCAGCTTTTTTTTCAGACTTTGTCTTCAGCTCTTTCTTCAGACTTTGTCTTTGAAAGTATTCTTCAGACTTTGTCTTTGGCTCTTTCTTCAGACTTTGTCTTCGGAAGTATTCTTCAGGCTTTGTCTTCGGAAGATAGTCTTCAGCTGTTGACTTCAGCTGTTGTCTTCAGTTGTTGGCTTCAGCTGTTGTCTTCAGCTATTGACTTCAGCTGTTGTTTTCAGTTGTTGACTTCAGCTGTTGTCTTCAGACTTTGGAAGATCTCATACTTAGCTTTGGAAGCCTTTGAATGTAGCACCAAAATGACTATGTGAAGTGGTTTTGGTTGCACCAACCTTATAATGACCCAACAAACTCCCCTTAGGCTGATGCTACCAAAACTTCACTTCTCTCTTCTTCTCAAAACTTACAGCTGTTGGATTCTGTATGCCCAAGACACATAGAATATTGATGTGGTTAGTACGTCATGATCCAAGTCAGGTCATACCCAATAACAAGCTTAGCAAACACCAATTAATATTTAATTGATGATATGATCATACAATTAAATAAATACACCATTTTAGAAAATGGGTTTTCTAAATAAGTTGCATATGAGATTGAACAATTTATAGGGATACTTTGTTCATATGTATTGTTTGTAATGTTATTTATCTTAAATAACATCAAATAATAAAAGAATGTGTGTGTGAGTTATACAATTAAAAGGTTGATTATATAACGCAAATAAGTGACTAGTTAAAACTAATAAAATGGGTGTTTAAGTTTTTGGGGGGAAACCCCTTGGACATGAAAAATCGGCCGCCCTTTGTGGGGTTCAAGGGCCTTTTGTTTCTTGAAACAACACACTCCATTTACAAGCTAGACACTCTTTCACTCATTCTCTCTCACACACATGCAAGAACTACATCTTCTCTCCATCTTTTGAAGAAGAACACAGCTGAAAAATTCGGATTTTTCAGTCTTGTGAGTTCGAAATTGGTGTACAAAATCCTAGCAAAAGGGTGTTGCTTGGAGGCTTTTGGGTATGAACACTTGAGGGCATCTATTCTTGATGTTTTGGCCATTCAAGAGCAGCTTCTTCTTCATCAAATATCACGTTTTTGCAGCCCTTTATGGATGATGTCTCATCCACGTTTTTTTAGCAGCCTTTGGAAGGTAGTATGTATTGTTGTTTTGGTTGTTTCCTTCTTTTGATAGCTAGTTCATACACATATGAAAGATCCTTACAATCTTAGGTTTGTTGTTGCTATAAAATGAACTTAATATTTCAGATTATATGACATGAAATAATCAATTTAATCCACTGCGTTTTCTTGGTTTATATGGTTAAACTAGTTTGTTAAAGGCCAACAAATCCAACATTGGCATCTAGAGCCGGATATGTGGATGACTAGTTTCATTTCTCCTTGTAAAATTGGTTTTATAGGGTTTTAACAACCAAATTAGGGCTGTTTTGTCATGATATGATGATACCCCAACCTTTCAAGGTTATATCTTGCATGCTTAGATTAAATGTTGAATGGAAAGATATCAAATTGGTTGATTGTGCTTTGTTTGGACAAAAGACCCTAAATTCTTAGTTTATGTTGGCTGAAAATTTAGGGTCAAATGGGGTTCATTTTGGTTCTTGAAATGATGTATATGGATACATATATTAGTGCATAACATAGCCTTGACCATGTGTGTTTTGGATTTGGTTGATTGTAATCTTGTCATGTTGGTTGTATTCTTTCTATTTGGGTTGTAATAATTCCTTCTGGTGTTTCTATTTGGGTTGTAATTTGTTTATTCATTTGGCAATGTAATAAATAGATTAGGAGTGTTTTTTTTCTTTTACTAGAAAATATGCATTAGGATATATATTTGTAAAAGAAGATGCTCAGGAAGGAAGCACAAAAGGAAGACACAAAGGATGGACTTGAAGCATTTGGATGCAAGTTCAAGTGGGAGTCTTTGGAGACCTCATCATTTGTGTTTTGTTGAACCCTTAGGAAAGACCTTATGACAACACTTGTGATGGCAAACAAGTGTAGTCAACTTAGTGGCTATGGTTATGTACATATGTTTGTATGATTATGCTTGTATGGTTGTTTGTTGTATGATTGATGTTTGATATTTGGATATGCATAACAAACTCATTAGCAAACTTAACAAGCTGAAAATTTATGGTTTCTAATCATTAAGTGTTTAATAAAAGGTTATTAAAAGGATTAATGATTTAATAAAAGAGGTTTTATTAAAAATGAACCATAGGATACCTTGTATTTGAAAGCATGCGAATACAAGGTACATAGAGTTTTCAAAACTAGAATTAATGAAAACTAAAAATCCCTTTGGAAACAAGTTTCACACCATCCTTTTACACGACACTCGAATCACTTGGGAACTATTTGTGGGATAAAGGTCACCTAACCCCTTGTAGGGAACTTGTGATTTGAGGTGGGCTTAACATATTTGTGGGATAAAGGTCACCTAACCACTTGTATGGGTAAACTCACACGTGCGTGTAAGTAGGGCGACTTGAATTGGAAACCATGTGCATAGGGTCACCGAAGCATGGCGTACAATGGTGTTGATGGGATTAAACATGCCGACCAAACATAAGATGTTTAACCGATCCCATAAAGGCTGGAAGTTGCAAAAGGTTGCAATTGTCAAATGTTGACTACCATGTTAATTCATATAATGGGATAAAGGTCACCTAACCATTATTTGAATGTAACATTGGATTCTAGATTTTAATTATTAATTGTCTATGAGACATAAAGGGTATTAATAATTAAAATGAAATTTTTCAGAAATACTAATAAGAACTTTGTAAATTTTGTAGAATGGTCGCAAACAATAATGCTATCACCCTGACCGTCCATACCTTATCACTGAGAACTATTTTAAGAAAGGGATCCTTTGAACCATAACAGGTTTATGGACTGGTCTCGAAACTTGAGAATTGTTCTCAAGCAAGGGAAAAGGCAAATGTCCTTGACGATCCTATTCCTAACCAACCCGACCCCGACGATGTTGAGGCCGCTTCGAGAAGCTTAGCTGTCCTGTCTCAAAGGAGTTGGCCAAGGATTTGATCCTTAATGGCCTAACTAAAATTTTAAGACATTCATAATGAGTTACAATATGAAGGGATGGGACAAAAGCATTGGTGAGTTTCACGCAATGCTCACAACAGCTGAGGATGGGATGGGTAGAAAGGTTCTACCTATTCTCTAGATCAATAAGGGAGGGAATGGAAAGGCGATTCCCGATCCCAAGGAAAATGTTGCCAAAGGAGAGGGGCACATCAAAGGCAAAGGGGAAGGGAAGATCAAAGCGGAACCTCCAAAACCTAAGCTTATGAAGCCTAAGGTAACGGAAAACGATCCATGCTTTGAGTATGGTGAGATGGGTCATTTGAAAGGGAATTGTCCAACCTATCTCAATGAGTTGAGAAATAAGAGGGATGCTGGGCAAACCTCAAGCACAACTTTCATAATCCATATTGACTTAAATTTTATTTCCTCAAACCACATGGGTAATTGGATACCGCATGTGGAACTCACTTTTGCAATCTGTTGCAAGGGTTCAAAATAAATAAGCACTTTAAGAAAGGAGACTATGTGTTGAAACTTTCAAAAGGTTTGGAAGTTGTTCTTCAAAATATGTTATATGCTCCTAGTTTGACTAGGAACATAATTTTAGTTTCCCTTTTAAAACGATGTGGCTATGATTTAAAGTTTGTAAATGATGGTATTTATGTTTATATGGATGATGTATATTATTTCAAGGCTATGCCTTGTAAGGATATTTATGAATTGGTTCATGATGATTCGTCCTATAATAACACATTATACCTATCATGCACCAAGTGACTTAAAATGGTTTAAGTGACTCTTATCCTTGGTCATTGTCATCTTGGTTACATAAACAAGAATCGGATTTAAACACTTTAAAAGAATGGTCTTTTGAAAACAAATGAAAATTGTTCATTTGATAAGTGTGAATCTTGTTTACAAGGTAAGATGACCAACATACCCTTTAGTGGTACTAATGAGAGGGCAAAACACTTATTAGGAGTCATACACTTGGATGTATGTGGTCCTTTTAAGACAATGACAAGGTATGGTGAAACTTACTTCATTACCTTTACCGACGATTATAATCGCTATGGTTATGTGTACTTGATGGCACATAAACATGAAGAATTTGAAATGTTCAAAACTTCAAGAATGAAGTAGAAAATCAACTCGATAGAACTAACCAAAGTTCTCCGTTTAGATAGAGAAGGTGAATACCTAAGTGAGACTTTTAGGGATCATCTAGGAATTTGCAAGATTGTCTCACAACTTACTCCTAACAGAACACCATAACATAATGGTGTGTCTAAAAGGAGAAATCGAACCCTATTGGATATGGTTCGACCTATGATGGCTATAAGCTCACTACCTCTATAATTTTGGGGTTTCGCACTACTCTCCGCGGCTCGTATTTTGAATATGGCCCAAACCAACTAAAAGTCGATTCACTAAGTGTATATTTGTTGGATATCCAAAAGGACTGTATAGGATACTACTTCTTTGATCCAACAGAGCAAAAGGTATTTATTGCTCAAAAGGCAGAGTTCTTGGAAGCCAAGTTCCTTATGGAAGGAATGACGTATAGAACAGTGGAATTTGATGAGGATCAAGATCCATAAGCCGATACACGTTTGGTTAACACTAGCAATCAACAGAAGGTTGTTGATTATGATCAAGAGGTTGATCAATACACACAAATGTTCGCACATCTGGTAGAGTTAGCATTCCACATGAAAGATATGAATTTTACATAGATGAATGCTACGTGGTTGACTCCGATGAGCCAACTACATACCATGATGCAATGTCCAATTCGTATTGTGACAAGTGGCTAGGAGCCATGAATGTAGAGATGGAATCCATGTATGACAACCAAATTTGGGAATTGGTTGACCCTCTACTTAACTCCAAACCGGTTGGATGGAAGTGGGTTTTCAAGAAGAAAACAGAAATGCATGGAAACTTGGATACTTGCAAGGCAAGACTTGTAGCAATAGGTTTCACTCAAACTTAAAGGGTTGATTATGATGAAACCTTCACGCCTCTGGCAATGCTAAAGTCTATCAGGATATAGTTTTCCATTACTTCTCATTATGATTATGAGATTTGGCAAATGGATGTCAAAACCGCTTTTCTTAATGGACATCTCGAAGAGACTGTCCATATGGTTCAGCCTGAAGGTTTTGTCGATCCAAATCATCCTGATAAAGTATGCAAGTGAAAGAGATAAATCTATGGATTGAGACAAGCATCGAGAATTTGGAATCAACGTTTTGATGAAGAGATCAAGAAATTGGGTTTCATCAAGAACGCTGACGAGGCTTGTGTGTATCAAGGGGCTAGTGGGAGTGTAATTACGTTCTTAGTATTGTATGGTGATGACATACTACATTTTGGAAATGACATTCCAACCATGGAAGGTGTTAAAACCTGGCTTGGAAGTTGTTTTTCCATAAAAGATCTCGGTGAAGCCGCCTATATTTTGGAAATAAAGATCTATAGGGATAGATCGAGGCGGTTGATAGGGTTAAACCAAAGTGCATACATTGATAAAATCTTGAAAAGGTTCATGATGGAAAACTCTAAGAAAGGTATAGTACCTATTCAAAGAGGGACAATATTGAGTGCATCTCAATGTCCAAGCTCAAAGGATGAGCAAGATCGTATGAAGGACATCCCATATGAGTCTGCTATAGGATCCATCATGTATGCGATAATATGCACTAGACTGGACGTGTCGTGCGCGTTAAGCATGACAAGTAGATATCAGCAGAATCCAAGTAACACCCATAGGATGGCTGTTGAAATTATATTAGAATACCTTAGGACGACTAAGGATATGTTTCTAATATACGGATCTGATGAAGAGGAACTAGTTGTAAAGGGTTACACGGATGCGAGTTTCCAAACTAATCGAGATGATCCTCGATCACAATCAGGATACGTCTCCATTATGAATAGGGTAGCATTGTCCACTACAGAATACGAATACATAGCTGCCTCATTAGCAACTTGGAAGCTGCATGGATAAAAAGGTTTATCACTGATCTAAGGGTGGTCTCTACCATTCAAGACCCCTTAGAGATCTTTTGTGATAACGAGGGTGCGATTGTTCAAATCAAGGAACCCCGTGCACGTCAAAAGATTAGGCACAATGAGCGGAAATTCAACTACATAAGGGATGAAGTTGAAAAGGGAAAGATATGTATTCGCAAAGTTCACTTTGATCAAAACATTACGGATCCACTCACGAAGCTCCTTGAAAGGGCAAAGCATGAAAGTCATACTTGTGCCTTAGGACTTCGATATTTTAGTGATTGGAATTGATCTGTTTAGTATTAATATTATTAATATGGAACAATTGTAATACTTAACTTATCTATGTATTTACGATTTTTTGAGTTATGTTCCTTTTAGCATGTTTACATCCATGAATAATTTTATTA
This sequence comes from Flaveria linearis, assembly GCA_024085815.1. NCBI lineage: Eukaryota > Viridiplantae > Streptophyta > Magnoliopsida > Asterales > Asteraceae > Flaveria > Flaveria linearis. The sequence goes on from CM044005.1 coordinate 67,537,505, forward strand.
TTCTAAATGTTCGTGGTCGGTCATATTTGTAGGAACAAGTATGAATGTAAGACTATTATGAACTTGGATTGGTGGATATTCATAAGGCATGAATATAGAGCAATTGGTTGCTGCCAAGGTTCATAGATATTCGTGCGATACGAATATTGGACTGACCCGCATCTCAAATCATACTACATGGAATCTTATTGATTGATCATAAGTAAATTTGAGTAAAGGCGAATATCATTTGGTATCCTCCGACCTGAGATACATATTGGGTTTTGATATTCACCAAGTGTTATACCTTGAGCTAGTTCTTCACTGATATGAAATAATTGTCAGTACATACGGCTATGTTCAGGTATGACATAAGGTGATTGTGAGAAACGTATGTAGTCAAGATGGGATTTGTTCCTCTTATTCATTGAGAGTATGATGTCTAAGGCCTGATTAAGTTAAATCAACAAGGAATGATCATTCTGTGTCCTTGGATTTAACATGACATCTGTAACAAAAGTATAAATGATTGATTCACCTAAAACATTTCAAGTTGGATACTTGAAGGGGATAATGTTATTGAATGGCTTCTAAGTCATGCGTATTGAGGGTAGTAAACCGTTGTTAGGCGGTATTTACTGCTTGCATCAATCTTCTATGAATCTTGTGCAAGTGAGAGATTGTTGGATTCTGTATGCCCAAGACACATAGAATATTGATGTGGTTAGTACGTCATGATCCAAGTCGGGTCATACCCAATAACAAGCTTAGCAAACACCAATTAATATTTAATTGATGATATGATCATACAATTAAATAAATACACCATTTTAGAAAATGGGTTTTCTAAATAAGTTGCACATGAGATTGAACAATTTATAGGGATACTTTGTTCATATGTATTGTTTGTAATTTTATTTAAGTATCTTAAATAACATCAAATAATAAAAGAATATGTGTGTGAGTTAAACAAATTAAAAGGTTGATTATATAACTCAAATAAGTGACTAGTTAAAACTAATAAAATGGGTGTTTAAGTTTTTGGGGGGAAACCCCTTGGACATGAAAAATCGGCCGCCCCTTTGTGGGGTTATATAACTCAAATAAGTGACTAGTGAAAATCGCCTCTCACACACATGCAAGAACTACATCTTCTCTCCATCTTTTGAAGAAGAACACAGCTGAAAAATTCGGATTTTTCAGCCTTGTGAGTTCGAAATTGGTGTACAAAATCCTAGCAAAAGGGTGTTGCTTGGAGGCTTGTGGGTATGAACACTTGAGGGCATCTATTCTTGATGTTTTGGCCATTCAAGAGCAGCTTCTTCTTCATCAAATATCATGTTTTTGCAGCCCTTTATGGATGATGTCTCATCCATGTTTTTTCAGCAGCCTTTGGAAGGTAGTATGTATTGTTGTTTTGGTTGTTTCCTTCTTTTGATAGCTAGTTCATACACATATGAAAGATCCTTACAATCTTGGGTTTGTTGTTGCTATAAAATGAACTTAATATTTCAGATTATATGACATGAAATAATCAATTTAATCCGCTGCGTTTCTTGGTTTAAATGGTTAAACTAATTTGTTAAAGGCCAACAAATCCAACAACAGCACCAAGGAAAGTAAGTATCTATCAGTTTCCTTGTTCTTTCCTGATGTGGTGCTGAGAAGTTTGTACAAATCCTTGGTGGACAGAACATCCAGTTTGTCACCTTGGATTATATGTACCCTTTCTTGTGGCCCTCTGAAAAGAGTTAGTTAATGGGAAGTATAGTCATATTCCTATCTAACTATTGGTTCCAATTCCAGACCCTCCACCATCTGTAGAAAGGTTGCGCCCTTGGTGGTAGGTCTTTCCTTGTCTTCCTGTCTTCTCAACTTCAACTCTTCTTTGATCTTGGCCTTTGCAGTTAGCTCGGCTAGATGAAGACTGCTGAGATAATTTCTGATGATAGCAGCAGTCTTAGAGTTGGAGGGATTGGAGAATGGCTTCTCTGCAAGCTCAGCAATGTCAAATCTGCTGAGATGCAATAGAGAAGTGGCATTGATCCGGTTGGTTTCACCATTCTCTCTTTTAACAACAAAGTTGTGAGAAGGTTCATCGAACCTCAACTGGATTATAACTTTCCTAGGTCCAGGAGACTGACTAGGAATCCTGTCCTCCTTCCTTGTATCCAGTAGAGTCGCCAATTTTCTTCTTAGTCTCTTGCCTTCAGCATTGAGAGTATCAGAGTTGAGACCGAGAAGTCTTGAAGCCTGGCCCAAAGTACTTCTAGGCAACTCTAGAAATTGACCTCGAGTGAGGGAGCTTGAAGAGTTATCAACATAGGTGATGTTGATAAGGTCTCCCTCACAGGAGATGCTGCTCATAGTAGTGCAGTTGATGAGCCTTGTCTTGATCTCCTTTATTTCCTCAAGAGAGAGATGTTTAGAAGGCTGAGGGGATGATCTTGGTTCCTGTTAGTAGGTTTAGGTTTAGTGGTTCTAGGTTGTGTTGTGGGTTTAAGGATAGGAAGCTTAGGTGGTTGAGGTGATGAGGTAGGCTTGGGTAGAGTTGTGGGTTCAGGGGTAAAGGTTTCATCTGAGGGTTCGGTTTTGATGGGAAATGGGATTGGTTCTTCTGGTGTGGGTTGTGGTTGAGTGGCTGGGGTAAAGGTCATTCCCTGTCCCCTCCTATACTTCTCCTTCCTCTTCCCCATACAGATGTTAGCTTTTATTTTGCTAACAATCCGTTGGAGTGTCCTTTTGGACATGGGTCCCACCTGCCTACAAGAGAAGCCGTGAGCCCGGAGATAGTCTTCCATCCAGGCTTTGTCACTGAGCTTCTTGGTGGCAGTGACCCTATCTACCTCCTTCCTCCGCTTCTTCTCCTTCATCTTCTCTCTTGCAGCCCACTTCCTTTCTTTCTCCATTTGATCCTGCTCTTTGTTGTGCAGCAGCAGGATCATATCATCATCATGTGGAGAAAGTTTAGGAAGACTGAAGCCTCTTGAGAGTAGGAATTTAGTCCTGGCCTCTCTCAGCTGCAAGGCTGCTTTCCTTTGTTCTTCTTCTTCCCTCTCCAAGGCCAACCTGGCTTCTTCTTCTTGTCTTAGCCTGGTTGTCCTTTCCAAAATCACCAACTCCTCTAGTGGTAGCAGGAGTACTTCCTCATTAGCAGCTCCTAGGTTGATTAGCTGATCAATGAGTGCTGTCCTTCTCTAGTTGTTGATTTCCTCCTGATTGGCTGCAGCTGCCTTTGAACTAGCGGCTAGCAGCTTCTCAGCAGGAAATCTACCTTTCTTCTTTAGCTTCTCAATCTTTTCCTCTTCCTGAAGCTCTTCCGCAGTCATTTTCCTTTTGCCTTTTTCTTTTGACTGTGGTGGTTCTTGGATAGAGGGTTCGGATTAAGAGAGAGGTTCAGCTGGTGTTTGGGATGGAGGTATATCAGAAACGTCCTCCCTGCTCAACTCAGATGCTATTTCAGCAATGACATCTGTGATGATTAGTTCCTCGGACATTTGGAAAAACCTTCCGCAGCTTCCATCTCAGCTTCGGAAGACTTATCTTGTCCTCCCAAAGTTTCAACTTTAGCTTCGGAAGTTTCAGCCTGAGCTTCGGAAGAGGAGGCTGATGCAAGTTCTGTCCCAGCTATTTCAGTTGCTGGGCCATCAGTCCCCATTTCCCCTTTGATGTTAATCTCAGGTTCCATGTGGACCTTAGGTTGACCAACTTCTTCCACAGTGGTAATAGGTGCAGTCAGTCTTTGAAGCTCCTCAGCCCCAAAGTATATGAGTGTGGTGTCAGGGCTGGGCTGTTCTAAGGAGGATCTCAATACAAACTTTGTGAAAAGTCTGTAGAGATCATGAAGCATCTTGGTGTCAATATTTAGAGTTGATTGAGATGACTCAGGTAGGGTGATGAGTTGGGAAGTAGAGGACTGGATCAGTGGTTCCCCAGATGTTTGTCTCTGATCTTTCTCCCCCTTTTTGGTAGCATCATCTTGAGAGCTAGATGAGCTAGAGGAAGAAGTCAATGAGACCTGAATAAGTACATGCCTAACAGACCTCTCCGTCTGTTTCTCAGCTAGTTGAGCCTTGAGATTGTCAATCTCAAGTTGCTGAGTAGATGTCCTTGTCTCTAAGATCCTCACCTGAGATTCAAGGCTCGAGACCTTAGAGATCAAGTACTGAAGAGTGAGTAGCATACTTCCCTCATCTTCATGTGAAGAATCATGGGGAGATGAGATAACATGCCTAGTATGTTCAGTCTCACCACCAGATGTGGCTTCTTGGCACCCTGGATGCCTTTGCTTAAATTCATCTCTTACAGAGATGTCAATGGGCAAAGTTGCCATAGACTCAGTCTGATTGATATTACCACTGTCCTGAGAGCTCAATGAGAGACTCTGAGTAGTGGCAACTGAGCCTACATGAGTCCCCTCCACATCAGTGGGACTCACCTCAGTAGTTGGCTGCTGATGGGGGCTAGAGATAAGGGATCTCTCTTGGCTCTGTTGATCTTTGAGAGGGTGTTATAGATCAACTTCATGTCCATGGAGAGATGTTATCTCTTCATCAGTTCGGAGTAATAGGTCAGCGAATGATAAAGAGATTAAACCTACTGACCTGGGACCTAGATCAATGTCTACAGGCATTGAGCCTCTTGTGGGGCTGTCCCTTGATAGCTACACAGGGGAGTGTAAAGACTCACCCTGTGGGCTAAAGGCTTGGGTTTTGGGCTCTTAGGATTGAGACTGAGGAGGCTCAAAACCCAAATTAAGGTCAAAGGAGAAGGATGGTGTGACCTCGGACTGAGGGGGAGCCCAAGATTCCACTCTAGCCCTTTTGGATTGAACTGGAGGAGCTTGTTCAATCAGAGTAGATTGAACAAGGGTTCGTTTGGGGCGTCTATGACATGTAATTTTGATGGGTGGAGAAGGTATGGGGACATTTGTGGTGGAGGTTGCTGGTGTGGGTTCATCACCTGTGGGGTTAACATGTATGTCACCAGAAGCTATGCGCTCAATCATCTCTGTAGGTAAAGGAGTGTACAGTCCAGTAAAGTTGATGGACACCTTCTTCAATGTCTTGAATATGGTAGGCCGCACTCGGGGAACAGTTAGAGCAGCTGCATACACAAGCTTCCTCTGTTCTAACTCGCAGTTGATGAAGTGTTGAATGTATCGGGGATACATGAAGAATGTGTTCCTTGCAAGATTTCCTATTAAGTTAGTCAACACAAACCTTGAGTAGTTAAAGTGTAGACCTCTCACCAACCCGTGAACTAGTCATCCTAGTTCGTATGGGATTTGATCCCATCCCTCAGACTTGTTGGATAAGCAGTGCAGGACAATGTGCAGACGAAACTTCCAATGATATGAGAAGTTGAACTTGTAGACGGTTGACCTGCTTACATCTCCACCATATCCCATGAGGATGTAGGTGCTATCCAAGTCTTCTTTGGGAAACTCAGTAGGAGCTCCATCATCATGAAGCTTGAGATGCTCCCTGATGAGTTGTTCACTGATGATCAACTCCTGTCCACAAATGCGGGTTCTCAGGACGCGAATCCCATTTAGGACTTCAGCTTGACCGTTACTCCAAAATTCAGTCATGTAGTTGGAGTAAACGGTGGGGTTAATAGTAAGCGCCGTGAGGTAGGTTGATTCAGTAAGAAAGGTGATAATTTAGGTGAAGTTGGCATCTGTTGACGAATCAAGTAATGCGACCTGGTTGTGCTGAGGGTTTAGAGCCATTGCAGAGAAAGTAAGCTTTAATTTGGGTGAAATTTCAGGTTTGACAGTGAAGGGAATAGATAGGGCAGTAAATTGGTAAAAGAAGATGAAATTGATCACTCTGGATTATTTAAAGGGGATAAATTGTGGTAGTGGCGGTAATAGGGTAACTGTTTGGGGCTAACTGTGGGTGGTTATGACGGTTTTCTGCTGTGAAATGACATTGGCGGCAAGGGATAATTTTAAATAATCTGACCATCATTAGCAAATTTTACCTTTTACAGAGTGGGGCCCAAAGAATTCCGTTACACGTAAAAATCTCTCTTTCCGAATAAAACATTTCCGATGGTAATTTATTTTCCGAAGGCAAGTTTCTCTTCCGAAGCAAAGCATTGCTTCCGAAGGTAAAAATTGTCTTTCCGAATGGAGAGTTATATAAGCTTCGGAAGTAGATCTGATGTAAAATCAATTGCTTCTTCCGAGACCAAAAACTCTTCCAAGAAGAAAATTTCCATTGAGGAATTTGGCTTCGGAAGATATTTAAGAATATCTTCCGAGAGTTAATTCCTCTTCGGAAGGAATTTACACTTAGAATATATAAAAAGATCTTTGGTAACAGGGCTTAAATTGTATTGACACAAGACATTACACATTAAAATAGCTTTCAAAAGAGGTAGTTAGTCAATGTTTATCATCCCAATAGCTGATATGAGATACTTAAATCTTTGTTCATCAAAAGCTTTTGTAAACAGGTGAGCATATTGTTCATTTGAGATAACCTTGATTAACTTTATCAGGTTTTTCTCATGAATATCTCTAATGAAATGGTACCTAATATCAATGTGTTTTGTCTTTGAGTGCTTCACTAGATTCTCAGTAATGGAGATAGCACTGTTGTTATCAATATGGATAGGAGTAGTCATGAAGTTGAATCCATAGTCTAATATCTGATTTTGAATCCATAGCAGTTGAGCACAGCAGCTAGCAGCAGCAATGTATTCAGCTTCAGCAGTTGATGTAGAGACAGAGGATTGTTTCTTGCATTGCCATGAGATAATCCTTCCACCAAGAAATTGACATCCTCCTGATGTTGATTTCTTGTCAATGTTGTAGCCACCATAATCACTGTCAGAGTATCCATAGAGATTGAAATCACTATTTCTTAGATACCAGAGACCTAGTTTAGGTGCTCCTTTGAGGTATCTGAGGATTCTCTTAACAGCAGCTAGGTGAGACACCTTTGGACCAGCCTGATATGTTGCACAAATGCATGTGGCAAACATGATATCTGGTCGACTAGCAGCGAGATACATCAGAGAACCAATGATTGCTCTATACTGATGTTGATCAGTATCCTCCCCCTCAAGGTCAGGGCAAAGATTATGGTTTCTGGGTATGGGTGTCTTGGCTGGTTTACAGTCCTTCATTTCAAATCTATCTAAGATGTCTTAGACATACTTGGATTGATTTATGAAGAACCCTTCCTTCATTTGCTTTACCTGAATTCCAAAGAAAAAGTCCATTTTTCCCATGGAACTCATCTCAAACTTCTGCTTCATAATGCTCTCAAAGTCCTTACACATTTGGTCATTTGAAGAACCAAATATGATGTCATCAACATAGACTTGAACGAGCAAAATGTCTTCTCCAGACTTCCTGATGAAGAGCGTCTTGTCAATGGTACCTCTAGTGTAGCCATTCTTCAGGAGAAACTGAGACAAAGTCTCATACTACAGCCTAGGTGCTTGGTGCAGCCCATATAGAGCTTTATCTAACTTGCACACATAGTTAGGATGTTGTGGGTCTTCAAATCCTGGAGGTTGACATACATAGATTTCCCTATCTATATCCCCATATAGAAAAGCACACTTGACATCAAGTTGGTAGACTATGAAGTTCTTGGATGCAGCATAAGCTAGGAAGATCCTAACTGCCTCAAGTCTTGCAACATGTGCAAAGACATCAGTATAATCGATTCCTTCCTCTAGGGTGTATCCTTGAACTACTAGCCTTGCCTTGTTCTTGATAACCAAGCCTCTATCATCTTTCTTTTTTCTGAAAACCCATTTAGTGCCTATTGGTACTTGACCAGATGGTAGTGGGCATAGATTCTAGACCTTTTGTCTTCTGAATTGAAGCAGCTCCTCCTACATCGATTCAACCCAACTACTATCCTTTAAGGCATCTTCCACCTTCTTGGGTTCCATCTGAGATAAAAAGCATGAGTACAAGCAGACATTCCCATGATGAGTTTGCCCTCTTGTTCTCACACCCTCAGAGACATTCCCTATGATGTTCTCAGGTGGATGAGTGTTGTGAATCCTAAGATGAGGAATCACTTCCAGTTGCAGAGATAAGTCCAGATTGGACATATTCTGATCAGGAACTGGATCACTCTGTCCAGCTGCTGTTTCAAAGTCATTCAATGGAGACTGATTGAATGATTGAGAAACATCATCAATGGTTGGCTGTGAAGTAGTATTAACAGCTGCATGTTCCTTGAGAATACTACTTTCAACCTGGTGTTGTAATGGATCACCTGAAGAGCTTTGGGGTTCATCAGGTGATTCACTTGTTGAAGCTTCACTATTCCTAGAGATAGTTACACTATCAGATCTGTGAATGGTTGAAGCTTGTTGCCTTTCAGCTCTTGGAGAACTTGGAAGAGGTCTGGGAAGCTCAAATAGTTGATCAGCATCAGCATCTGCATCACTTTGAGCACCTATTCCAGCTGAAACATTCTCACAAGATGGTTTAGAATAGTTTGGAAACAATTCTAAATCAAAGATATAATCAGGTCCATTCCCCATAACACAAGGAGTGTGCTCATTAACAACTATATTGGATGACTCCTCAAATTGTTGATTCTTAATGTTGTATACTCTATAAGCTTTGGAGCTAGAAGAGTATCCAACAAAGATAGCATCATCTGACTTCTCAACAAACTTTGCTAAGTTGTCCTTTGTGTTAAGTATGGTACACCTGCAGCCAAAGGACCTTAGAAAGCCAATGAACGGTGGCCTCTTGTTCTATAACTCATAAGGGGTTTTTCCATGGGGCTTAACTACAAGAACCCTGTTCTGCACATAGCATGCAGTGCTAACTACCTCTGCCCAGAATGTTAGCGGTAGTTTTGAATCAGCTAACATGGTTCGAGCAGCCTCAATAAGTGTCCTGTTCCTCCTCTCAGCAACACCGTTTTGTTGAGGAGTTCTGGGAGCACTATATTGTCTGCCAATCCCTTTTGAGTCACAGAATAAGTCAAGAACAAAGTTCTTAAACTCAGCCCCTTGATCATATCTAATGATCTTAACCTTGTGATCAATTTGATTTTCTATTTTAAGAATAAAAGATTTTAACCTTTCAGCAGTTTCATCTTTACTTCTTAAAAAGAATACCCATGTAAATCTTGTAAAATCATCAACAATCACAAGGCAGTATGATTTCCTTCCAATGCTCATTATACTTATGGGACCAAAGAGATCCATGTGCAATAAGTGTAATGGAGTAGTGATGGAGTTGACACATTTGGATTTATGAGATGATCTGTGTTGTTTCCCTTTCAGGCATGCAACACAGTTATCTTTGCAGAAAAATTCCCTTTTAGGCAGACCATGTACCAAGTTATTTTTAGCCAATTTATTCATTGTTTTAAAATTCACATGACACATGCGTTTATGCCATAGTGTTGACTCATCACTATCAGCTTTGGAAAGAAAGCATGATACTTCACCCATAGGAGAAGCATTGTTCATATCTAGCTTGTACATATCCCCTTTCCTGGGAGATTTAAGAAGCACCAATTCCGAAGGAATTGTCATCCCTGGTCTGAGGATAATGCACTCATGTTCTGTGAAAAGCATTTGATGCTTTTGATCACAGAATTGAGAAACAATTAACAGATTGTGTTCAAGCTGTTTGACAAAGTGAACTTTGTCAATGTTTATTCTACCATTGGATATACTTCCTCTACCAGAAATATATCCTCCGGTCTCACCTCCAAATTGGATAGGCCCTCCATCATAATTCTGGAATTGTTGAAGGAGATATCTGTACCCTATCATGTGCCTGGAGCATCCACTATCTACAATCCAGACATTGTTGTTCTTTTCAAATGAATGTCCCTACACATAAGATGAGATGGTTAGTTTTGTTTGGAAGCCAAGCCTTGCTGGTCTTGGGCTCTTCCAAGGATAATGACATAATTGAACCAAAAGATTTGCATTGGGGTTCAATAGAGGTCGTTGAAGAAGAGGTCTGGGCTGCAGAATCTTTCTTGATCTTCCAATCCATCCCTTGGTTGATCTTTGAGGATGAGCCTGTTGAAGCTTTTGCAGCATGGTCTTCTTCCGAAGCTTCTTTCTTTTCGGAAGAAGCCTTCACCACCTTTTCTTCCAAAGCAGTCTTCTTCTGGGATGGTTTCAAGGGAGCTTTCTTGTTCTTCCGAACTTTAGAAGCTTTAGTTTCCGAAGCCATTTTCCCTTCGGAAGAAGTACTTTCTTCCGAAAGCAACTTGGCTTCTGAGACCAACTTTCCCTTTTTCATCATTTGGACTGTTTGAAATGGTCTAAATAAGAAACCTTCCCTGACTCCTTCTTTTCTAACATTATTTGTATAATGTGTGCTTGCTGGATTGTAGTAACAATCTTTAGCCATGTGGTTGTGCAGACCACACATTATGCATACAATGTTAGTCTTCTGGGAATTTGTAGGTTGCTGTTTCTTGGATTTCTTCTCTTCATCAGCAACTTTCCCTTTCAACGTTTGATCCTTTGGTAGGGCAGGAGTGCTGGTACTACACTTCTTTCCTGAATAAGAAGTACCTACTACTTGGAATCCAGCAGAGATGAAGACACCCTTTTGCTTTGGGTCAATCTTCAGCTTGGACTCTGCAACCTTCTTGGCAGTACTTCTAGCATCTTTAGCTCTGCTTCTTCTTGCCTTGGTGGTTAGGATTTGATCTTCACAGGTGGAGATGAGTGTATCTTCCTGTTTCTCCCCTGTGGTGGCCACTATTTTTACCTCATCCTCTAGTTCCAATGGAGAAGGGTCAGCAGTTGGAACCTCTTGCTCTTCAGTACCACATCTAGGTAGTCTAATAGACTCATAAGAGTGTGGTGGAGCTATTTCATTGGTTCCCAACCCTTCTTTGTTTTGATAAAACATTTTGGAATGAGAGGATGATGCAAGAATAGCTTGGAAGTTTTGCCCAGCAATAGCTTGCTTCCTCGCCTGAGCCTCAGTAGTGACCAACTGGGCTTGTACTTCAGATAGTTTGGATATCAGATCTTTAATTTGAGTCTTGTAGTTGGTCTTTTCATGTTTTAAAAGAGACACAGTTTTCTCTAACTCCTCAATTTTCTTTTGATAGTCAGATTCAACTCTTTTAAAATCAGATTTTAAGATATTTAAAGACTCAACATCAGATCTGATTTCCATATTGTAATCCTTATAGAGTTTAACTTTCGCAATACAGGCAGCAGTACAAAGATGTTCATATACCTGATCATCATCTGTTCCGGCCATGAGTGCTTGAGCGGGAGTTACATCCTGTACCATGAAGCTCTAGTCAACTTCTTGAGCTATTGCAGCTGTTTTAGTTGACTTCTCTTCATGCTTTGAAACTGAGGGATGTGTGGAGGCCTGTGGGGTTCCCGGGTTGTTCTTGGGAGCCTTGCATTCCCTAGCAAAGTGACCAAGTTGGTTGCAGTTGTAACACTTTGCTTTGGTCTTGTCAAACCCAAACTTGCTAATGACTGGGTTTTGAGGGAATTGCCTTCCAGTTCTCTTGAAGAACTTCTTCACTCTGTAACTTAAAAGAGCCATCTGTTGGACAATGTCCACATACTCCACATCATCTGGACTGAAGCACTCAAAATCATCAAAGCAATATTGAAAATCACCAGAGTGTCCACTTCCAGAGACAAAGGCACAACTATCCTGAAAGGAGTTGTGTTGAACCTTTTGAGACTTTGGAGTCTCAGGTAGAGTAATGTAGGGTCCACTATATGAGTTGTCAGGGTGGCACAACAACTAATGTTGTGGTTCTGTGATTTCCCTTTCAACCACGTGAATGGCTGAACTCAGTTGGTTATTGGAGTTTCCAGAGGAGTTCTGCATGTTCATCTCCATCTGGAATGCACTTAGGATACCATACAACTCTGTGAGAGAAAGAGTTTTAAGGTTCGAAGTTCTCTTGATTACAACATAGCAGTGTGTCCATAAATTAGGAAGGGAAGACATGAACTTCCTAACTATGTCTCTATTCTCAAGAGGTACTCCAATATCCACCAGTAGCAGAAGTGGTGCTTGGTATGAAAGGACCATTAACAATGGAGTCCCACATCCTTGAGTCTTGACACTTGATGAAGCCTTCCATTCTAGTACACCATGTGTCAAAGTCTTCAGGAGTGATCAGTAGGGACTTGGTCATGGTACCGGTTTCCATATCAGCCTTGGAGAGAGCGGCCATTTGAGTGAGTGGTTTGTAGGGAGGAGTGAAAAACAAGTAGATTTGGATGGTAAGATCTCACAATCAAGAGCCTGGAAGCTCCTATACCAATTGCAGGATCGTGTGCTGGTCACTCAACAAGTGGTTTTTCTCTCAAACTCAACTTGAACAACACTCAGAAAGAGTCTATGAAGAGTTGATCCCAATATAACAAGTAATAAGCAGTAAATAAACACAGGATGTAAATTTTCAAGGTACTTTTATATATTGCTTCTCAACTCAAAGTATTACAACACTCTTACAAGCTCAAGTTATGGCTCTATCTCTTGCTCTCTACTTAATAAGTTACAATGAGAAGATATATATAATACTACAAGACTATAGGTTAAGGTATCTCAAATATACTATCTGAGATTTGGTAGTCAGGACATGTCCCTGACTTACCTTTTGTCACCAACTAAGGTTGGTAACATGTACTATCATAAAAAGGTAAACAGTAGAATAAAGTATGGTCAACAACATGGCTCTTTAAGGAAGATGCCATGCTGTATCAGAGGTCTGCAGCGGACTGTCAGAGACCATACTTATGTCTACTGGTCATAGCAATGTCTTCCGAAGGATAAGTTTCTTCGGAAGCATAACTTCTTCCGAAGCCACTTATACTTCGGAAGACTGCTTCTTCCGAGGCTTGGAGTCTTCTTTGTCTTCGAAAGTAGACTCTGTCTTCAGCTCTTTCTTCAGACTTTATCTTTAGCTCTTTCTTCACACTTTGACTTCGGAAGTATTCTTCAGACTTTGTCTTCGGCTCTTTCTTCAGACTTTGTCTTCGGAAGTATTCTTCAGACTTTGTCTTCAGAAGATAGTCTTCAGCTGTTGACTTCAGCTGTTGTCTTTAGCTGTTGGCTTTAGCTGTTGTCTTCAGCTATTGACTTCAGCTGTTGTCTTCAGCTGTTGTCTTCAGCTGTTATCTTCAGCTGCTGTCTTCAGACTTCGGAAGATCTCATACTTAGCTTCGGAAGCCTTTGAATGTAGCACCAAAATGACTATGTGAAGTGCTTTTGGTTGCACCAGCCTTATAATGACCCACCAATTATCTACGTGTATGTATGTTGTGTGATTGCATGTATGTAAGAATGGTTTTAATTAAAGAATGTATGTTTTATTATAAAACTAGAACTCACTCAGCAACGCTGACTTTTTATGTGTTTCCAGTTGGCAGGTAGTGTTGCTGAGGATGGCACGAGGCGGCTACTCAGCTCTTTTGGGATAGCATTGCTTTGTTAATATTTTTGTAATATATAACGCTGAATGTATTTAGAAAACAAGGTGGTGTTTGTTGAGGATTCGCATAAACGGGATTACTTAAGGAATCCTCTTACCACTAAAAGTCACTGTATATGACTATTTTGTAATTGACTACTGATATATCGGTTGCAAAAGCTTTTATGATGAAATGAGATATCTCTTTTGAATGTTTCCGCTGCAAATGTCTATTTAAAATATTTGTAAATGTATGTTTTATGTGCAATGGTTGACCAACTGTGAGGTGCCCGGGAACGGAGCCGTACATAGACCATTGATGTGATTAGTACGTTATGATCCAAGTCGGGTCATACCCAATAACAAGCTTAGCAAACACCAATAAATATTTAATTGATGATATAATCATGCAATTAAATAATTACACCAATTTAGAAAATGGGTTTTCTATATAAATAGTATATGAGATAGAACAACTTATAAGGATATTTTGTTCATGGGTATTATTTGTAATGTTATTTAAGTTGGTTAAATATCATCAAATAATAATAGTGTGAATGAGTTATATAATTAAAAGGTTAATTACATAACTTACTAGGTAATTAGTTAAAATTAAATGAATAATTAAAATGGGGGGAAACCCCATTTTGAACCATTTATTTGGCTGCCCTTTGATGGGTGTGGTATTCATTTTGTGTTGTCTTGTAAGTAGACCACATGAACTAGATTCACACTCCACACTATCTCTCTCTCTCACATGCAAAAGGACCAAGAACTCTCTCCTTTTTGGAAGAAACTCACGGCTGGAAAGGGGTTTCCGACAGCTTTTTTGGTCGATTTTTGGTGTTCAAATCCTAGCAACAAAGGTGTTTGCTTGATGCTTGTGGGTATGCATGCTTGAGGACATCTTCCTTGGTGTTTTGGCCGTTCAAGAACATCATCCCCTTCCTCTTTCTCACGATTTTGGCAGCTCAAGAATGGTAGTTTCATGAGTTTGTATTTGGTTGTTATTTATGCTTGATAGCTAGTTGTTTCATATATATTTGATCCTTTGATCTTGGGTTTGTTGATGATAAATAATATGCTTTAAATTTCAGTTTATGAAACATATGATTAAGCCTTGTTTCCGCTGCGTTTTCATGTTTAAAATGTTAAACAACTTTGATAAGGTGTCTGACAAACCCAACATTGGCATCTAGAGCCGGATATGTGGAAAACTAGCTTCTAAAGTCCTTGTAAAATTGGTTTTATGGGACTTTAACAACCTAATAGGGGCTGTTTTATGATGATATAATGAATCCCCAATCTTTCAAGGTTATATCATAATGCTTATGATTAAACCTTAAATGATAGATATCAAATGGTTGATTATTTTGTTTGGACAAAAACCCTAAATTCTAGGTTTATGTTGGCTGAAAATTTGGGGTTAAATGGGGATTTATTTTGGTTCTTAATGTTGAATATGTTTTTTAATATTGGTGCATAACCTAGCCTTGACCTTGTGTTGCTTTGGTTTTGGATGAATGTTTGTTTTTGGTTGATTTCATTCATTATGGGTTGTATTATTTATTCTTTTGTGCTTGTATATGGTTGTAATTTGTTTATTCATTCAATGGTGATGTAATAAATAGATTAGGCGTATTTTCTTTTACTAGAAAATTTATATTAGGATTTAAATTTTATAAAAGAAGATGCACAACTTGGAAGTACAAAAGGAAGGCCCAAAGAGAAGGACTTGAAGCATTTGGATGCAACTTCAAGTGGGGGTCTTTGGAGATCCTATCTTATGTGTTGTAATTAAACCTTAGAAAAGACCAAATGACCACACTTGTCATGGCAAACAAGTGTGGTCACCTAAGTGGCTATGGTTATGTACATGTGGTTGTTTGAATATGCTTGTTTGATTATCCATTTTATGTTGATTGGTTGATATGTGGATATGCTTAAAAATCTAAATATATAATCATAACAAGCTAAATATTCATGGTTCTTAATCATTAATGTGTTAATAAATGGTTATGAAAAGGATTAATGATTTCAAAATAAAAGGGGCTTTATTAAAAAGGACCGTAGCATACCATGTATTTGAAAGCATGCGAATACAAGGTACATAGAGTTTTCAAAAACTAGAATTAATGAAAACTAAAATCCCTTTGGAAACAAGCTTAGCACCATCCTTTTACATGACACTCGAATCACTTGAAAACTATTTGTGGGATAAAGGTCACCTAACCACTTTTAGGGAACTTGTGTGTTTTGAGGTGCTTAACATATTTGTGGGATAAAGGTAACCTAACCACTTGTATGTATAAACTCACACGTGTGTGGAAGTAGGACGACTTGAATTGTGAACCATGTGCATTGGCTCACCGAAGCATGGCGTACAATGGTGTTGTGGGATTAAACATGCCAACTAAACATAAGATGTTTAACCGATGCCATAAGGCTAGAAGTTGCAAAAGGTTGCAATTGTCAAGTGTTGACTACCTAGTTAATTTAAATAATGGGATAAAGGTCACCTAACCATCATTTAAATGTAACATTGGATTCTAGGTTTTGATTATTAATTGTCTATAAGACATAAAAGGGTGTTAATAATTAAAATTTAATATTTCAAAAATACTAATAGGAACATCGTTAATTATTGTAGAAATGGCCGTAAACAATAATGCTACCACCCAGACCGTCCATACCCTATCACTGAGAACTATCTTAGAGAGGGATCGTCTTAAACATAATAACTTTATGGACTGGTTTTGAAACTTGAGAATTGTTCTTAAGCAAGAGAAAAAGGCCTATGTCCTTGACGATCCCATTCCTGACCAACCTGACCCCGAGGATGTTGAGGCCTATAACGATTGGATTCGGTACACTGAGGATTCCATGTAGGTCTCCTGCCTCATGTTGGGAACTATGATTCCTGAACTCTAAAAGGATTTGGAGCATCATGGGGCATATGACAAGATTACCCAGTTGAAGGAAATGTTCCTTCAACAAGCTAGGGTAGAGCACTTCGAAACGGTTCGAGCGCTTCATGCGTGTCGCATGGAAGAAACCCAATCGGTATCATCTTATGTACTTAAGATGAAAAGCCACATTGATCGCCTCGAGAGGCTTAACTGTCCCATCTCAAAGGAGTTGGCCACGAATTTGATCCTTAATAGCCTAACTAAAGGTTTGAGACGTTCATAATGAATTACAATATGAACGGGTGGGACAATAGCATTGGTGAGCTTCACACAATGCTCAAAACAGCCGATGCAGGGATGGGTAGAAAGCTTCTACCTGTTCTGTCGATCAATGAGGGAGGCTATTGAAAAGGCTATTCCCTGATCCTAAGGCAAATATTGCCAAAGGAAAGGGGTACATCAAAGGCAAGGGGAAGGGAAAGGCTAAAGTGAAACCTCCAAAGTCTAAGCTTAAGAAGCCTAAGGTAATGGAGAACGATCCATGTTTTGAGTGTGGTGAGATAGGACACTGGAAAAGGAATTATCCAACCTATCTCAAAGAGTTGTGAAACAAGAAGGATGCTGGGCAAACCTCAAGTACAACTTTCATGATTCATATTGGTTTAAATGTTATTTCTTCAAACACTTGGGTATTGGATACCGGATGTGGAACTCATATATACAATTTGTTGCAGGGGTTCAAAAGAAATAAGCACTTCAAGAAGGGAGTCACAAGTCTCTACATGGGCAAAGGAGCAAAAGTCGATGTCGAAGCCCAAGGAGACTATATTTTGAAACTTTCAAGTGGTTTGGAAGTTATTCTAAAAAACATTTTGTATGCTCCTAGTTTGACTAGGAACATAATTTCTGTTTCCCTTTTAAAAGAATATGGTTATGAATTAAAGTTTGTAAACAATGGTATTTATGTTTGTATGGATGATGAATTTTACTTTAAGTCTATGCCTTTTAATGGTATATATGAATTGGTTCATGAAAATTCATCCTTTAATAACTCATTATACCAAACAAGCACCAAGAAACTTAAGATAGGTTTAAGTGATTCATATCTTTGGCATTGTCATCTTGGTCACATAAACAAGAATAGGATTCAAACACTTTAATAGAATGTCTTTTGGAAACAAATGAAAATGGTTCATTTGATAAGTATGAATCTTGTTTACAAGGTAAGATGACCAAGTCGCTCTTTAGTGGTACTAATGAGAGGGAAAAAGACTTATTGGTAATCATACATTCGGATGTATGTGGTTCTTTTAAGATAATGACAAGAAATGGTGAAAGATACTTCATTACCTTTACCGATGATTACAGTCGCTATGGTTATGTCTACTTGATGACACCTAAATATGAAGCTTTTGAAATGTTCAAAATCTTCAAGAATGAAGTAGAAAATCAACTCAACAAATCTATCAAAATTCTTCATTCAGATAGAGGAGTTGAATACCTCAGTGAGGCTTTTCAGGATCATCTAAGAAGTTGTGGGATCGTCTCACAACTTACTCCACCCGGAACACCACAAAAAAATGGTGTGTCTGAAAGGAGAAACCGTTCGATCTATGATGGCTATAAGCTCACTACCTCTATCATTCTGGGGTTTTGCATTGCTCTCCACGGCTAGTATTTTGAATATGGCCCCGAACAAGAAAGTGGATTCGACACCTTTTGAAATATGGCATGGAAGAGTTCCATCGCTTTCATATTCAAAAGTATGGGGATGTGAAGCTTATGTTAAGCTAAACTCCCAAAACAAGTTGGAAAGTGGTTCCACTAAGTGTATACTTGTTGGATATCCCGAAGACTATGTAGGATACTACTTCTTGATCCAACAGAGCAAAAGATATTTATTGCTCGAAAGGCAGAGTTCTTGGAAGCTAAGTTCCTTATAGAAGGAATGACGTATAGAATAGTGGAATTTGGTGAGGATCAAGATCCACAAGCCGATACACGTTTGGTTGACACTAGCAATCAACAAGAGGTTGTTGATGATGATCAAGAGGTTGATCAATACACACAAAACGTTTGTAGATCTGGTAGAGTTAGCATTCCACCTGAAGGATAGGGATTTTTCATGAATGGATGCTATGTGGTTGACTCCAATGGGCCAACTACATACCATGACTCAATGTCCAATTCAGATTGTGACAAATGGTTGGAAGCCATGAACGCGGAGATGCAATCCACGTATGACAACCAAGTTTGCGAATTGGTTGACCCTACACCTAACTCCAAACTTATTGGATGCAAGTGGGTTTTCAAGAAGAAAACGGATATGCATGGAAACTTGGATACTTATAAAGCAAGACTTGTAGCGAAAGTTTTCACTCAAACTCAAGGGGTTGATTATGATGAAACCTTCTCGCCTGTGGCAATGCTAAAGTCAATTAGGATATTATTTGTCATAGCTGCACATTATGACTATGAGATTTGGCAAATAGATGTCAAAATCGCTTTTCTTTATGGACATCTCTAAGAGACTGTCCATATGGTTCAGCCTGATGGTTTTGTCGATCCACGACATCCTAATAAAGTATGCAAGTTAAAGAGATCAATCTATGGATTGAAACAAGCATCAAGAAGTTGGAATCAACATTTTGATGAAGAGATCAAGAAATTTGGTTTCATCAAGAACGTATGTTAAAACCTGGATTGGAAGTTGTTTTTCAATAAGAAGGCGTTAAAACCTAGATTGGAACCATAATTACATTGTTAGTGTTGTATGTTGATGACTACTACTATTTGGAAATGATATTCCAACCTTGGAAGGTGTTAAAACCTGGATTGGAAGTTGTTTTTCGATAAAAGATCTTGGTGAAGCCGCCTATATTTTAGGAATAAAGATCTATAGCGATAGATCGAGGCGGTCGATAGGTTTAAAACCAAGTGCATATATTGATAAATTCTTGAAAAGGTTCAAGATGGAAAACTCTAAAAAAGGCATGGTACCTAT
Organism: Flaveria linearis; assembly: GCA_024085815.1. Lineage (NCBI taxonomy): Eukaryota > Viridiplantae > Streptophyta > Magnoliopsida > Asterales > Asteraceae > Flaveria > Flaveria linearis. The sequence goes on from CM044005.1 coordinate 67,556,821, forward strand.
TCAAAGAGGGACAATATTGAGTACATCTCAATGTCCAAGCTCAAAGGATGAGCAAGATCGAATGAAGGAAATCCCATATGCGTCTGCTATAGGATCCATCATGTATGCAATGATATGCACTAGACCGGACGTGTCATGCGCGTTAAGCATGACAAGTAGATATCAGCAGAATCCAGGTAATAACCATTGGATGGCTGTTAAAAGTATATTGAAATACCTTAGGAGAACTAAGGATATGTTTCTGATATACGGATCTAATAAAGAGGAACTCGTTGTAAAGGGTTACACGGATGCGAGTTTCCAAACTGATCAAGATGATTCTTGATCACAATCGGGGTATGTCTTCATTATGAATGGGGGAGTAGTGTTCTGGATGAGTTCAAAGCAGGACGTGGTAGCATTGTCCTCTACAGAATCCAAATACATAGCCGCCTCATTAGCAGCTCAGGAAGCTGCATGGATAAAGAAATTTATTGCCGATCTTGGGGTGGTCTCTACCATTCAAGATCCCCTAGAAATCTTTTGTGATAACGAGGGTGCGATTGCTCAAATCAAGGAACCCCGTGCGTATCAAAAGACTAGACACATTGAGCGGAGATTCAACTACATAAGGGATGAAGTTGAAAAGGGAAAGACATGTATTCATAAAGTTTACACGGATCAAAACATTGCGGATCCACTCACGAAGATCCTTGAAAGGGCAAAGCATGAAAGTCATACTTGTGCTTTAGGACTTTGATATTCTAATGATTGGAATTGATCCGTTTAGTATTTAAAAGTTGGGAACATTGTAATATTTAACTCTTTTATATATTTGTGATATTTTGAGTTATGTTCCTTTTAGCATGTTTACATCCATGAATATGTTTATTATTCTAAATGTTCATAGTTGGTCATGTTTGTGGTAAGAAATATGAATGTAAGACTATTATGAACATGAATTGGTGGATATTCATAAGGAATGAATATAGAGCAATTGGTTGCTGCCAAGGTTCATAGATACTTGTGGGATACGAATATTGGACTGACCCGCGTCTCAAATTTTACTACATGGAATCTTGATTGATCATAAGTAAATTTGAGTAAAGGCGAATATCATTTGGTATCCTCCGACCTGAGATACATATTGGGTTTTGATACTCACCAAGTGTTATACCTTGAGCAAGTTCTTCACTTCTCTGAAATAATGGACAGTACATAAGGCTATGTTCAGGTGTGACACAAGGTGATTGTGATAAATATATGTAATCAAGATGGAATTTGTTCCTCTTATTCGTTGATAGCAAGATGTCTAAGGCCTGATTAAGTTAAATCAACAAGGAATGATCATTTTGTGTCCTTGGATTTAACATGACATCTGCAACAAAAGGATAAATGATTATTTCACCTAAATCATTTCAAGTTGGATACTTAAAGGGGATGATGTTATTGAATGGATTTTAGTCATGCGTATTAAGGGTAGTAAACCGTTGTTAGGCGGTATTTACTGCTTGCATCAATCTTTTATGAATCTTGTGCAAGCGGGAGATTGTTTGATTGTCTATGCCCAAGACACATAGAACATTGTTGTGATTAGTACGTTATGATCCAAATCGGGTCATACCCAATAACAAGATTAGCAAACACCAATAAATATTTAATTGATAATATGATCATGCAATTAAATAATTACATCAATTTAGAAAATGGGTTTTCTAAATAAATAGTATATGAGATGGAACAACTTATAAGGATATTTTGTTCATGGGTGTTATTTTCAATGTTATTTAAGTTGGTTAAATAACATCAAATAATGATAGTGTGTATGAGTTATATAATTAAAATGTTAATTACATAACTTATTAGGTAACTAGTTAAAATTAAATGAATAATTAAAATGGGGGGAAACCCCATTTTGAACCATTTATTCGGCCGCCTCTTGATGGGTGTGGTATTCATTTTGTGTTGTCTTGGAAGTAGACCACATGAACTAGATTCACAATCCACACTATCTCTCTCTCTCTTACATACTAAAGGACCAAGAACTCTCTCCTTTTTAGAAGAAACTCATGGCTGGAAAGGGGTTTCCAGCAGCTTTCTTGGTCGATTTTTGGGGTTCAAGTCCTAGCAACAAAGGTGTTTGCTTGATTTTTGTGGGTATGCAAGCTTGAGGACATCTTCCTTGGTGTTTTGGCCATTCAAGAACCTCATCCCCTTCCTATTTCTCATGATTTTGGCAGCTCAAGAAAGGTAGTTTCATGAGTTTGTATTAGTTCTTTCACATATATTTGATCCTTTGATCTTGGGTTTGTTGATGATAAATAATATGCTTTAAATTTCAGTTTATAAAACATAGTATTAAGCCTTCTTTTGTAGGATTCTATATGCCCATGTTGGACCAAAAGAACCAATGAGCCAAGATCAGGAAAACCTCTAAGTCCCACATGCCACTGCAACAACTGCTGAAGACTTCCATCAGTTACAGTACTCTCTTGCTTGAATGTCAGACTCGAGAGCATCTGAAGACTCCCATCAGCTATTGTGTTCTCTTGCTTGAATGTCAAACTCGAGAGCATCTTAGCTTCCATCAGCTATTGTGTTCTCTTGCTTGAATGTCAAACTCGAGAGCATCTTAGCTCCAGTCTCAGCCGTTATGACAAAGTCTGAAGAACAAAGCATGAAGATCAAAGAACCAAAGAACAACAGCTGAAGACTCCAAAGTACTGAAGACCAAAGTACTGAAGTCTGAAGTACTAATCATTCAAGTACTGAAGACTTCAAGTACTAAAGACCAAGTACTGAAGTATCAAAAGCTGAAGAACTGAAGAACTGAAGATCTTCTTCCGAAGCACAAAGTCTGAAGACAAAGACTGAAGACAACAACTGATGATATCTACTGAAGTCATCAGTTGTTACATCTTCCGAAGCTGTTCTATCTTCCAAAGCAAAGTCTGAAGAAAAAGACTGAGGACAACAACTGATGATATCTACTGAAGTCATTAGTTGTTATATCTTCCGAAGCTGTTACATCTTCCGAAGCCAAGTCTGAAGACCAAGTACTGAAGACTCAGAGTTTGTCACAACAACTGAAGAAGTCCTCTTCAGTTGTTGTGGTGGTTTTTCCTTTTCCGTAGTTTATTTTATTTCAGTAGTTGTACAACAGCTGAAGAGCATGTTCTTCAGCTGTTATAGTATCAGTAGTTTTACTTTTGTCAGTACTTAGGAACTTTTGTAAGAAGATGTCAGTTGTTGACATCTTCAGTAGTTTTATGTTTTTGACAGTTGTAATTTGAATATTCAGTGATGTCAGAAAAGGACATCACCACCATGCTTTTGCCGCCTATATAAGGATGGCAAACCATGCTGTTTTAATTGCCGAAACGTGTTTAGTAATGAACATTTAATGTTTCGCAGAACTCTTCTCTCTCTATGTTTATGCTTTTAATTGCAATATCTTTTATGTTCTTGATATAATTGCTAATTAATGTGCTAAATCCGCTGCAAACATAATCTAATTGATCAACACGAGAGGCTGAGATCCTGTCAAATGGTATCAGAGCAGGTTAATCATTGATCGATCTTACCATTGATCATTTGAAACTGCTCTTTTGATCTCTCAGTTTGATCGAATTAGCAATTTGCAAGAATTAGCTATAGAGAGTGAGTTTTTGCTGTTTCTGGCCAAAATCTTGAGGTCTTTCGGTGGTTTTGAGTCACATTTGTCTGGTTTAAACTTGTTTTTGACTAAAACCTGAGATGACAACACCAACTAATGATCCTCACAATACTGGTTCCGCTACCAAGCCTCCGTTGCTGGTTAGGAACGAGTATAACATATGGCAAAGACGTATGCTACACCACTTGGCTGTCAACAGTGCTGGTTGTTGGAAGTCAGTGGTGCACGGGCCATACAAGCCAATGGTGAACGTCCCGGAATCTAATGAACAGGTTGCAAAGAAACCTGAACAATATTCGGACAAAGATCTAAAGCTGTTCGAAATCGATGCTAGAGCCCATGGAATTTTAGCCATGGCCATTCCAAATGAGATATACTCAGGGCTCTTGCATCATGAGTCTGCTCATGACCTATGGGTTGCTCTAAAGGAACAATATGGAGGAACTGATTCGGTCTTAGCAAACAATAGGGAAATCCTTGCCCAACAATATGAGACATTCTCATATAGAAAGGGTGAGACTCTGACCCAGCAGTTTGAGCGGTTCTCTTGTTTGATATCTGAGCTAAAGATGGTCAAACAAGAGTACACCAACAGCCAGATGAACAACAGGTTCCTCAGGTCACTTCCTGAGAGATGGGACACATATACCATTGTCCTACGCTCCAGTGCAGACCTGGAAACTCTGTCTCTCACCCAACTTCATGGGAAGCTACTCACTTTTGAGAGAGAGGTAGAGCAAAAGAGGAAGTTGTCCTCTTCTGGCAAGCTCGCTGATGACTTTGTCCAAGGTAATGCTGCCTTGATAAGTCATGAGTCAGAATATGCTTCATTAGAAAGTTCTTATGATGAGCATATTGATTTCTCTACTAACTCAGAACAAGCTTTTGTTGGTGTTAGTACTTTAGGAGGTGGTGGTGACAACTTGTGTTTTCTGATGGAGGACTTGAGGGGCATTCCCGATGATGATCTGGAAGAGATGGATATTTTGAACCAAATGGCAATGATAAATATCCGTTCTCAAAAGTTCTACAAGAGAACTGGAAGGAAATTCCCTGGACTCTCTGGCAAAACCAAAGTTGGTTTTGACAAGAGCAAGTTGAGGTGTCACAAGTGCCAAAGGCTTGGACACTTTGCAAGAGAGTGTAGATCATCTGGATCTAACTCATCTGCACCCTTTGTGACTTTTCCCAGCAATAGCTCACAGCACAGAGGGCAACCTTCTTCCAGTTCTACCCATCCATCTCAGGCACAGGCACCACCTGCTTATTTTGTGCCACAGGGTCATATGCCATATCCTTACCCCTGTTACTACATGCCTCAGCCTAGTCAAACTCAAGTACCCCCGGCTCAACCACCTCATGCTCTTCCTGAGCCTCAATCTTCCCAATCTCATAAACACACACAACCTCAACAACACAGCTTTTTCACCCCAAGTGTTGTTGACTGGAGTAGTCTACCAGAAGAGCTATCTGGTCAGGAACAACTACTCCAAGATGCTAGTCAACATGGAGGTGACCAACCTTTTGGAAATCTTGCTCTGATGGCCCTTGATTCTGCTGAAGGGTCATCATCCAATGCCTCATCTCAGGTATCCACTGAGGCAAAAGCCAAGCTTTGTTCTGAATCATGCATAGCAGCATTTGCTTCTATTAGAGAAGCAAATGTAGCTTTAATAGATAAAAATCTTGAGCTTGAGCACACTATTTCCAAAAGAAAAGCTGATTTTGAGGTTGCTCTAAAAGATAAAAATGATGAGATTTACAAGCTTAACTGCCAAATCAAAGATAGTAAAGCTAGGGAAGATGTACTTCTAGAGAAGTACAAAGACCTCAAGGAAACTCTTGCAACCACCCAAGTTGAGTGTGATCGATGGGTGCAATCATGCAAGGGTTTTGAAATGCTTCTTAGTAAGCAATCAGCTTCCAATGTGAAGTTTGGCATTGGTTATAATCACACTGCTCCTCCCACAGACTTCACTTCAAGAGCAGAAGTTGAATCTGATGGGGAGAGCAATAACCAATACTGTTCATCATGTGACCTACTATCTTCTAAATCAGCATCATCAGAGATAGATGTCAGCATTTACTCCTGCCAAAACCAATCAGCTGATGCTACAGCAGCTGATGGTTCAAATGCTGACTGTCACATGACCAAAAGGCTGATCAACTCAGGTGTTGTCACTAGAAGTACTGAAGGTACTAGAGAGCAAGTGACAACATCTGAAGTTCAAACCTCAAATACTGTTAGAACTGAAGAGAAGAAAACTAACAGTAGGAAAGGTTTGAAGACAGCTAGAGAGGATACCAGGAAAGCAGGCACTAGGAAGAAAACTGCTAGTACTGGTGACAAACAGCTGAAGAACAAGTCTTCAGCAGTTAAATCCTCTTCAGCTGATGATCAGCATAAGATGAAGAAGAAACCATGTGAGATATGTGGCTTATTCAATCATCTTACTGATGATTGCTGGTACAAAAGGGGTTCCAAACTCAAACAGAAGGAGAAAATTACTGAGAACATCAATAAAATGAAGAATGAGTTTGAAACCAAGTTTGTACTGGCAACATCCAAGCCTGAAATCCCTAAGCCCAAAGCTAAATCTAAGAAAAAGGTAGGGATTAGTCAGGCAACAGCTGAGGTTGCTCAGAAAAAGATGGTACAACATAGGAACTCATCATCAGTAAACTCCAATGTGTCTGAAGAGCTGAAGGCTTTATCTCAAAATCAGACACAGTTGGTGATGATGGTTCAGCAACTAGTGGGAAGAGTCAACCACTTAGATGCTCCTATGTTGAAACCACAGAAAAGGAAGTCCAAGCCAAAGGCTTCCTCTTCTGTACCATCTTCTTCACCTCAAGCTGTCACACACAACACACCTGTTAGTGCTACATCTGTAGCTGAGATCAGACCCAAAGCCAAGAAGGTTTGGGTCTCCAAGACTAACTAACACATGGTTGTGTTTGCAGGGTTCTTCAACATGCCATAGAAGCATCTGGTATGTAGACAGTGGAGGATCCATGCATATGACTGGAAGCAGCTCCCTTCTTAATGACTACTCTCAAGGAAAGAAGGGATTTGTTTCTTTTGGCAATGATGCAAAGGGTTACATCATCGGAAAAGGCTTTGTTTCCAATGGGGAAATAAGGTTTGATGATGTTAACCATGTGGAGAATCTCAAGTAGAAAAGCAGTATTCCCTACAGGTCAAGTGTGTGAGGAGTGACAATGGAACATAATTTAGAAACCACACACTTGATGACTTCTACCTGTCCAAGGGAATTAGAAGGCAGTTTAGCATTCCTAGAACACCTGAGCAGAATGGAGTGGTGGAGAGAAAGAACAGGACCCTCATTGAAGCAGCAAGGTCAATGGAACATAATTTAGAAACCACACACTTGATGACTTCTACCTGTCCAAGGGAATTAGAAGGCAGTTTAGCATTCCTAGAACACCTGAGCAGAATGGAGTGGTGGAGAGAAAGAACAGGACCCTCATTGAAGCAGCAAGGTCAATGTTGGCTGACTCAGGGCTGCCACTGACCTTTTGGGCTGAAGCTGTCAATACAGCTTGCTATGTACAGAATAGAGCCTTAGTAAATAAGAGGTTGATGAAGACTCCCTATGAAGTTCTTCATCATTTGGGTCCTCTTATTTCATTCTTTAGAGCCTTTGGGTGTCCTTGTTTCATTCTCAACACTAGCAACCCACTCCATAAGTTTGCTAGTAAGGTGGATGCAGGGTATTTTGTTGGTTATTCATCAACTTGCAAGGCATACAGAGTCTTCAACTGTAGAACTAAGGGGGTTGAAGAAACTCTGCATGTTAAGTTCAATGAATCTCCAAAGGACAAGATTCCACAAAACCCTGTGGAGTTGTTTGATCTTGACATACTGCAATATGTTCCTTATCAACCTCCATCTGTTGAGCCTGTCAACAGATCTCCACCTGGTGGTACTGATGATGATGTAGTCAGTACTCACCTCTTCGGGTTCAGTGACAACCTGCCTGAGTTCACTGAACCTGATGCTCCTGTAGCCTTAGCAGCTCCATCCACTACAAATGCTGATGAGATTTCTGCTTGCTCTACTTCGTTTGAGCTGCCATCCTCTACATGGTTTCAGGAATCTCCATCACCATCTGTTGCTGCTGATGGGTCTACAAACACTTGCACAGATATCATAGTCTATCAAGAGCTCAAGAATCACCCCACTTCACAAATCATTGGTGATATCCATGCTGGAGTTTCAACCAGGAATCAATTGTCCAACTTCTGCTTCTATGCTCTCTTCATCAGTCAGCAAGAGTCAAAGAACTATCATATTCCTTTAAGAGACAATGGATGGGTGGAAGCTATGCAGCTTGAGCTACTTCAATTCAAGAAACAGCAAGTGTGGGAGCTTGTTCCATTACCCAAAGATAAGTGTGCTATAGGCACCAAGTGGGTATTCAGGAACAAAACAGATGAGAAGGGCCAAATTGTCAAGAACAAGGCCAGACTGGTTGTTCAAGGGTTTGCACAGGAGGAAGGCATCGATTATGATGAGACCTTTGCACCTGTGGCCAGACTAGAAGCAATTAGACTGTTCTTAGCTTATGCTGCCTTTCACAGTCTTAAGGTTTATCAAATGGATGTCAAAAGTGCCTTCCTATATGGTAAAATAAAAGAAGAGGTTTATGTGTGTCAACCACCAGGCTTTGAGGACAATAAACATCCTGATTGGGTGTACAAGCTTGATAAGGCTCTTTATGGGCTGAAGCAAGCACCTAGAGCCTGGTATGAGACACTCTCAACCTTTCTTCTGGAGAATAAGTTCACTAGAGGCACCATTGATAAAACCTTATTCATCAAGACTGTGGGACAACATAAGCTCCTTGTTCAGATTTATGTTGATGACATCATCTTTGCATCCTCTGATCCAAAGATGTGTGATGAATTTACAAAGATTATGAACCTTAGGTTTGAAATGAGTGCTATGGGAGAATTACAGTTCTTTCTAGGTTTGCAAATCAAATAACAGGATGATGGAATTTTCATTCATCAGTCCAAGTATACCAAGGAGTTGTTGAATAAGTTTGATTTACAATCCTGTAAGCCCTGTTCTACTCCTATGAGCAGCATCACACAACTAGATGTTGATCAGAAAGGTAAAGCGGTTGATGAAACCCTTTACAGATGTATGATTGGGTCCTTGATGTACCTTACAGCTTCTAGACCAGACATCATGTTTTCAACATGTGCTTGTGCTAGATTTCAGGCTGCACCTAAAGAATCCCATTTGATTGCAGTCAAGAGGATCTTTAGATATCTGCAAGGTAACCAATCACTAGGACTTTGGTATTCAGCTGGGCATTCTTGCAAATTAGTTGCTTTCTCTGATAGTGACTATGCAGGATGCAAAGTCACCAGAAAATCCACTTCTGGTGGTTGCCAATTCCTAGGCAATTGTTTAGTTTCTTGGCAGAGTAAGAAACAAACATCAATTGCTACATCCACTGCTGAAGCTGAGTATATTGCTGCTGCAAGCTGTACCTCTCAGATACTCTGGCTTCAGAACCAACTTCTGGATTATGGCATTACTAAGACTAAGACTTCATTATTAATGGATAGTGCTTCATCTCTCTGTATTGTTAAGAATCCAGTCCAGCACTCTAGGACCAAACATATTGAGATCAGACATCATTTTATTAGGGATTGCTATGAGAAAGTTCTGATTGATCCTAAGTTTGTACCTAGTGCTGATGAGCTTGCAGACATTTTTACTAAGCCTCTAGATAGTGCCACATTCCAAAATTTGGTACTAAGGCTTGGTATGCTGCAGCTTGATTGATTTGACCTTTGCTGATGCTCTTCACAACTACTGAAGCGTAAAGGTCAAAAACAAGTTCTGATGAGTAATTTAGTCTTTCAGTTCTTTCACAACTACTGAAGATTAAAATGACTCAAAGTACTGATGTACATTATTTATTGAAAACAACTGATGTAGTGAGGTGGATTACAACTACTGATGTATGATTTTCAATAAATAAGTACTGAAGAACCAATTTTGCTCACAAGTACTGATGTGTAATCTTACACAAGTACTGAAGACAAAATTTGTTCACCAGCTCGGAGACTATTTCATCAGTACTTGTGAACATCTGATCACAAGAGCTGAAGGAAAATATTCTCAAGAGCTGAAGGGTCAATGAAACATCTGAAAGTCAGCCAGAGAGCTGATGAGTAAATGTGGAGGCTAGTATGAAACAACTGATTTGACGAAAACAGCTGATGAGTAATTTCACATCAGCTGATACCAATAGCTGCTGTTTCATACCCAAACAACTGAAGGACAAAACCATGTCTTCAGTAGCTTTACAACTACTGATGACTAACACCAAGTCCTCAGTTGTTTACAACAACTGAAGCAATACCATGTCTTTAGTAGTTCACAACTACCGATCTCAGTAGTTCACAACTACTGAAGACTAACACCAAGTCTTCAGCTGTTACAACGTCTGAAGAAGAATACTAAGTCATCAGTAGTTTATAACTACTGAAGACTGACAGTAACTCTTCAGACATTTACAACATCTGAAGGACAAAACCAATGTCTCAGTAGTTTCAACTACTGAAGACTAATACCACGTCCTCAGATGTTACAACCACTGAAGGTTAAAACCACGTCATCAGTCGTTACAACAACTGATAACTAACACCAACACCTTCAGTAGTTTTCTTTCAACCTTTGCCCTACCCTATAAATACCCTACTTTCAGAGCATTTACTCCACTTGCCCTAATCTTACAAAAACCTCTGAAATTCCCATACACCATTAATGGCGACCATGCAACTAAAACCTCGACACAACTGTGTTGCCCATCTCACCAAATCGCCATTATGGCCCAAGTTTCACAATGCCGTCGATCTCATGCACGACTCACCCTACCAAACGGCATTCCTCATCAACCCCACCATATACACCGACTCCTTGATGGAGTTTTGGACGAATGTAACCGTCCAAACCGGAGAGCATGATGGCGAGGTCTCTCTCCGGTCATCCGTCAACAACCACCCCATGGTTATCACTCCAGCTGCTATACGCCAAACCCTAAAGCTGGAGGATGCCACTTACCCAACCTCTTACCCCAAAGGTACCCTGGATCTCTCATTCACATCCAACGACTACCAGGGTAACCTATCAGCCTCCACCATGTTGAAGAAACACTTCCCTGACCCTCAACGATTGATCTTCCACATGGTGAATGTTTGTCTGGCTCCCAAAACCTCTTCGTGGGACCAGATGTCAACAAGGTGGCAACAGGTATTGTACTCTATCCTTGAGAAACAACCACTAAATTTTACTGATATTTTATTTTTGGAACTCAAGGACATGGCCACAAAACCATTTTCTAATCGTTGGAACTTGTATCCGCGGTTCATAATGGCCATGATCGTAGACCAGCTTCAGGCTGAGGGACTAGTTGGCACTAGGGTCCCTGCCATGGCTGTTCTAGCCGAGGTATACTCCAGGCACAACACTGACCACACACTCAAACAGGCTGGCCGGCTGCGAAAACCCACGCAGGAGGAACCCACAGCCTCCACCTCCAAATCCAAAGTCCCCACCAAGCCAAAAGCCAAAAAGAAGGTCACAAAGGCTACTCAGGGAGATGAGTCCCCTGAGGATGCCCCTGCAACACAAAGGCAGGATGTGCCTGTTGGTTCGATTCTCCCAGCAGGTACCACGACTCCACCCACCACAACCGCACAGGCTTCCTCTCAACAGGAGCCTGATGTAGCCAACATAGGGGCAACCACATTACTGGGGTCTATCTCACTTGAGAAGACTACCATTGAAGAGCACAGTCCTCCCCATGTGCACACTGCTTCTAGCCCATCTCCTGATGAAACCGCCCCACTAAGCCCAACATTGGCAATAGCCAAAGTGCTGACCGATCTGAGCACTCCACCCTCTCCCCAGAAACCTATTACACTTGGGGAGACTCCAACCGAAGAGGGGGTGGGTACAAGTGCCGATGGGAGCCCACAGCACAGAGAATCAGTTCAATCTCCCAGTGTGGCTAGGGAGATAGAACAATCTGGTGAGGCTGCCACTTCCTCTGCATCAACATCTGAGCAGGGTGAAGCTGGTAACATCACTAAGACCTCACCAGAGGCAATGGCCGATGATGGATCCAATCCGGAGGCTAGAAGTCCCCAGTACCATGAACAAGGGGCACATGTCATTACTGAGCCACACTCAGGACATGTACATCCTGACAATGTCAGGAGGTCAGGTGATTCAGCTCATGCTGATGATGACCTGAGCTTCTTCTACGATGTAGTAGCTCAAAACACTATCCTAGAGGATGAGATAAGCAGACTCAAAGAGCTGCTTGCTCAGATGACTCAGGATAGAAGTCCATCTGCCACCACTACCCAACAGATGGCACCTTCACCCGAAGGTCTCACAAACACTGAGCCAATCCCACAAACTCGGCCACCAGCCCCTGCTTCTGGCACTAGCTCTCAGGGACAGAACCCCCCTAAGCAGCTGGATGCTATCTTCCAGAAATCCCTACCTCTCATCACACCTATACTTCAAAATATAGTCATTCAGACCCTTGATGAGAGGCTTCCCACATACATACAACCCATGGTGGAGGTTACCATTTCTAAGGCAGTTGCTGATAGTCAAACCCCAACCAATGTACCCAAAAAGGGGGAGACATCAGTGCAAGTCAAGAGGAAGAGGGGTGAGGAGGAGTTAGAGGCAGAGAAAGAGGTGGTGGTTGAGAGGGAGTTGGTTGAGGAGACTAGGAAGGTGAGGGAGAAAGGGAAGAGGAAAGAGAGGGAGGTAGAGCCAATAAAAAGTGACTGAAATTCAAAAGGATTTCAGTGTCACTAATAAGAATAGGGGAGAGGGAAAGAAACTGGACTCTGATCTAGCAGCCCTTGTCAAGGAGGCTGAAGCTGAACACAGCAAATCAATGGATTCTGCCATTGATCAGCTGTTCAGGCAAGGCTTTGACAAGGACACTGCCTTGCTAGATCAGGAGCTCAGGAGGATGGAAACCAAGGAGATAGAATACCGATGGTCTACTTATAGCCAAGAGGACCAAAAGAGACTTGAGGCTATGAGTAGATTCATTTCAAAGTATTTGGGCAGACCAGTCCTTGATATCAAAGCATGGACCAGGGACAGGATCTTGGCTATAACCACCAAGATCTGTTCAGCTGGTAACTTTACTAAGGGACTGGTTGCTGAGGCCCTCTCCGAAGCCGGTGCTGGGAACAGGACACTTCTAGTAAAACAGACTAAGCCTGCTCTCATATCTAGATTACTAGAAGTGCCTGCCAAAATTCCCACACCAACCACCAAACCACAACCCACAAAACCAATCCCTTTACCATCAAAACCCGCAGCCAATGATCCACCCTTGATGAAAAAGAGAAGGGTGTTGAGGCTGCAAGAAGAAGAAGAGGAGGATGAGGAGGATAGCCTGCCTATTTCAGCAGGTATACCTTTACCCAAAGCCAAATCACAAACCATCACTCCCACCTCACAGTAGGACACTGTGAGGGTAAAGTTAGAAGAGGAGGAGCAGCAAAAGCGACATGATGAGGAAATGCTGAAAAGCATTGACAAATGTTATGCTGCTTCGACCTCTATAATAAACATGCAGAAAGAAGCTCTGAGATTATTCACCTTGAAACAAACCTATAAATATGAAAGGGATAAGGTGAGAACTTGGCCTGACCCAAGGGTGTCTCACAGGATAGTCAAAAAGGACATGCCTGTGAGATACAAAAGCCAACTAAAGAGAATCGTAGATGAAGTGATCTCTGTGGCTTTTGTAATAACACCCTGGGAAATAGTAGAGGAATTCGAGAAAGCCTATAGAGCCGGCCAATCACCCTTTTCAATGCTAGATAATAGGGTGGTTAGGAAGGGTCTGGTCTATAAGAGGCTTGAGAATTTCCATAGGAATGAGCTCAACCTGTTGTTGGAGGGTAAACATCCTGATGAGTTTGCATACAGGCAAACCACAACACTTGAGCTCAAAAATGGAAGACAGGTCAAGTTCATCTCAGAGCTGTACGGTCGGGAGGGATTATTTGATGGTGTGCCTGAAGACCTGTCCAAAGAAGAACAAATGATCTTTCTTCAGGCCTACACCCGAGAATCCTACCGGCTTGTACATGGGAGGTAGATCTCATGGATGGGGCAACAGCTCTGTGTCCAATTCCCCAAGACAGAGCTCCCATCCATACTTAGCAAAACAAACACTAGAGACTACCTCTCCGGCCAGTGCTTATCTGGGTCAACTCCTAATCTGATCTGGGAGGAAATAGACCAATCTTTATGCCACCAATAAGTGGGACATCCAATAATTAGAGGTTTTGGCTGCATTGGTTCAGGGGGAGTTTGTTGGACCAAAAGAACCAATGAGCCAAGATCAGGAAAACCTCTAAGTCCCACATGCCACTGCAACAACTGCTGAAGACTTCCATCAGTTACAGTACTCTCTTGCTTGAATGTCAGACTCGAGAGCATCTGAAGACTCCCATCAGCTATTGTGTTCTCTTGCTTGAATGTCAAACTCGAGAGCATCTTAGCTTCCATCAGCTATTGTGTTCTCTTGCTTGAATGTCAAACTCGAGAGCATCTTAGCTCCAGTCTCAGCCGTTATGACAAAGTCTGAAGAACAAAGCATGAAGATCAAAGAACCAAAGAACAACAGCTGAAGACTCCAAAGTACTGAAGACCAAAGTACTGAAGTCTGAAGTACTGATCATTCAAGTACTGAAGACTTCAAGTACTAAAGACCAAGTACTGAAGTATCAAAAGCTGAAGAACTGAAGAACTGAAGATCTTCTTCCGAAGCACAAAGTCTGAAGACAAAGACTGAAGACAACAACTGATGATATCTACTGAAGTCATCAGTTGTTACATTTTCCGAAGCTGTTCTATCTTCCGAAGCAAAGTCTGAAGAAAAAGACTGAGGACAACAACTGATGATATCTACTGAAGTCATCAGTTGTTATATCTTCCGAAGCTGTTACATCTTCCGAAGCCAAGTCTGAAGACCAAGTACTGAAGACTCAGAGTTTGTCACAACAACTGAAGAAGTCCTCTTCAGTTGTTGTGGTGGTTTTTCCTTTTCCGTAGTTTATTTTATTTCAGTAGTTGTACAACAGCTGAAGAGCATGTTCTTCAGCTGTTATAGTATCAGTAGTTTTACTTTTGTCAGTACTTAGGAACTTTTGTAAGAAGATGTCAGTTATTGACATCTTCAGTAGTTTTGTGTTTTTGACAGTTGTAATTTGAATATTCAGTGATGTCAGAAAAGGATATCACCACCATGCTTTTGCCGCCTATATAAGGATGGCAAACCATGCTGTTTTAATTGCCGAAACGTGTTTAGTAATGAACATTTAATGTTTCGCAGAACTCTTCTCTCTCTATGCTTATGCTTTTAATTGCAATATCTTTTATGTTTTTGATATAATTGCTAATTAATGTGCTAAATCCGCTGCAAACATAATCTAATTGATCAACACGAGAGGCTGAGATCCTGTCAGCCCAAGACACATAAAATATTGATGTGGTTAGTACGTAATGATCCAAGTTGGGTTATACCCAATAACAAGCTTAGCAAACACCAATTAATATTTAATTGATGATATGATCATGCAATTAAATATTAAACCAAATTTAGAAAATGGGTTTTCTAAATAAATTGCATATGAGATGGAACAAATTATAAAGATAATTTGTTGATGAGTTTATTGTTATTCTTGTCATTTAAAAGGGTTTTAAATAACACTTATAACATATGAGTGTACTTTAATTAAATTGTTTAATTAAAGAGCACATATGTCACAATTATAAAATAAGCCTAGAAGGTGACCTTTTATTGTGTGATATATGACTAGTTACAACATGTAATGTGTGTTTTTTTAGGGGGAAACTCTTGGTTTTAAACTCATTAGGCCGCCCCCCTCTTGCTTTCTTATTGGACCATTTTGTCCTAGAAAACACACAAAGGATTAACTAGTCTCATACTCCAATATCTCATCATTCTTACATGCAAGAACAACAAAATAATTCTCTCTCTCTCTCTCAAAAAGCTTTCGGCCAAAGGGGCAGCAGCATCAGGGTTTTGAGAGCTATTTTGTGTTCATTTGGGTGTTGAATCTTCCTAACAAGAAGGTGCTTTGCAAGGAGGTTTGGGGTATACGAGCTTGAGGACTTCTTCCTTGGAGTCTTGGCCGAGATTTAAGCATCTAACCAGATCCCTTTTGGTTGTTTTTCTTGCTTCTAAAAGGTAGTAATCACAGCTCTATGAAGCTGTGATTTTATGTGCTTTTACCTATGTTATTGGCTTGTTCATTCACATATCAAAGATCCTTTTGTTTGGGTTTGTTTTAAAACATATGTATGTCAAAAGGAACACGTTTTTCAGCTCATAAACTTGGTTATAACGCTAAACTTCCGCTGTGTTTTCAGAAAGTTTAAAAGGTTAAACTCGTTTTTTGTTTTCTAACAAACCCGTTAATGACATCAAGAGCCGGTTATGTGGATGACTTGTTTGTTTTGTCTTTAAAATTGGTTTTAAAGCATGATAATAAACTTAGTATAGGCTGATTTTGGGCTGCTAAGTTCATATGATATGAAACCCCAATCTTTTAAAGTCATATCACACATGCTTGTGATTAGACTTTGAAAGATATACATGTTTATTGTTTCTTTTGTTTGGACAAAATAAAACCCAAAATTTCAGTTTATGTTGGCTGAAATTTTGTGGTTTTAAGTGGGGTTTTCATTATATTTTGGATGATATGATAGATGCTTATTATGGTGCATAACCTTGCCATTGACCTTGTGTGGTTTGGATGTTTGTGATGGTTGTATTCATTCATTCAATTGGGTTGTATTATTTGTTGTTTGTGCTTTGTTTCAAGTGTAATTTATTTATTATTGGGTTGTAATAAATAGATTAGGTGTATTTTCATTTTACTAGATATCTTATATTAGGACTTTATATCTTGTAATATGAAGACATACACATTGGAAGCACAAAGGAAGGTCACAAAAGAAACATGGAGCATTTTGGATGCGGTTTCAAGTGGGAGGATTTTGGAAGCTTTCTATATGATTTGTTTGTGACCCTTAGGAATGTCCTACGGACCACACTTGTGATGGCAAACAAGTGTGGACCACTTTAGTTGCTATGGTTATGCACATATGCACATTATGGTTGTTTATATTTATGACTTGTTTAGATGTTTGTTATTTGATTGTATGGTTGGAATTTTGACATGCATTACAAACTAATTAACAAACTTAACAAGTTATAAAAAAATGATGGTTCTTAATCATTAAAAGGTAATAAAAGGTTATTAAAATGATTTAATGATTTTAAAGATTAAAATAGGTTTTAATCAAAGGACCATAGGGTATCTTGTATTTGAAAGCATGCAAATACAAGTACATAGAGTTTTCTAAACTAGAATTATGAAACCTCTAAACATTTAACAAAAAAGTTTAACACCGTCCTTTTGCACAACACTTAAGTCATTTGGAAACTCTTAATGGGATAAAGGTCAACTAACCATTTTGAGGGAACTTATGACTTAAGGTGGTAATACCACATTGGTGGGATAAAGGTCACCTAACCACTTATGTTGGTAAACTCACATGTGTGTGCAAGTAGGGTAACTTGATTTGCAAACCATGTTAAATGGATAACCTAAAATATGGTTTCCAAATGGTGTTGATGGGATTAACATGCCGACTTTGCATATGATGTTTAAAGTCGATCCCATACCTCTAGAAGTTGCAAATGGTTGCAATCGTCAATCGTTGACCACCTTATTAATTTAAATCGTGGGATAAAGGTCACCTAACCACAATTTAAATGTAATTTTGGGTTCTAGATTTTAATATAAAAATGACCTTAAGAGGCATTAATTATTAAAAATAGCAATATCGAAAATACTAAAATAGATCTTTGTTAAATTTTTTAGATGGCCACCAATAATGAAAATCACGATAACTCATCCGCGTCCAACCAATCATTACGAGCGATCCTCCAAAAGGGACGTCTAAATCATAACAACTTTATTGATTGGTATCGAAACTTGAGAATCGTTCTCAAGCAAGAGAAAAGATCATATGTTTTAGACGACTCAATCCCCGATCAACCTAGCGCGGATGATGAGGAGGCCTATAACAATTGGCTGAAATACACTGAGGAATCCGTCCAAGTGTCTTGTCTCATGCTAGCGAGCATGACTCCGGATCTCCAAAAGGAGTATGAACATCACAGAGCTTACGACATGATAACCCAGCTGAAGGAAACGTTCCAACAGCAAGCAAGGGTTGAGCGCTTCAAAACGGTTCGAGCACTCCATGCATGTCGTATGGACGACAACCAATCTGTTTCATCTTATGTACTTAAGATGAAAAGTCATATTAACCACCTCGAGAGGCTAAATTGTCCCGTCTCGAAGGAGTTGGCCACGGATTTGATCCTAAATGGCCTAACCAGGAAGTTCGAGACATTCGTGTTGAACTACAACATGAATGCATGGGACAAAAGCATTGGTGAGCTTCACTCAATGCTCAAAACGGCTGAGGTGGGAACAACAAGAGGCCTTATCCCGCACCCAAGGCAAAGGTTGCCAAGGGTAAGGGACCCGTTTGGGGAAAGGGGAAAGGGGTGGTAAGGGTACCACCCAAACCACAAGAGAAGAAGCAAAAGGTTGCTACTAATGACCCATGCTTCAAGTGTGGGGAGATAGGACATTGGGCAAGGAATTGTCCTGTCTATCTCTAAGAGTTGAAAGCAAAGAGGGATGCCGGGCATACCTCAGGTACAATATACATGATTAATATTGATCTTAATGTTACATCTTCTAACACATGGGTATTGGATACCGGATGTGGAACTCATATTTGCAATTTGTTGCAGGGGTTCACAAGAAGTAGGGACTTCAAACAAGGGGATGTTAGCCTCTTCATGGGCAATGGAACTAAAGTCTTAGTTGAAGCTCGTGGGGACTACATCCTAAGACTTCCAAGTGGTTTGGAAGTTATTTTGAAGAATGTTTTGTATGCTCCTAGTTTGACTAGGAATATTATTTCTGTATCCCAATTAAGACATTATGATTATGTATTATCCTTTATTGAAAATGATATTCATGTTTCTTTAAATGGTATGTTCTATTTTAAAGCTATTCCCATTAATGGTATTTATGAATTGGTTCATGAAAATACTTTAAATAGTTCATTGTACCAAATTAACACCAAGAAACTCAAGTTGGACTAGAATGATACATATCTTGGGCATTGTTGTCTTGGTCATATAAACAAGAAACGTTTACAAACACTTCAAAAGAATGGTCTTTTAAAAACAAATGTATGTGATTCATTTGATGTTTGTGAATCTTGTTTACAAGGTAAGATGACGAAGGCACCCTTTAGTGGAACTACCGAAAGGGCAAAAGATTTATTAGGAATCATACATTCGGATGTATGTGGTACTTTTAAACTAATGACAAGGAATGGTGAAAGATACTTCATTACCTTTACCGACGATTATACTCACTATGGGTATGTGTACTTATTAAGGCACAAAGATGAAGCTTTTGAAATGTTCAAAATCTTCAAGAATGAAGTAGAAAATCAACTCAATAAGTCAATTAAAATTCTCCATACCGATAGAGGAGGTGAATACCTAAGTGATGTTTTTCAAGATCATCTTAGGAGTTGTGGGATTGTCTCACAACTCACTCCACCTGGAACACCACAACATAATGGTGTGTCTGAAAGAAGGAATCGAACCTTATTGGATATGGTCCGATCTATGATGGCTAGAAGCACATTGCCTCTAACATTTTAGGGTTTCGCTTTGCTCTCCGCGGCTCGTATTCTAAATATGGCCCTAACCAAAAAGGTGGAAAGGACACCTTTTGAGATATGGCATGGAAGAGTTCCATCCCTATCATACTTAAGGGTTTGGGGATGTGAGGCTTATGTTAAGACTCCCACCCCAAACAAATTGGAAGTCCGATCCACCAAGTGTATCTTTGTTGGATATCCTAGAGATTCTATGGGATATTATTTCTATGATCCACTGGAACAAAAGGTGTTTGTTGCCAGAAAGGGTGAGTTCTTAGAAGCAAAGTTCTTTATGGAAGGAGCTAGCAGTAGAACAGTGGATCTTAAAGAGGATCAAGAACCACAACCCGATGCGCGTTTGGTTGAAACTAGCACTCAACATGAGGATGTTGAGGATGATCAAGGCGTTGATCAATACACACAAGATATTCGCAAAAGTGGTAGAACTAGTAATCCACCTGAAAGATATGGATTTTTCATGGATGGATGCTATGTGGTAGATTCATATGAACCGACCACATACCATAATGCAATGTCCAATTCGGATTATGACAAATGGCTAGAAGCCATGAACGTTGAGATGCAATCCATCTATGACAATCAAGTTTGGGAACTTGTTGTACCTCCTCTTAATTCCAAGGTAGTTGGAAGTAAGTGGGTTTTCAAGAAGAAAACCAATATGCATGGAAACTTGGATACCTATAAAGCTAGACTTGTAGCAAAGGGTTTCACTCAAACTCAAGGGGTTGATCATCATGAAACCTTCTCACCTGTTGCAATGCTAAAGTCTATAAGGATATTGTTTGCCATAGCTGCTCATTATGATTATGAGATTTGGCAAATGGATGTCAAAAGCGCTTTCCTAAATGGATATCTTGAGGAAGATGTATATATGGTTCAGCCTGAAGGTTTTGTCGATCCAAAACATCCTAATAAAGTATGCAAGTTAAAGAAATCAATCTATGTATTGAAACAAGCATCGAGAAGCTGGAATCACCGTTTTGATGAGGAAGTAAAGAAATTTGGCTTCATCAAAAACGCTGATGAGGCTTGTGTGTATAAGAAGGCTAGTGGGAGCACAATAACTTTCCTAGTATTGTATGTTGATGACATACTACTATTTGGAAATGACATTCCAACCTTGGAAGGTGTAAAAACCTGGCTTGGAAGTTGTTTTTCCATTAAGGATCTTGGTGAAGCCGCCTATATTATGGGAATAAACATCTATAGGGATAGATCAAGGCGGTTGATTGGTTTGAATCAATTTGCATACATTGATAAGATCTTGAAAAGGTTCAAGATGGAAAACTCTAAGAAAGGTATCGTACCTATTCAAAGAGGAACGATGTTGAGTACGACTCAATGTCCAAGCTCAAAGGATAAGCAAGATAAAATGAAGGCAATCCCATACGCATCTGCTATTGGATCCATCATGTATGCAATGAAACGCACTCGACCGGACATGTCATGCGCCTTAAGCATGACAAGCCGTTACCAGCAAAATCCTGGAAACAGTCATTGGATGGCTGTTAAGAACATACTTAAGTACCTAAGGAGGACAAGAGATATGTTCCTAATCTATGGATCTGGTGACGAGGAACTCGTTGTAAAAGGTTACATGGATGCGAGTTTCCAAACCGATCGTGACGATTCACGGTCACAATCGGGATATATTTTCATTCTGAATGGAGGAGCGGTCTCTTGGAAGAGCTCCAAGCAGGATGTGGTGGCTCTATCAACTACATAATAAGAATACGTCGCCGCCTCATTGGCAGCTCAAGAAGCTGCATGGTTGAAGAAATTCATTGCAGATCTAGGGGTTGTCCCTTCCATTCAGGACCCCCTAGAGATCTTTTGTGATAACGAGGGTGCGATTGCTCAAATCAAGGAACCCCGTGCTCATCAAAAGACTAGGCACATTGGGCGGAGATTCAACTACATATAAGATGAAGTTGAAAAGCGAAAGATATGTATTCGCAAAGTTCACACGGATCAAAACGTTGCAGATCCTCTCACGAAGCTCCTTGAAAAGGCAAAGCATGAAGGTCATACTTGTGCCATGGGACTTTGATATTCTAGAGATTGGATTTGATCTGTAAATTTTGTATTTGGATATGTGGAACTCTTTATTATTTGAATAAAATTATTTGGTTATAATGTTTCAATTAATGTTTCAAATTAGCATGTTTAATCCATGAGTAAAATGTTTACTCTAAATGTCCGTAGTTATTCAGACTTGTGGGAACAAGTGTGAGGGTAAGACTATTATGAACATGGATTGGTTGATATTCATAAGGATGAATATAGAGCAATGGGTTGCTACCAAGGTTCACAGATATTTATGGGATACAAATATTGGACTAACCCGTATCTCAAATTTTACTACATGGAATCTTATTGACTGATCATAAGTAAATTTGAGTAAAGGCGAATATCATTTGGTATCCTCCGACCTGAGATACATATTGGAATTTGATATTCACCAAGTGTCATACCTTGAGCTAATTCTTTACTTTCCTGAAATAGTGGATAGTATATAAGGGTATGTTCAGGTATGACACGAGGTGTTTGTGAGAAACGTATGTAGTCAAGATGGAATTTGTTCCTCTTATTCGTTGAGAGTTAGATGTCTAAGGCCTGATAAGTTAAATCAACAAGGAATGATCATTCTGTGTCCTTGGATTTAATATGACATCTGTAACAAAAGGATAGATGATCGATTCACCTAAATCATTTCAAGTAGGGTACTTGAAAAGGATGTTGTTATTGAATGGCCACAAGTCATGCGTATTAAGGGTAGTAAACCTTTGTTAGGCGGTATTTATTGCTTGCATCAATCTTCTATGAATCTTAGGCAAGTGGGAGATTGTAGGATTCTATATGCCCAAGACACATAAAATATTGATGTGGTTAGTACGTAATGATTCAAGCGGGTTATACCCAATAACAAGCTTAGCAAACACCAATTAATATTTAATTGATGATATGATCATGCAATTAAATATTTACACCAAATTTAGAAAATGGGTTTTCTAAATAAATTGCATATGAGATGGAACAAATTATAAGGATAATTTGTTGATGAGTTTATTGTTATTCTTGTCATTTAAAAGGGTTTTAAATAACACTAATAACATATGAGTGTACTTTAATTAAATTGTTTAATTAAAGAGCACATATGTCACAATTATAAAATAAGCCTAGAAGGTGACCTTTTATTGTGTGATATATGACTAGTTACAACATGTAATGTGTGTTTTTTTAGGGGGAAACTCTTGGTTTTAAACTCATTTGGCCGCCCCCCTCTTGCTTTCTTATTGGACCCTTTTGTCCAAGAAAACACACAAAGGATTAACTAGTCTCATACTCCAATATCTCATCATTCTTACATGCAAGAACAACAAAATAATTCTCTCTCTCTCTCTCTCAAAAAGCTTTTGGCCAAAGGGGCAGCAGCATCAGGGTTTTGAGAGCTATTTTGTGTTCATTTGGGTGTTGAATCTTCCTAACAAGAAGGTGCTTTGCAAGGAGGCTTGGGGTATACAAGCTTGAGGACTTCTTCCTTGGAGTCTTGGCCGAGATTTAAGCATCTAACCAGATCCCTTTTGGTCATTTTTCTTGCTTCTAAAAGGTAGTAATCACAGCTCTATGAAGCTGTGATTTTATGTGCTTTTATCTATGTTATTGGCTTGTTCATTCACATATCAAAGATCCTTTTGTTTGGGTTTGTTTTAAAACATATGTACTAGATTCAGGCATAGGTTCATGTGTGAATCCTAATGTTGTTTTATCTTTATCTTTCCTTCCATTTACCAGTTGCTCAACAATTGTCTTTGAGCTTCTCATGTTGGATAAGTCAATTTAAGTTGTTGCATGTGCCAATTTCTCTTGTTCAAGAGTTTTTGTCATCTCTTCAAGTTGTTTCTTTACAAGTTCAAGTTCTTTTAAAGTTTTGCTCCAAAAAGGTTGAAGAGATATGATTTTATCATCAGATATTTTACGATCAGTTTTCAACTTATTATGCATTGCTTCTACTTGTTTATGTTTATCACATATTTTGAATGATTATGTTCTATAGTGTTCTACTTGTTCAAAAAGTGCTTTGGTGAACATTTTCTCCCTTACCTCCACTGGGATTTCTAGATAAAAATTTGAAGACTCAGTGTCAGATGATGAGTTCACAACCTTTGGTTGTTCTAACTGTGCCATAAGAGTAACTTCTTCAGAATTATCCTTTGGCTCAGCTTTGTTACTCCAGCCATCGTCTACCTTAGTGTCTGATACCTTCTGTCTTTGGATCTTTGTCTTCAGACCAGTCTTCATTGTTCATCTCAGCAATCAGTGCAAAACAAGAAGTAAGATCAGCTGTAAACTGTTCTGCATTGGCACTCGAATCATAACCATCCTTGATGCTTACAACTAATGCTTTCTTTGGTTCATGATTGGTCTTTTCTTCTTTTATTTCTGGTATTGGTAGGCTTTGGTATGGCTTTTGAAATGTCTTATGAGCATGTTGATGATATTTTTGACTGTTGGAACTACTTTGGCCATTTCCTCCTTGTGTTCTTGGAGCTTTACACTTTCAAGAAAAGTGGCCATAGCTGTTACAGTTAAAGCACCTTGACTTTGACTTATCAAATCCAACACTTTTGTTTGCACTTGGTTTATAGTTTCTATTGGCATAAGAGTGTTTTTGAGTCCTATAAGCTATCATGACTATCTGCTAGTCAAGATCCATCTCTTGTACATCATCAGGATCCATCTTAAACAAATAGTGCAAAATTAAATCAACTTGAGTTAAATGACTGCCTTGGTATGCTTGAAAACTTTCCATAAATGTTGTAAAGGCAGATTTGGACTCTTCATCATGTAAAAGGATGTTAATAACATCTTTAACTTGGCTAGGATTAGCAGAGCTAGAAGATGGAGTCTAATTTTGAGTTTTAGGCATTTGAGGGTTCGAAGGAGACTGTGGTTATGGTTGAGTTAAGTAGACATGTGTACTAGTGAAGAATCCTACTCCCACAAACAAATGACCCACATCTTCAGGGGTTGATTTATCCTTGGCAAGAAAAGCATTCTCTACAGTATTTGCTGGAGAAGCAACATACTTGTATTGAGAAGTTGATGCATTTCTGCCATTATTTCTTGAGCTTTTATCAATTTCCACTGACTCAATCTTAGCAATAAGGAGATCAATATCCATTGGAAACTTTTCAGTACGCTTTAAAAAAGTCACAGTTTGTTTCCAAGATGATGGAAGTGCATTCAGGAGTGTATTGTTGATACACGATGTCCCTAGTTTATGTACTTAAATGTATGTCTTTCATTTCTTACACTTATGTAATGCAAGAACTTAATGAAATATGATATGATTTTTTTTTGGATGTTTATTTATCTTTGATTATATCATATTCTTATAATATTTAGTATTACACATGTGAATGAACATCATATATAGGGTTGAAGTTGTTGTACATAGTTCTGAGTCAATAATGATTCAGAAATGTGTTCGACTTAGTCTTGTGTATTCATGCCTGAGCCCATGAGTCAACCATCAACAATCACACCTGACATCCAGAGGCAAATGGTAAAAGTTAAGCTGGAAGAAGAAGAACATCATAAACTACATGATGAGCAGTTGTTGAGTTTGGTTGACAAAGATTTTCCTCCATTTCATCGATTCTATCAATGAGGAAACATGCTCGGAGGTTATATGCTCTTAGGTTCACTTTTCAATATCAGAAAGAGAGAGTAAGAATCTGGCCTGATCCCAGGGTGAGTCATAGAATTCATAAGAAGAACATTCCACATAGATACAATGGCCAAGTGAGGAAGATTGTAGATGCAATGATCATGCTGGCCATTGTAGTATCACCCTGGGAAATCCTAGAAGATTTCAAGAGAGCCTATAAAGCTAATCTTCCCCCATAAAAGTTTGTTAGAAAACAAAATGGTGAAAAATGGGTTAATTTATAAGAGGCTTGAAGAAGTTAGACATAATGAGCTCCAGTTGTTACTAGAGGGTAATTACCCTGATGAATTTGCTTACAGAGAAATAACAAATATGGAGTTAAGAAATGGGAAACAGGTCAGATATCTATCTGAGTACTATGGGCCTGAGTTCTTTTTTGAAGGAGGAGCTGAAGAACTCATACAAGAAGAACAAATTGTCTTCTTAGAGGCCTATGTGAGAGAGTCTTACAGACTCATTATAGGGAAGTAGGTTTCATGGATGGGGTAACAACTCTGTGTCCAGTTCCCCAAGACATATTTCCCATCCATCCTTTGCTAATCAGATATACTGAAACCTCTTCCTAGGCTTGTGCTTATATTGGTCATTTCTGAGCTGATCCAGAAGAAACAGACAACTTTTCTGCCTAATAAGTGGGACTCAAATAATCTTAAAGGTCTTGGCTGCATTGGTTCAGGGGGAGTTTATTGGACCAAAAGAACCAATGAGCCAGATCAGAAAAACCTTTAAGTCCCATAGACATCATAACAACTGAAGAAGGCTACATCAGCTGAAGATATCAGCTGATGACATGTACTGAAGACAAAGTCTGAAGTTCAAGTATTGAAGACAAGTCTGAAGTTCAAGTACTGAGGACAAAGTCTGAAGATCAAGAACTGAAGACAAAGTCTGAAGTTCGTCTACTGATGACAAAGTCTGAAAGTATCTACTGAAGACAAAGTCTGAAGTTCATCTACTGAAGACAAAGTCTGAAAGCATCTACTAAAGACAAAGTCTGAAGTTCATCTACTGAAGACAAAGTCTGACGTTCAAGTCTTTAGAGGTTGTCACAACAGCTAAAGTAGTTCTCTTCAGTAGTTGTGATGGTTTTATTTCAGTAGTTTTCTTTCATAGTTTCGGTAGTTTGTTTTTAGCAGTTTACTTAATGTAAAACGTTTGAAGAGCCTGTTCTTCAGACGTTGTAGTCTCAGTAGTTATAGTATTAGTTTACACTTAGCCTTTATTGTAAGAAGATGTCGGCTATTGTAGATATGTTCAGTAGTTTTGTTTATTTTCAGTAGTTGTTGTATAACAGTTAGATGTCACTATCAAGTGACATCTGTTGACGTCACCTTCCTTTATAAAAGGAAGGTTGACCTAATTTGTTAGTTGCCGAAGCGTGTGTTGAATGAAAACATTCCTTTTTTGTAGAAATACTTTCTCTCTCTATAACCGTACTGCTTCATTGAAATATCATTTGTGTTCTTGCTTGAATTTAGTCTAATTCTTATATTATTCTGCTACGAATGAAATCTAACTGATCAAACTAGATCTGAGATCCTTTCACTAGCCACATCAATTTAATATGTATCTTGGGCAGACCAAATCTTTCAATCTCCCACTTGCACAAGATTCATAGAAGATTGATGCAAGCAACAAATAACGCCTAGCAACGGTTTGCTACCCCTAATGTATATGATTAAGTGCCATTCAATTACATCATCCTCTTCAAGTACCTTACTTGAAAATGTTTTAGGTGAATCAATCATCTATCCTTTTGTTTCAGATGTCATGTTAAATCCCAGAGACATAGAATTGTCATTCTCCGATGATTTAACTTTAACGGGCCTTAGACATCTAACTCTCAATGCATAAGAGCAACAAATCCCATCTTGACTACATACGTCTCTCACAATCACCTTATATCATACCTGAATCTAGCCTTATGTACTGCCAATGTTTCAGAACAACAAAGCACTAAGTCAAAGTACGATACTTGGTGAATATCAAGACCCAATATGTATCTCAGGTCTGAGGATACAATGATATTCGCCTTTACTCAATATCTCTTATGACTAATCATAAAGATTCCATGCAGAAATAATTGAGAGCGGGTCAGTTCTATATCTATATCCCATAGATATCACTGAACCTTGGCAGCAACCTCTTGCTCTATATTCATACCCTATGAATATCAACCAATCCAAGTTCATTATAGTCTTATATTCATAGTTGTTCCCAAAAGTATGATCGACTATGGACGTTTAGAATAACTTACTTATTCACGGATTTAAACATTCTAAATAGAAGAGCATGAAAATTATAACCATATAATTATGTCAAATAACATAAATTCCAATATCCAAATGCAAAATTCGATCAAGTCCAATCACTAGAATATCGACGTCCTAAGGCACAAGTATGACGTTTATGCTTTGACCTATCTAGGAGCTTCGTGAATGGATCCGCAATGTTTTGAACAGTGTGAACTTTGCCAATACATATCTTTCCCTTTTCAACTTCATCCCTTATGTAGTTGAATCTCCGTTCAATGTGCCGAGTCTTTTTATGAGCATGAGGTTCTTTGATTTGAGCAATCGCACCCTCGTTGTCACAAAATATCTCTAGGGGGTCTTGAATGGTAGCAACAACCCCTAGATCAGCAATGAACTTCCTTAGCCATGCAGCTTCCTGAGCTGCCAATGAAGCGGCGATGTATTATGATTCTGTTGTAGATAGTGCCACTACATCTTGCTTTGATCTTTTCCAAGAGACCGCTCCTCCATTCATAATGAAGACATATCCCGACTGTGATCGAGAATCATCTCGATCAGTTTGGAAACTCTCATCCGTGTAACCCTTTACAACGAGCTCCTCCTCACCTGATCTGTATATTAAGAACATATCCTTAGTATTTCTAAGGTACTTCAAAATACTCTTAACAGCCACCCAATGACTATTACAAGGATTCTGTTGATATCTACTTGTCATGCTTAGAGCACATGACACGTCCGACCTAGTACATATCATTGCATACATGATGGATCCTATAGCAGATGCATATGGGACTCCACTTATTCTTTCTTGTTCAACCTTTGAACTAGGGCATTGACACGTGCTCAATGTAGTTCCCTTTTCAATAGGTACCAAACCTTTCTTAGAATTCTCCATCTTGAACCTTTTCAAGATCTTTTCAATGTATGCACTTTGGTTTAAACCTATTAACCGCCTTGATCTATCCCTATAGATTTTTATTCCTAAAATATAGGTGGCTTCACCAAGATCCTTAATGGAAAAACAGCTTCCAAGCCAGGCTTTTACACCATCCAAGGTTGGAATGTCGTCTCCAAGTAGTAAAATGTCATCGACATATAATACAAGGAAAGTAATAGTGCTCCCACTAGCTTTCTTATATACACAAGCTTCATCAGCGTTTTTGATGAAGCCAAATTTCTTTACTTCATCATCAAAATGGTGATTCCAACTCCTCGATGCTTGCTTCAATCCGTAGATTGACTTCTTTAACTTGCATACCTAGTTATGATGTTTTGGATCGACAAAACCTTCAGGCTGTTCTATATGGACATCTTCCTCAAGATATCCATTAAGGAAAGAGGTTTTGACATCCATTTGCCAAATCTCATAGTCATAATATGTTGCTATGGCAAACAATATCCTGATAGACTTTTGCATTGCCACAGGCGAAAAAGTTTCATCATAATCAACCCCTTGAGTTTGAGTGAAACCTTTTGCTACAAGTCTAGCTTTATAAGTATCCAAGTTTCCATGCATATTGGTTTTCTTCTTGAAAACCCACTTTCTTCCAACTATCTTGGAATTAAGAGGCGGTGTAACCAATTCTCAAACTTGGTTATCATACATGGATTGCATCTCAACGTTCATGGCTTCTTGCCTTTTGTCAAAATAAGGTTTTGACATTGCATAACAGTATGTGGTTGGTTCATCCGAATCTACCACATAGCATCCATCCATGTAAAATCCATATCTCTCGGTAGGAACACTAGTTCTACCAGATCTGTGAACGTTTTATGTATCTTGATCATCCACATGATCATTCTCAACATCCTCATGTTGATTGCTAGCATTAACCAAATGTGTATCATCTTGTGATTCTTGAACCTCTTCAAGTTCCACTGTTCTTCCACTAGTTCCTTCCGAAAGGAACTTAGTTTCCAAGAACTCTGCCTTTCGAGTAATAAACACTTTCTGCTCTGTTGGATCATAGGAATAATATCCAATACAATCTATAGGATATCCAACGAAAATACACTTTTTGGATCGGGCTTCCAGTTTGTTTTGAGTGTATTGCTTAGGATAAGCCTCATACCACCAAACTTTTAAATATGATAATGATGGAACCCTTCCATGCCATACTTCGAAAGGTGTCCTTTCCACTTTCTTGGTTGGGGCCATATTTAAAATACGGGCCGCGGAGAGCAAAGCGAAGCCCCAAAATGATAGAGGTAGTGTACTTCTGGCCATCATAGATCGAACAATGTCCAATAGAGTCCGGTTCCTCCATTCAGACACACCATTATGTTGTGGTGTTCCAGGTGGAGTAAATTGTGAGACAATCCCACAACTTCTAAGATACTCTTGAAAGTCAATACTTAGGTATTCACCTCCTCTATCGGTACGAAGAATCTCGATCGTTTTATCGAGTTGATTTTCTACTTCATTTTTGAAGATTTTGAACATTTCAAAAGATTCATGTTTGTGTCTTAACAAGTACAAATACCCATAACGACTATAGTCATCGGTAAAGGTAATGAAGTATCTTTTACCATTCCTAGTTATTGGTTTAAAAGGTCCACATACATCCAAATGTATGATCCCTAATAAATCTTTTGCCCTTTCATTAGTCCCACTAAAAGGGGCCTTTGTCATTTTTCCTTGTAAACAAGACTCGCATACATCAAATGAATCATTTTCATTAGTTTTCAAAAGACCATTCTTTTGAAGTTTTTGCATACGTTTCTTGTTTATGTGACCAAGGCGACAATGCCAAAGATAGGAATCTCTCAAATCTAATTTGAGCTTTTTGGTGGTTGCTTGGTACATTGAGCTATCATATGTTGTGTTATCATGAACCAATTCATAAATACCATTACAAGGCATAGCCTTAAAATAAAACATAGTCTCCTTGGGCTTCAACTTCAACTTCTACTCCATTGCCCGTAAAGAGACTATCATTGCCCTTTCTATAATGCTTATTTCTTATGAACCCCTGCAACAAATTGCAAATATGAGTTCCACATCCGGTATCTAATACCCATGTGTTAGAAGAAATAACATTTAGCTCAACATGTATCATAAAAGTCATACTTGAGGTTTGCCCCGCATCCCTCTTGGCTCTCAACTCTTTGAGATAGACCGGACAGTTTCGTTTCCAATGGCCTACCTGTCACACCCCGGGCCCAGGTAGGGTGGGACGTCACAGACTAGCAACAATATATGGCAGTGGAAACAAACCAATACAAGAGCTCAAAGGAGAGAATATCACATGGCATTTAAAGTTTCAAAAGGTACAGGGGCTAGAAACAGATCTAGCCCCCAAATTAGTTATACAGTCAACATAAAAAAAGATTGTATTGTTTAACAGAATTTTCAATCATTCAAATCATTCAATAAGCAAAAACAAGCCAATGCCATGGTCTCGGGGATAGGTCTAGGTCTTTGACAGTAGCTAAGACCTCTTCATGGATTACCTGAAACATGCTCAAAGAGAAATTTATGTCAACTAAAAAGTTGGTGAATTCAAGTGCTTAAAGATTAAAAACAATTGTACTTAACAAAATTTTCATTTGATAAAAAGGAAAGAATCATAGTTCATTTTTGTGGGAGTATCACAATCAACCCTGCACTCAATCCCGGTTAGCCTCTTCGAAAGTTGTGTTTAACCAGTTAACCCCCAAAAAGGGGAGAACTGAGCCTTAAACCAGTGAACCCTACCTGCCCGGATGGTTTACCATAGTTTCTTAGCAAAACATATCACATGTCACAAACGACCCCTCAGGATCTCAGTGGGGTACCTCCCTGTGGCGGGAGCCACTGTGTGTGGGGGTTTCCCCAAATAGATCTATCCACATAAAACAAGCGGTTAACGAAAGAATTAATGATCATGAAGTAAGTATCAGCAGGTAACCCTAAATCCCATATACAATCACCAAGTAAAGCACAATTTAAAATTCATAAATAACAGAGCATGTTTCATCCCAAAGTAGTAGTAAAAAGGGATCACTAGAACTCACCTTAGGTGTTAAGCAAAAGTACTCTTCATGTGCCGGGAGTGTCTCAAGTATAGAACCGTAACATGAATATATTAAGTGATTAGCTACTGCTCTAAACCTATTTAAGGTGCAACAAGTGTGTCTAAGTCTTAGTTTGTCGGATTCGGCTTTGATTCGATTAGGGTTTGCATAAAAAGTTTCCTTTTATTGAAAGTCCAGCTTTCTCATACAATCAAGGATTCTACACTATTAAGTTAAGAATATAGGGTAAATATGTTGTTCAAGTTATTATTAGGCTCATTTGAGTCGGTTATGAAGTTTGGCAAAATTTCACAGTTTAGCCCCTAAGGTTTCAAAATTGATAGTTTCTACCCTCAAGTTTGGTTTTCTTGTATTAGATGACTTTTATAACCAAAAATCAGGTTCATGACCTTAAAATAAATTATTTTTAAGAAAATGTACACAAATTTTCAGATTACAGGTTCGGTTTATTACTTACGTGTTTAACGTTCCCGGTTACGGTAAAACCGAAGGGTTTTAATGGTTACCTATTAACTTTCATGTTTTGAGTCTTAGACCAGTAGACAGCATTTTAAAGACATTTTCCTAAGTTTCAATTCATTTGATTATGAAATTTTTGCCTCTAGTAGTTGAAAGCCTTGTTTTTGTGTTTAACCCCTTAAAACGCGTTTTTAACCGAATTTGACCGTTTAAAAGCTTGTTTGACCAACTTTTATTCTTTATAAATTATTTTCCCACTTAAACTATTGGAATAACATGGTTTTTATAAAATTTGGCTCTATACCCATATTTCTTAGATTTTCCTCAAAAACGTCACCCGGTTAGTACCCGTTTTTACTTAAAAATCCATTTAAATTATCCATTGGACTACTAAAATTTCCCATTGACTCCAGAAAAAATTATTAATCCTTAATGAACCTTAATTTCTCTTTATAAAGTTTATAGCCCAAGCTTTCTTGTTTTTAAGTTGTTTTTCCATGTTTTCGGGTCCCGAAAGTGACTAAAATGGGTCTAATCTTAACATATCTTTCATTTCCAGAGATTAACCATTAATAAACCACTTAACATTCATCAAAAAATTCTGAAATTTCGGTCCCAAATCATGTCCTAGTTGTTCTACACATCCATAAACTACAAATATAGTGAAAATGTCATAACCGACCATTACACATGTGTAAATCATTGTAACTTGAGTTTAAACATTGCCAAAAGTTCTTTTAACTTAAAAATCAGATTATTAGGGTGTTTAAAAGTTCTTATTGAGCAAGTTATGACCCTTGTTTGAGAGGGTTTTCAAACAAGTGCCTAAATGGTGTTGTTACATGTAGAAAGAAGGATTTTCAAGGTGTACTTATGCTATAACCTCACATCCATGGTGTACACCCATTTATAACATTCAAAAAAGGTTATTATAAGTCTTATGAACCATTAGAAAGCAGGTTACAAGTTTTGTTTCAAAAGGTTACAAGGTTTACGAGTTGAATGGTGCAAAACACCCAAAATGAGGGTTTTCAAGAGGTAAATAGGGTTCTACCCGTTAGAATAGCTATCATATCAAGTGATATACCTTCAATAACGTTACGAACTCCTCAAGAACAAGGTGATGGTTTTGGGTTTCTGCTACAACAAGGAAAGGAGAGGTTTTTAAGTTAAAAATGATGAAAACATGAGAAATGACCAAAACCGGCAACATGAAGCTTACACTTGATGTAACTCACGGTTTGGAGAGTGTTCATGGTCGTGGATGGCTTGAAACTCCTTGGAAAAGGCTGTATAATGTCAAAAAAGTGCTGTAGGGCCGCGAGCTTACAAGATCCAAGCACCAAAAGCTCTTAAACCTTCACTTCTTTGCGGTTTGAGCTTGGCCGATGGTGGTGATGATGTTGTTATCGATTATGAGATGAAATAGAGAGGGAATCTGAGAGTGTGTGTGTGTGTGTGTTTTCTGGTGAGAAAATCCGAGAGGGAGAGATGGAGGAATGAGGGTGGAGTGTGGTTCTTGCAAAGCATTTGCATGGAGTGGGAGTGGTGGGTATGTGGGTGGTGTAGAAGAGAGGAGAGTGGAGGAGAGGGGGGCGGCCGATTTTGGCATCTTGTGAGGATTTTCGTTTTTAAATTTTAATTATTAATTAATATTATGTGTAGTATTATTTGTAGTGTTATGTAGTATTTTAGATGGAAAAATTTTGTTAGTTGATAATTATTGTGCATGCACATGCATGCTTTAGCCGTGGATTATGGGTGTTTGTATAAAGACATATTTAATTGTTTCAATTAATATTTTGGTTTCATTGTAAGGGTGACTAATTGACTTTCCCGGGACACCAAGTTCAAAAAGGTAAAACTTAAACTAACTAAAAGTCACTAAAATCACATAAAATTATATAAATGTAAATAATAGCAATTGGTGATTCTAATCTCACTAATAGGGTTTGATTGTTTCTATTATTAGTATTCATAAGACGGGTGATGATGCAAGTAAGTTAGGGTTAGAAAAGTGACCTTGAGCCCGGTTGTCACATTCTCCCACCGTTTAGGAAATTTCGTCCCGAAATTTTAGCTTCGATTAGAATCTGAACGGGTGGGTTTGAAGAGGTGTGGATAATTCTTCCTCATCTCATCTTCACATTCCCAAGTGAATTCAGGCCCTCATTTTGAGTTCCATTTAACCTTGACCTTGGGTATGCGGCTCCGCCTGGGTTGCTTGACCAAGCGGTCCGTGATCTCTATGGGCTCTTTCATGAAATTCAACTTATCATTGATTCTTGCTTCTTTCAATGGTAGCTTCAGGGTTTTGTCCACCATGCACTTCTTTAGGTTTGACACATGGAAGGTGTCATGTATACAACTCAGGTTCTGTGGCAGTTTCAATTTGTACGCCACAAGGCCACTTCTTGCAAGTATTTCGAATGGCCCAATGTATCTCGGGCTTAACTTTCCTCTTTTTCCAAACCACACGGCTCCCTTCAAGGGTGCCACTTTCAGCATTACCTTGTCACCAACCTAAAATTCTAATGGCTTTCGTCTCCTATCAGCGTATTTCTTTTGAGGGTCCCTAGCTGCCTGTAGACGCTCCTTGATTTTGAAAATCATATCGGTGTTCTCCAATACGATGTCGGGTCCCAATACTTGGCTATCACCAATCTCGTTCCAACTCAGTGGTGATCGACATTTCCTACCATAGAGAGCCTCATACGGAGCTACCTTAATACTCACGTGGTAACTGATATTATAAGAGAACTCCACCAACGGGAGATGGTTGTCCCAGTTCCCACCAAAATCAATCACGCAAGCTCTCAGCATATCTTCCAAAGTTTGAATGGTTCTTTCGCTTTGACCGTCAGTTTGTGGGTGGTAAGCAGTGCTTAAGTCCAGATGGGTTCCTTAGGCTTGTTGGAATGATTTCCAGAAATGAGAAGTGAAACGGCTATCACGGTCGGAGATTATCGACAGTGGCACTGTAGGATTCTATGTGCCCAAGACACTTAGAATATTGATGTGGTTAGTACGTTATGATCCAAGTCGGGTTATACCCAATAACAAGCTTAGCAAACACCAATTAATATTTAATTGATGATATGATCATGCAATAAAATATTAACACCAATTTAGAAAATGGGTTTTCTAAACAAGTTGCATATGAGATGGAACAATTTATTAGGATATTTTGTTCAATGATATTATTTGTAATGTTATTTATATTAATTAGATGACATTACAAATTAATAATGGCATTATATATGTTATACAATTAAATAGTTAGTTGTACACATATACTAAGAGTTCTAACAACAAGACCATTTGCAACTTATGTAACGTGTCAAAAAAAAGGGGGGAACCCTTTTCAAACTCCATTTTGGCCGCCCCCCCCCCTTTGTTCCTATTGGACCACTATCTTGAAAAGACCACACACAATTAAGGGGTCTTGAAAGAACTCTTGGACCAGCCATAATTCACTCATACATGCAACAAAAACTCTCTCAACTCTCTCTCTAGCTCTCGGTTTTTGGCAGCAAGAAGTGAGGCTGTTTTGGGTTTCTTTTGGTGTTATAATCCTAGCATACAAGGTGTTTTGTGATAGAGCTTGGGGTATACAAGCTTGAGGATCCTCTTCTTGGAGTCTTGGCCGATTTTGACATCTCCATCTCCATCAAATCCACGGTTTTTGGCAGCTCATTTGGAAATACTATTCTCAACTGCTGAAAGGTAATTTTGGCAGCTTGTTAATGGCTGTCTATTATGGTTGTTTTATGTGTTCATAGCTTGTCCATTCATATATTTAAGATCCTATTGTTTTGGGTTTTGTTTTCACCTTAAAACCACATTTAGAACACAAAGTTTTCAGATTATAAACATGTTATAATCCTTTATATCCGCTGCGTTTTCTGAAAGTTTAAAAGGGTTAAACTATGTTTTAGTGTTCTAACAAACCCAACAATGGCATCAAGAGCCGGTTATATGGATGTCTTGCTTGATTTATCTTTTGAAATTGGTTTTAAAAGATGATTTTAGACATGTTATAGGCTGGTTTTGGGCTGGTATATTATGTCTTGTTGAATCCCCAACTTTCAAGGTTACATTACACATGCTTGTGATTAAACCTTGAAAGATATGTATGTTGATATGTTGATTGTTTGGACAATATTTAAAACCAAAATTTCAGTTTATGTTGGCTGAAATTTGAAGGTTTTAAGTGGGGTTTCATTATATATTTTGATGATTTGATCATTGGATGTTTTAGTGCATAACCTAGCCATTGACCTTGTGATTGTTTGGATGTTTATGATGGTTGTATTCATTCATTCAATTTGGTTGTATAATCTATTATTTGTTTTTTGTTCCAAGTGTAATTTATTTGTTATTGGGTTGTAATAAATAGATTAGTTATTTTCATATTTCTAGAAATCTTGTAGTAGGACATTATGTCTTGTAATATGAAGAAGTACGTGACAAAAGCACAAAGAGAAGACACAAGAAACATGGAGCATTTGGATGTGGTTTCTAGTGGGAGGTTCTTGGAACTTTTATGATGTGTTTGACCCTTAGAAAGACCAAATGACAACACTTGTGATGGCAAACAAGTGTTGTCAACATAAGGGCTATGGTTATGCACATATGATTGTTAATGTTTATACTTGGTTGATTGTTTGTTGTTTTGATTGTTTGGTTGATATTTGGATATTCAAAACAAACTCATTAACAAACTTAACAATCTGAAAATTGATGATTATTAAAGGTTAATAAAAGGTTATTAAAATGATTTAATGATTTTAAAGATTAAAATAGGTTTTAATCAAAGAACCATAGGGTACCTTGTATTTGAAAGCATGCAAATACAAGTACATAGAGTTTTCTAAACTAGAATTATGAAACCTCTAAACATTTAACAAACAAGTTTAACACCATCCTTTTGCACAACACTTAAGTCATTTGGAAACTCTTAATGGGATAAAGATCAATTA
Organism: Flaveria linearis; assembly: GCA_024085815.1. NCBI lineage: Eukaryota > Viridiplantae > Streptophyta > Magnoliopsida > Asterales > Asteraceae > Flaveria > Flaveria linearis. The sequence continues at coordinate 67,593,830 of CM044005.1, forward strand.
ACCATTTTGAGGGAACTTGTGACTTAAGGTGGGAATACCACATTGGTGGGATAAAGGTCACCTAACCACTTATGTTGGTAAACTCACATGTATGTGCAAGTAGGGTAACTTGATTTGCAAACCATGTTGAATGGATCACCTAAAATATGGTTTCCAAATGGTGTTGATGGGATTAACATGCCGACTTTGCATATGATGTTTAAAGTCGATCCCATACCGCTAGAAGTTGCAAAAGGTTGCAATCGTCAATCGTTGACCACCTTATTAATTTAAATAGTGGGATAAAGGTCACCTAACCACAATTTAAATGTAATGTTGGGTTCTAGATTTTAATATAAAACTGACCTTAAAAGGCATTAACTATTAAAATTAGCAATATCGAAAATACTAAAATTGATCATTGTTAAATTTTGTAGATGGCCACCAATAATGAAAATCACGATAACTCGTCCGCGTCAAACCAATCACTACGAGCGATCCTCCAAAAGGAACGTCTAAATCATAACAACTTTATTGATTGGTATCGAAACTTGAGAATTGTTCTCAAGCAAGAGAGAAGATCATATGTTTTAGACGACCCTATCCCCGATCAACCTAGCGAAGATGATGAGGAGGCCTTTAACGATTGGCTGAAATACACTGAGGACTCCGTCCAAGTGTCTTGTTTCATGCTAGAGAGCATGACTCCGGATCTCCAAAAGGAGTATGAACATCACGGAGCTTACGACATGATAACCCAGCTGAAGGAAACGTTCCAACAGCAAGCAAGGGTTGAGCGGTTCAAAACGGTTCGAGCACTCCATGCATGTCGTATGGACGACAACCAATCTGTTTCATCTTATGTACTTAAGATGAAAAGTCACATTGACTGCCTCGAGAGGCTAAATTGTCCCGTCTCGAAGGAGTTGGCCACGGATTTGATCCTAAATGGCCTAACCAAGAAGTTCGAGACATTCGTGTTAAACTACAACATGAATGCATGGGACAAAAGCATTGGTGAGCTTCACTCAATGCTCAAAACGGCCGAGGCGGCCATGGGTAAAAGGGTTTTACCCGTTCTCACCATCAATGAAGGTGGGAACAACAAAAGGCCTCATCCTGCACCCAAGGCAAAGGTTGCTAAGGGTAAGGGACCCATTTGGGGAAAAGGGAAAGGGGTGGTAAGGGTACCACCCAAACCACAAGAGAAGAAGCAAAAGGTTGCTACTAATGACCCATGCTTCAAGTGTGGGGAGATAGGACATTGGGCAAGGAATTGTCCTGTCCATCTCCAAGAGTTGAAAGCCAAGAGGGATGCCGGGCAGACCTCAGGTACAATATACATGATTCATATTGATCTTAATGTTACATCTTCAAACACATGGGTATTGGATACCGGATGTGGAACTCATATTTGCAATTTGTTGCAGGGGTTCACAAGAAGTAGGGACTTCAAGCAAGGGGATGTTAGCCTCTTCATGGGCAATGGAACTAAAGTCTTAGTTGAAGCTCGTGGGAACTACATGCTAAGACTTCCAAGTGGTTTGGAAGTTATTTTGAAGAATGTTTTGTATGCTCCTAGTTTGACTAGGAACATTATTTCTGTATCCCAATTAAGACATTATGATTATGTATTATCTTTTATTGAAAATGATATTCATGTTTCTTTAAATGGTATGTTCTATTTTAAAGCTATTCCAATTAATGGTATTTATGAATTGGTTCATGAAAATACTTTAAATAGTTCATTGTACCAAACTAACACCAAGAAACTCAAGTTGGACTTAAGTGACACCTATCTTTGGCATTGTCGTCTTGGTCATATAAACAAGAAACGTTTACAAACACTTCAAAAGAATGGTCTTTTAAAAACAAATGAATGTGATTCATTTGATGTTTGTGAATCTTGTTTACAAGGCAAGATGACTAAGGCACCCTTTAGTGGAACTACCGAAAGGGCAAAAGATTTATTAGGAATCATACATTCGGATGTATGTGGTCCTTTTAAGCCAATGACTAGGAATGGTGAAAGATACTTCATTACCTTTACCGACAACTATAGTAGCTATGGGTATGTGTACTTATTAAGGCACAAGGATGAAGCTTTTGAAATGTTCAAAATCTTCAAGAATGAAGTAGAAAATAAACTCAATAAGTCAATTAAAATTCTCCGTACTGATAGAGGAGGTGAATACCTAAGTGATGTTTTTCAAGATCATCTTAGGAGCTGTGGGATTGTCTCACAACTCACTCCACCTGCAACACCACAACATAATGGTGTGTCTGAGAGGAGGAATCGAACCTTATTGGATATGGTCCGATTTATGATGGCTAGAAGCACATTACCTCTATCATTTTGGAATTTCGCTTTGCTCTCCGCGGCCCGTATTTTAAATATGGCCCCAACCAAAAAGGTGGAAAGGACACCTTTTGAGATATGGCATGGAAGAGTTCCATCCCTATCATACTTAAGGGTTTGGGGATGCGAGGCGAGGCTTATGTTAAGACTCCCACCCCAAACAAATTGGAAGTCCGATCCACCAAGTGTATCTTTGTTGGATATCCTAGAGATTCTATGGGATATTATTTCTATGATCCACTGGAACAAAAGGTGTTTGTTGCCAGAAAGGGTGAGTTCTTAGAAGCAAAGTTCCTTATGGAAGGAGCTGGCAGTAGAACAGTGGATCTTGAAGAGGATCAAGAACCACAACCCGATACACGTTTGGTTGAAACTAGCACTCAACATGAGGATGTTGAGGCTGATCAAGGGGTTGATCAATACACACAAGACGTTCGCAGAAGTGGTAGAACTAGCAATCCACCTGAAAGATATGGATTTTTCATGGATGGATGCTATGTGGTAGATTCAGATGAACCGACCACATACCATAATGCAATGTCCAATTCGGATTGTGACAAATGGCTAGAAGCCATGAACGTTGAGATGCAATCCATGTATGACAATCAAGTTTGGGAACTTGTTGTACCACCTCTTAATTCCAAGATAGTTGGAAGTAAGTGGGTTTTCAAGAAGAAAACCGATATGCATGGGAACTTGGATACTTATAAAGCTAGACTTGTAGCAAAGGGTTTCAATCAAACTCAAGGGGTTGATTATGATGAAACCTTCTCACCTGTTGCAATGCTAAAGTCTATAAGGATATTGTTTGCCATAGCTGCTCATTATGATTATGAGATTTGGCAAATGGATGTCAAAACTGCTTTCCTTAATGGATATCTTGAGGAAGATGTCTATATGGTCCAGCCTGAAGGTTTTGTCGATCCAAAGCATCCTATAAAGTATGCAAGTTAAAGAAATCAATCTATGGATTGAAACAAGCATCGAGAAGCTGGAATCACCGTTTTGATGAGGAAGTAAACAAATTTGGCTTCATCAAAAACGCTGATGAAGCTTGTGTGTATAAGAAGGCTAGTGGGAGCTCAATAACCTAACATACTACTATTTGGAAATGACATTCCAACCTTGGAAGGTGTAAAAACCTGGCTTGGAAGTTGTTTTTCCATTAAGGATCTTGGTGAAGATGCCTATATTCTGGGAATAAAGATCTATAGGGATAGATCAAGGCGGTTGATTGGTTTGAATCAAAGTGCATACATTGATAAGGTCTTGAAAAGGTTCAAGATGGAAAACTCTAAGAATGGTACAGTACCTATTCAAAGAGGAACGATGTTGAGTACGACTCAATGTCCAAGCTCAAAGGATGAGCAAGATAAAATGAAGGCAATCCAATACGCATCTGCTATTGGATCCATCATGTATGCAATGATATGCACTCGACCGGACGTGTCATGCGCCTTAAGCATGACAAGCCGTTACCAGCAAAATCCTGGAAACAGTCATTGGATGGCTGTTAAGAACATACTTAAGTACCTAAGGAGGACAAGAGATATGTTCCTAATCTATGGATCTGGTGACGAGGAACTCGTTGTAAAAGGTTACACGGATGCGAGTTTCCAAACCGATCGTGATGATTCTCGGTCACAATCGGGATACATTTTCATTCTGAATGGAGGAGCGGTTTCTTGGAAGAGCTCCAAGCAGGACGTGGTGGCTCTATCAACTACAGAATCAGAATACGTCGCCGCCTCATTGGCAGCTCAAGAAGCTGCATGGTTGAAGAAATTCATTGCCGATCTAGGGGTTGTCCCTTCCATTCAGGACCCCCTAGAGATCTTTTATGATAACGAGGGTGCGATTGCACAAATCAAGGAACCCCGTGCTCATCAAAAGACTAGGCACATTGAGCGGAGATTCAACTACATACGAGATGAAGTTGGAAAGGGAAAGATATGTATTTGCAAAGTTCACACGGATCATAACATTGCGGATCCTCTCACGAAGCTCCTTGAAAAGGCAAAGCATGAAGGTCATACTTGTGCCATGGGACTTCGATATTCTAGTGATTGGATTTGATCTGTAAATTTTGTATTTGGAATATGTGGAACCTTTTATTATTTGAATAAAATTATTTGGTTATAATGTTACAATTAATGTTCCAATTAGCATGTTTAGTCCATGAGTAAAATGTTTACTCTAAATGTCCGTAGTCGTTCAGACTTGTGGGAACAAGTTTGAAGGTAAGACTATTATGAACTTGGATTGGTTGATATTCATAAGGATGAATATAGAGCAATGGGTTGCTACCAAGGTTCATAGATATTTGTGGGATACAAATATTGGACTAACCCGCATCTCAAGTTTTACTACATGGAATCTTATTGATTGATCATAAGTAAATTTGAGTAAAGGCGAATATCATTTGGTATCCTTCGACCTGAGATACATATTGGGTTTTGATATTCACCAAGTATTATACCTTGAGCCTATTCTTCACTGTCCTGAAATAGTGGACAGTACATAAGGATATGTTCAGGTATAACACGAGATGTTTGTGAGAAACGTATGTAGTCAAGATGGAATTTGTTCCTCTTATTCGTTGAGAGTTAGATGTCTAAGGCCTGGTTAAGTTAAATCAACAAGGAATGATCATTCTGTGTCCTTGGATTTAACATGACATCTGTAACAAAAGGATAGATGATCGATTCACCTAAATCATTTCAAGTAGGGTACTTGAAAGGGGTGATGTTATTGAATGGCTATAAGTCATGCGTATTAAGTGTAGTAAACCGTTGTTAGACGGTATTTACTGCTTGCATCAATCTTCTATGAATCTTGGGCATGTGGGAGATTGTAGGATTCTATGTGCCCAAGACACTTAGAATATTGATGTGGTTAGTACGTTATGATCCAAGTCTTGTTATACCCAATAACAAGCTTAGCAAACACCAATTAATATTTAATTGATGATATGATCATGCAATAAAATATTAACACCAATTTAGAAAATGGGTTTTCTAAACAAGTTGCATATGAGATGGAACAATTTATTAGGATATTTTGTTCAATGATATTATTTGTAATGTTATTTATATTAATTAGATGACATTACAAATTAATAATGGCATTATATATGTTATACAATTAAATAGTTAGTTGTACACATATACTAAGAGTTCTAACAACAAAACCATTTGCAACTTATGTAACGTGTCAAAAAAAAGGGGGGGAACCCTTTTCAAACTCCATTTTGGCCGCCCCCCCCTTTGTTCCTATTGGACCACTATCTTGAAAAGACCACACACAATTAAGGGGTCTTGAAAGAACTCTTGGACCAGCCATAATTCACTCATACATGCAACAAAAACTCTCTCAACTCTCTCTCTAGCTCTCGGTTTTTGGCAGCAAGAAGTGAGGCTGTTTTGGGTTTCTTTTGGTGTTATAATCCTAGCATACAAGGTGTTTTGTGATAGAGCTTGGGGTATACAAGCTTGAGGATCCTCTTCTTGGAGTCTTGGCCGATTTTGACATCTCCATCTCCATCAAATCCACGGTTTTTGGCAGCTCATTTGGAAATACTATTCTCAACTGCTGAAAGGTAATTTTGGCAGCTTGTTAATGGCTGTCTATTATGGTTGTTTTATGTGTTCATAGCTTGTCCATTCATATATTTAAGATCCTATTGTTTTGGGTTTTGTTTTCACCTTAAAACCACATTTAGAACACAAAGTTTTCAGATTATAAACATTTTATAATCCTTTATATCCGCTGCGTTTTCTGAAAGTTTAAAAGGGTTAAACTATGTTTTAGTGTTCTAACAAACCCAACAGGCACACCATGCCTCGTCACTATTACATCGATATACAATTTAGCTAGTTTCGACATGTCATAATCTTCTCGAATTGGCAAGAAGTGAGCTGATTTGGTTAGTCTATCCACTATTACCCAAATAGCATCATGACCTCTAAACGTTCTGGGTAACTTAGTAAAAAAATCCATCATGACGTTATCCCATTTCCATTCTAGGATTTCGGGCTGTTGCAATGTCCCTGGCGGTTTTTGGTTTTCAGCTTTTACCATGGCGCAAGTTAGACATTTTCTGACATAAACAGCGATTGCTTTCTTGATTCCAGGCCACCAGAAAAGTGCCTTTAGATCCTGGTACATTTTGTCGCTTCCGGGGTGAACCGAGTAACTAGATTTGTGTGCTTGATTGAGGATTACTTCTCTAATTCCTCCGTACTTTGGCACCCAGGTTCTCCCCTCATGTTTTTATGTACCATCATCATTCCTCTCTAACCGCTTTTCCATTCCTGTCAGAGCTTCTCCTGCTAAATTTTCTCCCTTTAATGCTTCGCCTTGATCTTCTTTTAGCCTTGCAATCAGGATGGTGTACACACTCATCCTTAAGGCCCATACACGAAAAGGCTTTTTCTCTCTCCTTTCTTCTCAAAGCATCTGCCACAACATTGGCCTTATCGGGATGATAACGGATTTCACACTCGTAGTCGTTTAAGACTCAACCCATCTTCTCTGACGCATGTTTAGCATCTTCTGGTCAAGAATGTGTTGCAAACTTCTATGGTCAGTGTAGATGATGCACTTCGTGCCATAGAGGTAGTGCCTCCACATTTTGAGAGCAAACACCACGACACCTAATTCCAGATCGTGCGTAGTATAGTTCTTCTCGTGATAGTTTAGCAGTCTAGATGCATAGGCAATGACCTTGTTGCGTTGCATTAGCATGCATCCCAGCCCTTGACGCAAAGTGTCACAATAGACTACGAAATCTTGGACTCCTTCTGGGAGGGCCAGAACAGGTGCACTGCATAACTTTTCCTTAAGCGTCTCAAATGCTTCATCTTGCTCTTGTTCCCACACAAAGGTTTTGTTCTTCTTAGTCAGTGCGGTCAAGGGTTGCACAATACGTGAGAAGTCCTTTATGAATCTTCGGTAGTATCCGGCCAATCCTAGGAATTGCCTAATCTCAGTGGGAGTTTCAGTAATCTTCCAATTCTTTATGGTTTCAATCTTGGAAGGGTCAACTTGAATCCCATTCTCATTCACTACATGCCCTAGAAATTGGATCTCTCGCATCCAAAATTCACATTTAGAAAATTTGGCATATAGTTGCTCATTCTTGAGTAACTCAAGAATTAGTCTGAGATGCTTCTCGTGCTCTTCCTTACTACCGGAGTAGATTAGGATGTCGTCTATGAACATAATCACAAACTTGTCGAGATAAGGGCGGCATACACTGTTCATGAGATCCATGAACGCTGTTGGTGCATTTGTCAGTCCAAAAGGCATGACTAAGTACTCATAGTGTCCATACCTAGTTCGGAAGGCCGTCTTGGGTATGTCTTCTTCTCTTATCTTCAGTTGGTGGTAACCGGATCTCAAATCTATCTTGGAGAAGTAGCGTGCTCCTTATAGTTGATCGAATTGGTCATCTATCCTTGGAAGAGGGTAACGGTTCTTTATGGTCAACTTATTTAATTCCTGGTAGTCAATGCACATACGTAAGGTTCCATCCTTCTTTTTCACAAATAGCACCAGGGCACCCCATGGAGAGACACTTGGACGCATGAATCCTTCATCTAGTAGTTCTTGAATTTGCATCATCAGTTCCTTCATTTCAGGAGGGGCGAGTCGGTACGGCGCCTTGGCTACTGGTGCAGCGCCAGGCAGCAAATCTATTTAGAACTCAACTTGTCGATTCGAGGGAAGTCCCGGTAGGTCTTCCGGAAATACTTCTGGGTATTCAGAAACCACTGGGATATCTACAATCTTCTTCTCCTCTTTGATCTTCATCACGTAGACTATGAAAGCTGAGCATCCCTTCATTAAGCTCTTGGTAGCTTTTAAATGGGATATCATGGGGTATAAAGTGTTATTCCTGTCACCTTGCACCACTAACACTTCCTTGTCATTCAACTGTATCTTGAGTAGGCGTTCGTCGCATACAATTTCGACTATATTCTTAGCTAGCCAGTCCATACCAACAACCACATCAAATCCTCCTAACTTAATAGGTATCAGATTATGCTAAATGTATTTCCTTCTAGATTCAATGAGCAATCCTTGATGACTTCATTAGTTTCTAAAATGTTACCATCAGCTAATTCAACGGTAAATGTATTGGTTAAGGTACACGCATCTAAGTCATTAAAATACCTAAAAGCACTAGAGACAAAACTAGCGGTCGCTCCGGTATCGAACAAAACAGTAGAAGGATAGTTGTTTACAAGGAATGTACCGTTAACCACATCGGGTTCCTTTCGAGCTCCAGCCGGATCCGTCACAAATGTTCATCCCTTAGGCTTGTTAGGCTTGGCATCCTTGTCTCTACCCAGCTTAGGACACTTATTCCTCATGTGTCCTGGATCCACACATTCATAGCATTGTTTTCCTGGTGCGTAACTACAATCCTTAATTAAATGACCTATTCTCTTGCATCTAAAACAGGGCATCGGGTTACATTCTCCTTGATGGTGTAGTTTGCACTTGTTGAAAAACGGGTTTGTCCCCGAGTACAGTCTTCGGGTCTTGCCTCCCTGATCTTCGCGTCTCGTACCTTCGAAACTCTTTCTTCCAGACCTGCTACTACTTCCAACTGCCTTCTTTGCTTCAAACCACCTTCTTTTCTCACCAACAGGCTTCCTCTTTTCATCAGTCCTAGTTTGCTCGGTCCATCCAGCCCTAACTATGTTGTCAGTCAAACTGCTGGTGAGGTCAACTGTGGATTGTAGAGTCAAGGGCTTGGAGGAGCGGACCATTCCCTAACTCTAGGATGTAGTCCCCATATGAAACGTGCTACGCCTTTAGATTCAGGTGTCACCAGATGAGGAACCAGTCGAGATAGGTTTAAGAATCGATTGATGTACTCGGTGTAATTAGAACCTTTCATTTCCAGACCCAAGAATTCTGACTCTAGCTTCTCAAGTTGATTGATGGGGCAATACTTGGTGGTTAACAGCTCTCTGAATTCTACCCAGCTTATTCAACTTGCAGCATTCATTCCACGTTGTTGGGTGATCGACTTCCACCACTCTAATGTCGATCCTTTCAGTGATTGAGAAGCGAATTTCACCATAACGTCCATTTTGCATTCGCTGATATCCAAAACAGCTTCCATCTCGTCGATCCATCTGTAAGTCTCTATAGCACCCTCGGTGCCGTAGAAGTCCTTGGGTTTACATGCCATAAAGGTCTTATACGAGCACCCATTCCTTATCGCTTCGGCTTCTTCGTGGTTCTCAGGTCCATCATTCCCATTAGTATTACTCCGATCAACATTGATCTGAGCGATAATTGTCGGGATGGCATTAGCAATTTGTTGTGCTACTAGATTAGTCATCCTCTAGTCGTATTCTTGGTTAGCATTTTCCCTGCGGGGAGTTCCCGGTGGGGTAGGTTGGGTTCTTGTTTGCCTGGCCTCATCATGGCCTCCTGTAGATCCTTGCCTCCCAAATAGTGTTCCCCTCCTAGTTGGCATTCTGATAGTATCACAGATAAATTCGTTTAGCATCTCAAAGTTTGTTTCGAATAGTTCATGCATCATTATCCTATTATACGTAGCCTCAGGAGGAGAGATCGTGGTGTGTATACATATATGTTTATATACAATCCACTATGTAATCCTTACAAGGTTTAATTCAAAGTATGGTATAGCAGTTTAGGCAATCAATAAAAATGGGCACACACAAATTTCAAAGCATAAATTAATACAACGCAAGTTAATATAAATAGTCCAATAACCTAATTCCAAACAAGCAGTTTCATAGTTAAATAGTGATAGTAGTGTCAACAAGCCAGTTGAATCAGAGTCATGCTCTTACAATTTGGAAGGTGCCATTACCCCCATAATAGTAATAATAATAGTATCAAATATAAATCAAGATAGTTTCCTTCAACTATCTAAGAACAGATAGTCCCATTGCATATCCCTGCTCTCACATCCACTTTTTCTTCAGCCATCCAAGCCAACCTGAGTTCTTCTTCTTCTATTCCTGTTCCAACTGCTGCACCCCATATGAAGCCATCATAGCCTGGAATTGAGCAGACCGGGAGGTCCGGGTGGCGTGCTGAAGAGTCAGCTCGTGGCGGCGGACGATCTTTAAAATCTCATCAAGGGCTGCATCAGAAGGTCTTACGTCACTTGCCCGGCGGCTGGACTGGGAGTACCTATCACCTGCCAGTATGCTAGGGCCGTCGTACATACTGTGCCTCGGTGGCATCCAGGGCACATCAAGTGGGTGGCCTCGGAGTGGGTAAAATGGCGGTGGTGCAGGTGTAGGAGTCCTAACAGCTGGTGGAGGAGGAGGTGGCATCCTAAACGAGACTGAAGGTCCAGGCCTAGCACTCTTGCATGGACGAGTGACAACACGTGCTCCCCTATTCCCGATAGGTGGGATAGGCGAGTGAGCAGAAGCAGCAACGTGTGGAGAGTGGGAGCGTGTCCGACTCCTGAAAGGTGTCGTTGGGGAAGAGTCCTCAGAAGCGTCGGTGTCGTCCGATGTGATGGATATCCATCCTGGGTGTCCGCATCTCGGGAGGTATGCCACATACTCAGTCTGAGGCTTCGCTATTCTGAGGGTTCCAGTAGGGGTAGTCTCATTGTCTGGGTGTGCGGGAGCCTTACCTTTGTCTGCCATAGTCCTTGTGCCCTATATAGGAACATCATGAGTAATTTGGTTTGTCATAGCTCATGATTATAATATTAATATTACTAGTAATAGTAGTAATGGCAGTAGTATCGGACATTTCAATATATCATTTCTCAATGATATAAGAATCAATAGTCTCTTTAAATAGTATCAGACAACACAATTTACCATAAAAATCATTTAAATCTCCCTTTTTCTTTTAAAATAAGTTTCAAAGTCATCAATGTGAATCAGAAAAGTCCAAACATTACCTAAAGGTTCGTGTTGGAAATTACACGTCTGGTAAATTCATGATTATGTTGATCAAGTGTAATCATCAATTTACCCAACCCGATCATTCCAACACTTCCCACAAGGACAGTCCTAGGGTATCAGGGTTGTAGCCTAAGGTCTACTATGTTATTCCTGATTTCTCTACAACCTTTGGCTCTGATACCAATCTGTCACACCCCGAGCCCAGGTAGGGTGGGACGTCACAGACTAGCAACAATATATGGCAGCAGAAACAAACCAATACAAGAGCTCAAAGGAGAGAATATCACATGTCATTTAATGTTTCAAAAGGTACCGGGGCTAGAAACAGATCTAGCTCCCAAATTAGTTATACAGTCAACATAAAAACAGATTGTATTGTTTAACAGAAATTTTCAATCATTCAAATCGTTCAATAAGCGAAAACAAGCCAATGACATGGTCTTGGGGATAGGTCTAGGTCTTCGACAGTAGCTAAGACCTTTTCATGGATTACCTGAAACATGCTCAAAGAGAAATTTGTGTCAACCAAAAAGTTGATGAATTCAAGTGCTTAAAGATTAAAAACAATTGTACTTAACAAAATTTTCATTTGATAAAAGGAAAGAATCATAGTTCATTTTCGTGGGAGTATCACAATCAACCCTGCACTCAATCCCGGTTAGTCTCTTCGAAAGTTGTGTTTAACCGGTTAACCCCTAAAAATGGGAGAACTGAGCCCCAAACCAGTGAACCCTACCTACCCGGATGGTTCACCATAGTTTCTTAGCAAAACCTGTTACATGCCACAAACGACCCCTCAGGATCTCAGTGGGGTACCTCCCTGTGGCGGGAGCAACTGTGTGTGGGGGTTTCCCCAAATAGATCTATCCACATAAAACAAGCGGTTCACGAAAGAATTAATGATCATGAAGTAAGTATCAGTAGGTAACCATAAATCCCACATACAATCACCAAGTAAAGTACAATTTAAAATTCATAAATAACAGAGCATGTGTCATCCCAAAGCAGTAGTAAAAAGGGGTCACTAGAACTCACCTTAGGTGTTAAGCAAAAGTACTCTTCGTGTGCCGGGAGTGTCTCAAGTCTATCACCCTAACATGAATATATTAAGTGATTAGCTACTGCTCTAAACCTATTTAAGGTGCAACAAGTGTGTCTAAGTCTTAGTTTGTCGAATCTGGCTTTGATTCGATTAGGGTTTGCATAAAAAGTTTCCTTTTATGGAAAGTCCAGTTTTCTCATACAATCATGGATTTTACACTATTAAGTTAAGAATATAGGGTAAATATTCTGCTCAAGTGATTATTGGGCTCATTTGAGTCGGTTATGAAGTTTGGCAAAATTTTACAGTTTAGCCCCTTTGGTTTCAAAATTGACAGTTTCTACCCTCAAGTTTGGTTTTCTTGTATTAGATGACCTTTATAACCAAAAAGCAGGTTCATGACCTTAAAATATCTTATTTTTAATAAAATGTACACAAATTTTCAGATTACAGGTTCGGTTTATTACTTACGTGTTTAACGTTCCCGGTTACGGTAAAAACGAAGGGTTTTAACAGTTACCTATGAACTTTCATGTTTTTGAGTCTTAGACCATTAGATAACATTTTAAAGAAATTTTCCTAAGTTTCAAGTCATTTAATTATGAAATTTTTGCCTCTAGTAGTTGAAAGCCTCGTTTTTGTGTTTAACCCGTTAAAACGCGTTTTTAACAGAATTTGAACGTTTAAAAGCTCGTTTGACCAACTTTTCTTATTTATAAATTATTTTCACACTTAAACTACTGTAATAACATGGTTTTTATAAATTTTATATCTATACCCATATTTCTTAGATTTTCCTCAAAAACGTCACCCGGTTAGTACCCGTTTTTACTTAAAAATCCATTTAAATTATCCATTTGACCACTAAAATTTCCCATTGACTCCAGAACACTTTATTAATCCTTAATGAACCTGTAATTCTCTTTAAAAAGTTTATAGCCCAAGCTTTCTTGTTTTTAAGTTGTTTTTCCATGTTTTCGGGTCCCGAAAGCGACTAAAATGGGTCTAATCTTAACATGTCTTTCATTTCCAGAGATTAACCATTAATTACACACTAAATATTCATCAAGACTTTCTGAAATTTCAGTCCCAAATTGTAACATCCGTATTTTTTTTGAAGGGAATAAAAAGAACAAAAGAGAAAGAAAGAGAATAAAATGAAGGTCAACCCAAATGTGAGGGGTAAAAAGTGTAAAAAGGGACAAAAGCTGATAAAAGTTGGTGTAAAAGTGGTATGGCAGCCCACACTCTTTTCACATCACTATCTTCTTCGGTTTTAGAGAGAGAGAGAGCAGAGAAACTCTCGGATATTCGAAGAACAAGAAGAAGAAGTCGAAGTTGAGAAAGTTTCTGGGTGTTAGAATCGTGGGAAGAATCTCGGTTGAAGAGTGTAAATTCGAAGAAGACAACTAAGGTGAGTTCTAGACCCCTTTTACTGGTTTCTAAATGTTTTGGGGCTGGAAATGCATGTAAATATGTTTTTATAAAATTTTGGGTTGACACCCGTATGAAATGATTGTATGTATGTTTATGTTTATGTTAGATTTATGCCTAGAATTATGTGTATATGTTTAGAACTAGGCATTATGATGTTTTGGACTCGGATTATGAATTAGACACATGAATAGGTTGCTAATATGTCTGAGATTGGGACTTAGAATAAATAAGCACAAGTTGATGTGTCCACCAGTGCACATACGACCAACAGTGGTCGTATGATCAGGATTTTTCTAAGTGTTGAAAAGTCCAACAGGACTCATACGACCAACAGTGTGGCCGTATGACCCAGTTATATTTCTAAGTGTTGGCCCATAGGACTCATACGACCAACAGTGGTCGTATGACTATGTGATATTTTCTAAGTATGAGGCCCACAGGACTCATACGACCAACAGTGGTCGTATGACTATGTGGAAATTTTCTAAGTATGGACTCATACGACCAACAGTGGTCGTATGATCCAAATATGTTCCCAAGTCCAGGGATGGTACGACCACCAGTGGTCATACGACCAACAGTGTGGTCGTATGACCAGTTGATAAATCTAAGTGTAAAAAGAAAAGTCCAGCAGTGCTCATACGGCTAATAGTGCTCATACGCCCAGAGGGCTTATACGCCCAACAGGGCTAAAACGCCTAGAATACTTGGCATTTTTCAGGAATTTCCAGTAAGCCCGAAGTTCGAGGTTTGACCAGGGTTGACTAGGGTTAATAAATGATGATGTCTCATGCATATAATGATGAGTATGATTAACCCTTATGATTACTGATATTATTATCAGTGTATTATTATTGTTAACAATATTATTAATAAAATATTGTTAAGTATGGTATGATGCTACGTATGGTATGATGAATGTATGAGGATGAATGTATGATGATGAATGTATGATGATGAATGTGTGATGAGTATGCATGATGAGTATGTATGTTCCTTGTGATTGTGTATGCTTGTCTTTCTGAAACTTTACGAATAACGAGAAATGAATTAATGAAGTATTATGTATCGTAAAGTGAAAGATAATGAAAGAGGAACATGATGACGAATGCATGTATTAACGAATGAACGAAAAGAAGAATGATGATGAATACATGCATTAATGAATGAACAAATTATGTCTTGCAAGCATTGAATAACGCGATTGGTCCTTCTATGTGATTGACCATGGTCATGGTACCTCTACCGCTTACCTCTAGTACCGTGGCATACGTTTTGTTGTTCATATGTTGACTTCGGCCCGGTAGCTAATAACGTTCGGGGTGTAGCATATGGTATTGGTACAATTCACCTTTCAATGCGTGCAAGTAAGTATGAACGGAAAAAGGAACATGATGACGAATGCATATATTAACGAATGAACGAAAAGAAGAATGAGGATGAATACATGCATTAATGAACGAACGAATTATGTCTTGCAAGCATTGAATAACGCGATTGGTCCTTCTATGTGATTGACCATGGTCATGGTACCTCTACCGCTTACCTCTAGTACCGTGGCATACGTTTTGTTGTTCATATGTTGACTTCGGCCCGGTAGCTAATAACGTTCGGGGTGTAGCATATGGTATTGGTACAATTCACCTTTCAATGCGTGCAAGTAAGTATGAACGGAAAAAGGAACATGATGACGAATGCATATATTAACGAATGAACGAAAAAAAGAATGAGGATGAATACATGCATTAATGAACGAACGAATTATGTCTTGCAAGCATTGAATAACGCGATTGGTCCTTCTATGTGATTGACCATGGTCATGGTACCTCTACCGCTTACCTCTAGTACCGTGGCATACGTTTTGTTGTTCATATGTTGACTTCGGCCCGGTAGCTAATAACGTTTGGGGTGTAGCATATGGTATTGGTACAATTCACCTTTCAATGTGTGCAAGTAAGTATGAACGGGATTCTTGTCATTCGACCCCAGTAATCATAGCCAAGTGCTACGAAGTGGGTAAAGCCTGACGGAATCCATACGAGAAGTTAAAAATAACGATGAATAACGAATGATGAAGATAATAACGAATATTATCTCTGTGTACGTATGATGTATGAACGCATGCACGAAAGGATACTTTTAAATAAGTAAAAGTATGTTTTATTATAAAACTAGAACTCACTCAGCAACGCTGACTTATATGTGTTTTCCAGTTGGCAGGTAGTGTTGCTGAGGATGGCACGAGGCGGCTACTCAGCTCTTTTGGGATGGCATTCTTTTGTTAATGTTTTTGTATTGTAATGCAAACAAATGATATTTTGTAACTGGGGTTGTATTACTTTACAAAAGCATTTATTGTAAAATTTAAAGTTTCCGCTGCATGGTTTTTATTAAGTTATATTAAATGTATGTTTTATGGGTAATGACGACCAACTGTGAGGTGCCCGGGATCGGGGCCTTACAAGTTGGTATCAGAGCCAAAGTTTAAGTGAAACGGGTAAAATTTTAAAACGAACCTAAAACTTAAACTGAGAATGGGACAGGGAGAATGAGAATGCCATCTGAGTAGCTGCGTGCCATCCGGTATTTTCTTGAAAGTTAACCAGTATTACGTGCGCATGTTATGTGTTTATGTGTACTGTTAGACTTAGATACTAATGTAGTCAGGACAGGTAATGCTCGGGGTGTGGAGAGTAGAGTAATTGGCTAATCACAACTGGCCACTGTAATTAGGGACTTACTGTACTCGACATAAACTGAGCTATTTCCTTGAATGACCGTGTTGGTATTTGAACCTTTCAGTGTGTGTCAAAAGATGGCTAGCGGTAGATCTTCTAAGGTTTTGCCAGATGGGGGTAGTGGTAAACGTGGTGTTGAACCGCGTGTCACGAGAAGCATGGCTAGGGCGGCTGAACGGGCACTCGAAGAGCCTGAGACCCCTCACCTGGAGGGCAGCGATGATGGCACTAGTTTGAGGATCGCCATGAAAGAGGCTGTTGCGGAGGGAGTCCAACAGGCCTTACAGGCAATTCTGCCATCCATGATGACTGAGGTAATTAGAGCGGTGAAAGAGACGACTGCTATTGAAGGAAGCACGAAGAATAGCGACGACAAGAACTGGAACGGGAAGCGGGTTAGACGTGACAGCGCCACCCTCAGCAAAAAGGTTGTAAGGACGGAGGACCAGCGTGCAGCTTCGTCTGGTGCGAGGACGAGGAAGTGTGGTAAGTGTGCCAAAGAACACCTCGGGGAATGTAGGTTGGGAACCAATACCTGTTTCCGATGTGGGAAGCACGGTCATGTGGCCAGAGAGTGTGGAGTGGTACGGTGCTACAACTGCAGTGGAAGAGGTCACATAAGCAGGGACTGCAAGAAGCCAAGGGCTGAGGGCGCAGGGCCTTCACGATAAGGCTGGAGCAGGCTCGGACGAGCCCCGATATAGTATCAGGTATGTGTTTAGTAACTCAAATTCTGTCATCCGTGTTGCTTGATTTCGGAGCCATAAAGAGTTTTTTTTTTGTTGTTTTTCTATGTTAAGTTGCTCACTAGGAATAGAAGTATTGATAAACTCTTGGGTGTAGAAACTGCCATAGGTAAGTCTGTCAGGATTTCCGAAACGATAGTAGACTGCGAGGTGAAGTTAGAAGGGTGTAGATACTCGGTTAGACTAGATGTGATAGCCTAGGGTGAATTTGATTCAGTTCATGGGTTGGATGGGTTGGTGGACTTCGAGGCAATTATAGCGTGTCATGAGAAGATGATTCGTTGATAGCACCAGACGGGGGTCCAATAACGGTAGTATGAGGAGGTGCATCGACTACCGCGAGCTGAATAAGCTGACGGCAAAGAACAGATATCTCTTGCCGAGGATCGACGACTTGTTTGACCAGCTCCAGGGTGCCAGTTGGTTCTCGAGGATAGATCTTCGATCTGGCTACCACCAGTTGAAGGTGAAGGAGCAGGGCATTCCTAAAACAGCTTTTTGTACGCGTTATGGACACTATGAGTTTCTCGTTATGTCATTTGGTCTAACTAACGCGCCAGCTGCTTTTATGGATTTGATGAACCGAGTGGGTCGACCAATGTTGGATAAATCAGTGATTGTGTTCATCGATGATATCCTGATTTATTCGAGGAGCGAAGAAGAGCATGCCGGTCACATTCGGGAAGTATTGGAGACCTTGAGAAGGGAGAAACTGTATGCTAAGTTCTCCCAATGTGCTTTCTGGCTACGCGAGGTGTAATTTCTGGGTCACGTGGTAAATGCAGAAGGAATAATGGTGGACCCAGCAAAGGTTGAGGCTGTGATGCAATGAAAATCACCATCTACGTAGTAGAATTATGGATGAGGCCCATAAGACCCGATACTCCATTCACCCCGGTGCTACCAAAATGTACCACGATATGAAGAAAGACTATTGGTGGCCGGGTATGAAACGTGACGTAGTGGAGTACGTGAGTAAGTGCCTAACTTGCTTACAAGTAAAGGCAGAACACCAGAAACCATACGGGAAGATCCAACCGTTGGATATACCCGAGTGGAAGTGGGAACACATCACCATGGATTTCATCACGAAGTTACCACGTACCCCTAAAGGGTATGATGCCATATGGGTGATTGTGGACCGCTTGACAAAGAGTGCCCACTTCCTACCGATCCGTGAAACGTACTCATCTAAAAGATTGGCGGATCTGTTCATCAAAGAAATTGTAGCTCGTCATGGTGTGCCGGTGTCTATTGTGTCTGATCGTGACACCCGGTTTACCTCCAAGTTTTGGAAGAGATTTCATGATGCGACGGGGACGAGACTACACATTAGTACAGCATATCACCCTCAGACAGACGGTCATTCTGAGAGGACGATCCAAACACTCGAAGACATGCTTCGGGCGTGCGTGATCGACTTTGGAGGAAGTTGGGACAACCACCTGCCGTTAGCAGAATTCTCGTACAACAATAGTTATCACGCCAGCATTGGCATGCCACCCTACGAGATGCTATACGGTAGGAGATGTAGGACGCCCGTATGTTGGGGAGACATTGGGCAGAAAGAGTTAGGAGGTGTTGAGGTGGTCGAAGCTACGACTGAGAAGTTAGAAAAGATCAAAGCCTTCATGAAGGCGGCGAAAGATAGGCAAAAGTCGTATGCTGACAAGAGGCGGAGGCCGATAGAGTTCAAGGTTGGTGACCGAGTTATGTTGAAGGTCTCACCTTGGAAAGGAATCATTAGATTCAGGAAAAGAGGTAAGCTAAGCCCGAGGTACATAGGACCTTTCCAAATTATCGCACGAGTAGGAGAGGTGGCCTATCGACTTGAACTGCCGGATGAGTTAAGTGGAATTCATCCCACATTCCATGTATCCCATCTGAGGAAGTGCTTAGCTGATGATGACATGGTTGTACCACTGGAGGATGTTGAGGTGGATGAGAGGCTCAACTACGTGGAGCAACCAGTGGCAATCATTGATCGTGAAGAAAAGAGGTTAAGGAATAAAGTGGTTCCCCTTGTGCGTGTACAGTGGAAGCACAGGAAGGGATCCGAGTCTACGTGGGAGACTGAAGAGGAGATGAGACAACACTACCCACATCTGTTTGAGGAATAACAGGTTTCGGGGACGAAACCTATATAAGGGGGGTGGACTTGTAACATCCGTATTTTTTTTTGAAGGGAATAAAAAGAACAAAAGAGAAAGAAAGAGAATAAAATGAAGGTCAACCCAAATGTGAGGGGTAAAAAGTGTAAAAAGGGACAAAAGCTGATAAAAGTTGGTGTAAAAGTGGTATGGCAGCCCACACTCTTTTCACATCACTATCTTCTTCGGTTTTAGAGAGAGAGAGAGCAGAGAAACTCTCGGATATTCGAAGAACAAGAAGAAGAAGTCGAAGTTGAGAAAGTTTCTGGGTGTTAGAATCGTGGGAAGAATCTCGGTTGAAGAGTGTAAATTCGAAGAAGACAACTAAGGTGAGTTCTAGACCCCTTTTACTGGTTTCTAAATGTTTTGGGGCTGGAAATGCATGTAAATATGTTTTTATAAAATTTTGGGTTGACACCCGTATGAAATGATTGTATGTATGTTTATGTTTATGTTAGATTTATGCCTAGAATTATGTGTATATGTTTAGAACTAGGCATTATGATGTTTTGGACTCGGATTATGAATTAGACATATGAATAGGTTGCTAATATGTCTGAGATTGGGACTTAGAATAAATAAGCACAAGTTGATGTGTCCACCAGTGCACATACGACCAACAGTGGTCGTATGATCAGGATTTTTCTAAGTGTTGAAAAGTCCAACAGGACTCATACGACCAACAGTGTGGTCGTATGACCCAGTTATATTTCTAAGTGTTGGCCCATAGGACTCATACGACCAACAGTGGTCGTATGACTATGTGATATTTTCTAAGTATGAGGCCCACAGGACTCATACGACCAACAGTGGTCGTATGACTATGTGGAAATTTTCTAAGTATGGACTCATACGACCAACAGTGGTCGTATGATCCAAATATGTTCCCAAGTCCAGGGATGGTACGACCACCAGTGGTCATACGACCAACAGTGTGGTCGTATGACCAGTTGATAAATCTAAGTGTAAAAAGAAAAGTCCAGCAGTGCTCATACGGCTAATAGTGCTCATACGCCCAGAGGGCTTATACGCCCAACAGGGCTAAAACGCCTAGAATACTTGGCATTTTTCAGGAATTTCCAGTAAGCCCGAAGTTCGAGGTTTGACCAGGGTTGACTAGGGTTAATAAATGATGATGTCTCATGCATATAATGATGAGTATGATTAACCCTTATGATTACTGATATTATTATCAGTGTATTATTATTGTTAGCAATATTATTAATAAATATTGTTAAGTATGGTATGATGCTACGTATGGTATGATGAATGTATGAGGATGAATGTATGATGATGAATGTATGATGATGAATGTGTGATGAGTATGCATGATGAGTATGTATGTTCCTTGTGATTGTGTATGCTTGTCTTTCTGAAACTTTACGAATAACGAGAAATGAATTAATGAAGTATTATGTATCGTAAAGTGAAAGATAATGAAAGAGGAACAGGATGACGAATGCATGTATTAACGAATGAACGAAAAGAAGAATGATGATGAATACATGCATTAATGAACGAACGAATTATGTCTTGCAAGCATTGAATAACGCGATTGGTCCTTCTATGTGATTGACCATGGTCATGGTACCTCTACCGCTTACCTCTAGTACCGTGGCATACGTTTTGTTGTTCATATGTTGACTTCGGCCCGGTAGCTAATAACGTTCGGGGTGTAGCATATGGTATTGGTACAATTCACCTTTCAATGCGTGCAAGTAAGTATGAACGGAAAAAGGAACATGACGACGAATGCATATATTAACGAATGAACGAAAAGAAGAATGAGGATGAATACATGCATTAATGAACGAACGAATTATGTCTTGCAAGCATTGAATAACGCGATTGGTCCTTCTATGTGATTGACCATGGTCATGGTACCTCTACCGCTTACCTCTAGTACCGTGGCATACGTTTTGTTGTTCATATGTTGACTTCGGCCCGGTAGCTAATAACGTTCGGGGTGTAGCATATGGTATTGGTACAATTCACCTTTCAATGCGTGCAAGTAAGTATGAACGGAAAAAGGAACATGATGACGAATGCATATATTAACGAATGAACGAAAAGAAGAATGAGGATGAATACATGCATTAATAAACGAACGAATTATGTCTTGCAAGCATTGAATAACGCGATTGGTCCTTCTATGTGATTGACCATGGTCATGGTACCTCTACCGCTTACCTCTAGTACCGTGGCATACGTTTTGTTGTTCATATGTTGACTTCGGCCCGATAGCTAATAACGTTCGGGGTGTAGCATATGGTATTGGTACAATTCACCTTTCAATGTGTGCAAGTAAGTATGAACGGGATTCTTGTCATTCGACCCCAGTAATCATAGCCAAGTGCTACGAAGTGGGTAAAGCCTGACGGAATCGATACGAGAAGTTAAAAATAACGATGAATAACGAATGATGAAGATAATAACGAATATTATCTCTGTGTACGTATGATGTATGAACGCATGCACGAAAGGATACTTTTAAATAAGTAAATGTTTTATTATAAAACTAGAACTCACTCAGCAACGCTGACTTTTATGTGTTTTCCAGTTGGCAGGTAGTGTTGCTGAGGATGGCACGAGGCGGCTACTCAGCTCTTTTGGGATGGCATTCTTTTGTTAATGTTTTTGTATTGTAATGCAAACAAATGATATTTTGTAACTGGGGTTGTATTACTTTACAAAAGCATTTATTGTAAAATTTAAAGTTTCCGCTGCATGGTTTTTATTAAGTTATATTAAATGTATGTTTTATGGGTAATGACGACCAACTGTGAGGTGCCCGGGATCGGGGCCTTACACAAATCGTGGCCTAGTTGTTCTACACATCCATACACTACAAATATAGTGAAAATGTCATAACCGACCATTACACATGTGTAAATCATTGTAACTTGAGTTTAAACATTGCCAAAACTTCATTTGAATTAAAAATCAGATTATTAGGGTGTTTAAAAGTTGTTCTTGAGCATGTTATGACCCTTTTTTGAGAGGGATTTCAAACAAGTGCCTAAATGGTGTTGTTACATGTAGAAAGAAGGATTTTCAAGTTGTACTTATGTTATAACCTCACATTCATGGTGTACACCCATTTGTAACATTCAAAGCAGATTATTATAAGTCATATGAACCATTAGAAAGCAGGTTACAAGTTTGTTTCAAAAGGTTTCAAGGTTTACAAGTTGAATGGTGCAAAACACCCAAAAGGAGGGTTTTCAAGAGGTAAATCGGGTTCTACCCGTTAGAATAGCTATCATATCAAGTGATATACCTTCAAGAACGTTAAGAACTCCTCAAGAAAAAGGTGATGGTGTCGGGTTTCTGCTACAACAAGGAAAGGAGACGTTTTTAAGTGAAAAATGATGAAAACATGAGAAATGACCAAAACCGGCAACATGAAGCTTACACTTGATGTAACTCACGGTTTGGAGAGTGTTGTTGGTCGTGGATGGCTTGAAACTCCTTGGACAAGGCTGTAGAATCTCGAAAAAGTGCTGTAAGGCCACGAGCTTGCAAGAGCCAAGCACCAAAAGCTCTTAAACCTTCACTTCTTTGCGGTTTGAGCTTGGCCGATGGTGGTGATGATGTTATTCTCGATTATGAGCTGAAATGGAGAGGGAATCTGAGAGAGAGTGTGTGTGTTTTCTGGTGAGAAAATCTGAGAGGGAGAGAGGGAGGAATGAGGGTGGAGTGTGGTTCTTGCAAAGCATTTACATGGAGTGGGAGTGGTGGGTATGTGGGTGGTGTAGAAGAGAGGAGAGTGGAGGAGAGGGGGGGCGGCCGATTTTGGCATCTTGTGAGGATTTTGGTTTTTAAATTTTAATTAGTAATTAATATTATGTGTAGTATTATTTGTAGTGTTGTGTAGTATTTTTGATGGTAAAATTTTGTTAGTTGATAATTATTGTGCATGCACTGCATGCTTTATCCGTGGATTATGGGTGTGTGTATGCACACATATTTAATTGTTTCAATTAATATTTTGGTTTCATTGTAAGGGTGACTAATTGACTTCCTCGGGACACCAAGTTTAAAAAGGTAAAACTTAAACTAACTAAAAGTCACTAAAATCACATAAAACCATAGAATAAATAATAGCAATTGGTGATTCTAATCTCACTAATAGGGTCTGATTGTTTCTATTATTAGTATTCATAAGACGGGAGATGATGCAAGTAAGTTAGGGTTAGAAAAGTGACCTTGAGGCCGGTTGTCACACTACCTCACCACACTCAAAACACGGATCATCTTTAGCAACCTTTTGCTTCTTTTCTTTGGTCTCCACTTTAGCCTTACCCTTCCCTTTCCCCTTAACGTGCCCCTTCCCTTTGGCAACACTTTTCCTAGGGTCGGGGAGGTTCCTTTTCTTACTACCTCCCTCATTGATCGTAAGGACCGGTAGAACCTTTCTACCCATGCCTACCTCGGCCGTTTTGAGCATTGAATGAAGCTCACTGTAACACCCGTAATTTCTTTTAAAGAAGTAAAAGAATAAAATAGAAAGAGAAAGGAAGAAAGCGGAAGTCAACTTAAAGTTAAAGGGTAAAAAGTGCCAAAAGGACAAAAGAAAATAAAAGTTGGTGAATAAAGAGGTATGGCCGCCCATTTTGGCCTGTCAAACACTCTCATTCGTTTTCTTAGAAAGAGAAACAGCAGAAGCTTCGGTTTTAGAGAGAGAAAGAAGAAGAAATTTAATTCAAGGTAAGAATTAGTGTTTTTAAGTTGTGTTTGAGCTAAGAAACCGAGAAATGCATGTTCTTATGTGTATGTGTGTTCGGGTTTGTGTGTTTTAGACACATCTAGGCTTCGAATCCTTTGGAAAAGCTTGAGCAGAAGAGTTTGAACTTGAAGGGCAGCTAAGGTGAGTTCTAGACCCCGTTTTACTGGTTTTTAAAAGTTTGGGGCTGGAAATGCATGTAAATATGTTTTTATAAAATTTTGGGTTGATACCCGTATGAAATGATTGTATGTATGTTTATGTTTATGTTAGATTTATGCTTAGAATCATATGTATATGTTTTGAACTAGGAATTATGATGTTTGGGACTTGGATTATGGTTTAGACACATGAGCAGGTTGCAAATAAGTCTGAAATTCGACTTAGAACAAATCAGCACAAGTTGATAAGTCCACCAGTGCTCATACGACCAACAGTGTGGTCGTATGACCAGGATTTTTTCTAAGTGTTGAGACCACTAGTGCTCATACGACCAACAGTGGTCGTATGATCAAGATTTTCTAAGCGTTGAAAAGTCCCACAGGACTCATACGACCAACAGTGGTCGTATGACTATGTAAAATTTTCTAAGTAGGAGACCCACAGGACTCATACGACCAACAGTGGTCGTATGACTATGAGAAATTTTCTAAGTATGGACTCATACGACCAACAGTGGTCGTATGATCCAAATATGTTCCCAAGTCCAGGGATGGTACGACCACCAGTGGTCATACGACCAACAGTATGGTCGTATGACCAGTTGATAATTCTAAGTGTTAAGTGAAAAGTCCAGCAGTGCTCATACGACTAATAGTGCTCATACGCCCAGAGGCTTATACGCCCAATAGTGCTAAAACGCCTAGATACTTAGAATTTTTCAGGAAATTTCAGTAAGTCCGAAATTCGAGGTTTGACCAGGGTTGACTAGGGTTAATAAATGATGTCTCATGCATATAATGATGAGTATGATTAACCCTAATTGTTACTAATATTATTATTAGTATATTATTGTTAACAATATTATTAAAATATTGTTAAGTAAGGTATGATGCTATGTATGATGATGAATGTATGATGATGAGTGTATGATGATGAATATATGATGAATATATATGATGTGTGTATGTTCCTTGTGATTGTGTATGCTTATCTTTCTGAAACTTTACGAATAACGAGAAATGAATTAATGAAGTATTATGTATCGTAAAGTGAAAGATAATGAAAGAGGAACATGATGACGAATGCATGTATTAACGAACGAACGAAATGAAGAATGATGATGAATACATGCATTAATGAACGAACGAATTATGTCTTGCAAGCATTGAATAACGCGATTGGTCTTTCTATGTGATTGACCATGGTCATGGTACCTCTACCGCTTACCTCTAGTACCGTGGCATACGTTTTGTTGTTCATAAGTTGACTTCGGCCCGGTAGCTAATAACGTTCGGGGTGTAGCATAGGGTATTGGTACAATTAACCTTTCAATGCGTGCAAGTAAGTATGAACTAATGCGTATAGTAGTTACCCACTTCGGTGGGGGTGTAGTTACCCACTTCGGTGGGGGTGGTGTTAGGGTGATGTTACCCACTTCGGTGGGGGTGTGGTTACCCACTTCGGTGGGGGTGTAGTTACCCACTTTGGTGGGGGTGATGTTACCCATTTCGATGGGGGTGTTGTTACCCGAGTTATGTCTAACTGCGGGGGTGTGGCACGAGGCCAAACATAGTTATGAGATGAGCGACTTTGTGTTGCAACAAACTCGGATGGAGTTCAATCTCTGTGATTGACTCGTATGGGATCCTTGTCGCGTATCCCGGTGCTGTGCCAGTCTTCGGACATGAGTCGGGGATATTGCATGAAACAAGATCTAGATGAGAATGAGGAATATGAAAGAAAGTTTTGCATGGTCTAGGGGTAACAGAGTGTCGGTCTATGGACTGAGAGCCATAGGGGCACCAGGATGTTAGAGTATGCCTTGTCGGCTCATGGGTATGAACCATGAGGGCAGGGAAGAGAGGTGACCCTTAGAGATTTACATGCTTAACGAATGAAAGTTAAAGAACGAACGAATGAAGGTAATGAACGTACTAATAAATGAAATGAACGTAAGAATGAACGTAATGTACGTAAGGACGAATGTAACGAACGTATGAATGAAAGTAGGAAACGCACGAACGAAAGAAAGCGTAAAGAGAGAACGTGAATGTTAATGATGAACGGTACACGAACAAAAGCTAATGAATGAATGATGAAGATAATAATAATATTATCTACGTGTACGTATGTTGTATGATCGTATGTATGTAAGAATGGTTTTGACGGTAAGTAAAGTATGTTTTAATGTAAAACTAGAACTCACTCAGCAACGCTGACGTTTTATGTATTTTCCAGTTGGCAGGTATGTTGCTGAGGATGGCACAGGGCGACTACTCAGTTGTTGAGACTGGCATCCATAATTTGACATGTCGTTGTATTTTTAGATAAAAAGAATGTTGTAATGAAATAAATGACATGTTTTTGTTATTAATGAATGTTTTTAAATTCCGCTGCAAACTAAATATATGTTTTAAAATGTTCTATGTGCGATGAATGACCAACTGTGAGGTGCCCGGGAAGGGGGCCTTACAAGTTGGTATCAGAGCCAAAGTTTAAGTGAATTGGGTAAAATTTTTCAGAATAAACCTTAACTTAAACTGAGAATGGGACGGAAAGGGAAGGGATGCCAAACTGAGTAGCTGCGTGCCATCAGGTATTTTCTTAAAGTTAACCGGCATTGTGTGTGCATGTTATGTGTTTATGTGTTACTGTTAGATTTAGATGCTAATATAGTCAGGAAAGGTAATGCTCGGGGTGTGAAGAGTAGAGTAAGTGGCTAATTACAACTGATCACCGTAATTAGGGACTTACTATACTTGACATGAACTGAGCTATTCCCTTGAATGACCGTGTAGTGTTTAAATCTTTCAGTGTAAGTTAGAGAATGGCCGGTAGTAGACCTTCTAAGGCTTCCCATGGTGGAGGTAGTGGCGGACATGGTGTTGAACCACGAGTCACGAGAGCACGATCTAGAGTAGAACAGGAGGTTCACGAGGAGCCCGAAACACCTCAACCGGGAGGTGGTGATGAGAGTGCTAACTTGAGAGCCTCGGTGAAAGAGGCGGTAGTTGAAGAAGTGCACCAGGTGATGCAGACGATCTTACCATCTGTAATGACCGAACTGATAAAGGCAGTACGCGAGGATGATAGACGAGGGAGGAATCGATCCTCCGGTAGACAGCAACAGACAGAGGCAGAAACGATATTGTCCGATGACGAGGATGAGGAAGAAGAGGAAGCGCCTGCGCCGGAGACGGCACGGGGCTGTGATTATGGGGCGTTTCGGCGATGCAAACCCCCAACTTTTGATGGTAATGGCACCGCTGCCGCGGCTCATCGTTGGGTCAGAGAGATGGAAGCGGTACTGGAAATTAGTGAGTGCCGGGAAGATCAGAAAGTTAAGTTTGCCACTCATTCTTTCGTGGACTCAGCGTTGTGTCGGTGGGACAATATAGTTCAAGCTGAGGGTAGTCGGGCTATCGGAGGAATGAGATGGTCAGAGTTGAAAAGGCTGGTGATTGAGGAGTTCTGTCCTCGCCGTGAAATGGACAAAGTTGAAAGGGAGCTCCTGCAATTGGAAGCAGGGACGATGACACATCAGCAGTACACCACAAAATTCAACGAGTTGACACGACTGGTGCCGGATCAGGTGACACCTCTTTTGCGGAAAATCAAGAGGTATGTTCAGGGCTTGCCGATGGATATCCGTGGGCACATGATCGCTGCCCGACCAAGCACGTTCAGGTCGGCGGTAGATCTAGCGGGAAGGTTATACGACGAGCGGGAGGCGATGGCAATGAAGGGCGAAGTGGAGGAGCGAGCTTATGTTAAGAAAGGGAAAGGAAGGCGAGATAGTGTTGGGGGAATGGTGGCCGAAGGTAAGGCGATGAGGATCGATGATCGGGAGAGGATGAGAAGGAAGGATGAGGTATGCAAGAAGTGTGGACACAAGCACCCCGGGGAATGTAGACTGGGGACCAATGTCTGTTTCCGTTGTGGTAGGACCGGACATGTGGCGAAGAACTGCGGTATGGGGAGGTGTTATTCTTGTGGGGAGGAAGGTCACAGGAGCAGGGATTGTAAGGAGCCAAGGGCGGAAGGTTCGGGAGTGAAGGAGGCTGGAAGAGAAGGACGGAAGGCAAACGCAGCACCTACACGATGACGCGGGAGGAGGCTAGGGTGAGCCCCGATGTTACGTCAGGTATGTTTCTAGTCAATTAACCTTTAGCCTTGTGTAGTTCGATTATGGCTCTGGTTCTATTCTTGCTGCCTTTTGTGATAAGTTGCATGTTAGGAATAGGAAGAATCGATGTCATTCGACTTAGGAGCTACTATAGGTAAGTCTACTAGATTACCCAGTGCGCTAAAGGACCCCGCAATAGAATTAAGAGAGCGCTTGTTTTTCTGTTAGACCATCCCTGATAGACGCAGGTGGATAGACGTACACCTCCGGGTGAATCGAATAGTAGCTTATGAGGCAAGCACCAAGTGCTGCAAAAGAGATGGATTGATTGGTGGTGCCCGATAGAAGTCGGTGCCGATCGGCGATAATGGATTATGATGAAGGCTTCACCGGGAAGGGTGTACGCCGATAGAAAGGGAACGGAAACAAAAGGAGAAGGAACATGGAGGAACCCTTCGATGTAGAGATTACTATTAGTGAATTCACTAGGTTACCTGATGCCCTAGAGGATTGCGGGATGCAATTAAGAAAGTTATGTCACCCGTTGTCTAAGGAACAATTTCAGCCTTTGAGTGGCTCATTGAACGGCAACGTACAATAGTTTCGACGTTATAACAAACAAGTGGAATGGGAGGTTGGAAGTAAAGGAAAGAGCTAAATTTGGATTAAGTCACCAAATAAGCCGGATTGTCTTTCTTGTCAGTGTTGGGTTGCCAAAGGGTCATTACACATACGTAAAGAACATCAAATAAGGGCTAGCAATTATACGCAAGTTGATGGCCGTGTGTTTCAAAGCATGAAAGCTGAAGGTTCTCAGTGATGCTCTGAAGCTCAATGATTATGACGCCGAGACTTTGCTCGGATATTGTGATGATTCTTCTAATCGTAGTGACCGCACTTTACGTGGCATGCTTGAGGTTGCAGGTGCTGGTCAAATAATCATTGATCAGTAGGCATGGGTTGCCAATGCAGAATAGTCAAAGACAGACCAGAAATCAAATGTTGATAAACGATGTAGAGCGATTGAATTCCGGATGAGAGACTGGAAGAAGAGATGAGACAACACTACCCACATCTGTTTGAGGAATAACAGGTTTCGGGGACGAAACCTATATAAGGGGGGTGGACTTGTAACACCCGTAATTTCTTTTAAAGAAGTAAAAGAATAAAATAGAAAGAGAAAGGAAGAAAGCGGAAGTCAACTTAAAGTTAAAGGGTAAAAAGTGCCAAAAGGACAAAAGAAAATAAAAGTTGGTGAATAAAGAGGTATGGCCGCCCATTTTGGCCTGTCAAACACTCTCATTCGTTTTCTTAGAAAGAGAAACAGCAGAAGCTTCGGTTTTAGAGAGAGAAAGAAGAAGAAATTTAATTCAAGGTAAGAATTAGTGTTTTTAAGTTGTGTTTGAGCTAAGAAACCGAGAAATGCATGTTCTTATGTGTATGTGTGTTCGGGTTTGTGTGTTTTAGACACATCTAGGCTTCGAATCCTTTGGAAAAGCTCGAGCAGAAGAGTTTGAACTTGAAGGGCAGCTAAGGTGAGTTCTAGACCCCGTTTTACTGGTTTTTAAAAGTTTGGGGCTGGAAATGCATGTAAATATGTTTTTATAAAATTTTGGGTTGATACCCGTATGAAATGATTGTATGTATGTTTATGTTTATGTTAGATTTATGCTTAGAATCATATGTATATGTTTTGAACTAGGCATTATGATGTTTGGGACTTGGATTATGGTTTAGACACATGAGCAGGTTGCAAATAAGTCTGAAATTCGACTTAGAACAAATCAGCACAAGTTGATAAGTCCACCAGTGCTCATACGACCAACAGTGTGGTCGTATGACCAGGATTTTTTCTAAGTGTTGAGACCACTAGTGCTCATACGACCAACAGTGGTCGTATGATCAAGATTTTCTAAGTGTTGAAAAGTCCCACAGGACTCATACGACCAACAGTGGTGGTATGACTATGTAAAATTTTCTAAGTAGGAGACCCACAGGACTCATACAACCAACAGTGGTCGTATGACTATGAGAAATTTTCTAAGTATGGACTCATACGACCAACAGTGGTCGTATGATCCAAATATGTTCCCAAGTCCAGGGATGGTACGACCACCAGTGGTCATACGACCAACAGTATGGTCGTATGACCAGTTGATAATTCTAAGTGTTAAGTGAAAAGTCCAGCAGTGCTCATACGACTAATAGTGCTCATACGCCCAGAGGCTTATACGCCCAATAGTGCTAAAACGCCTAGATACTTAGAATTTTTCAGGAAATTTCAGTAAGTCCGAAATTCGAGGTTTGACCAGGGTTGACTAGGGTTAATAAATGATGTCTCATGCATATAATGATGAGTATGATTAACCCTAATTGTTACTAATATTATTATTAGTATATTATTGTTAACAATATTATTAAAATATTGTTAAGTAAGGTATGATGCTATGTATGATGATGAATGTATGATGATGAGTGTATGATGATGAATATATGATGAATATATATGATGTGTGTATGTTCCTTGTGATTGTGTATGCTTATCTTTCTGAAACTTTACGAATAACGAGAAATGAATTAATGAAGTATTATGTATCGTAAAGTGAAAGATAATGAAAGAGGAACATGATGACGAATGCATGTATTAACGAACGAACGAAATGAAGAATGATGATGAATACATGCATTAATGAACGAACGAATTATGTCTTGCAAGCATTGAATAACGCGATTGGTCTTTCTATGTGATTGACCATGGTCATGGTACCTCTACCGCTTACCTCTAGTACCGTGGCATACGTTTTGTTGTTCATAAGTTGACTTCGGCCCGGTAGCTAATAACGTTCGGGGTGTAGCATAGGGTATTGGTACAATTAACCTTTCAATGCGTGCAAGTAAGTATGAACTAATGCGTATAGTAGTTACCCACTTCGGTGGGGGTGTAGTTACCCACTTCGGTGGGGGTGATGTTAGGGTGATGTTACCCACTTCGGTGGGGGTGTGGTTACCCACTTCGGTGGGGGTGTAGTTACCCACTTTGGTGGGGGTGATGTTACCCATTTCGATGGGGGTGTTGTTACCCGAGTTATGTCTAACTGCGGGGGTGTGGCACGAGGCCAAACATAGTTATGAGATGAGCGACTTTGTGTTGCAACAAACTCGGATGGAGTTCAATCTCTGTGATTGACTCGTATGGGATCCTTGTCGCGTATCCCGGTGCTGTGCCAGTCTTCGGACATGAGTCGGGGATATTGCATGAAACAAGATCTAGATGAGAATGAGGAATATGAAAGAAAGTTTTGCATGGTCTAGGGGTAACAGAGTGTCGGTCTATGGACTGAGAGCCATAGGGGCACCAGGATGTTAGAGTATGCCTTGTCGGCTCATGGGTATGAACCATGAGGGCAGGGAAGAGAGGTGACCCTTAGAGATTTACATGCTTAACGAATGAAAGTTAAAGAACGAACGAATGAAGGTAATGAACGTACTAATAAATGAAATGAACGTAAGAATGAACGTAATGTACGTAAGGACGAATGTAACGAACGTATGAATGAAAGTAGGAAACGCACGAACGAAAGAAAGCGTAAAGAGAGAACGTGAATGTTAATGATGAACGGTACACGAACAAAAGCTAATGAATGAATGATGAAGATAATAATAATATTATCTACGTGTACGTATGTTGTATGATCGTATGTATGTAAGAATGGTTTTGACGGTAAGTAAAGTATGTTTTAATGTAAAACTAGAACTCACTCAGCAACGCTGACGTTTTATGTATTTTCCAGTTGGCAGGTATGTTGCTGAGGATGGCACAGGGCGACTACTCAGTTGTTGAGACTGGCATCCATATTTTGACATGTCGTTGTATTTTTAGATAAAAAGAATGTTGTAATGAAATAAATGACATGTTTTTGTTATTAATGAATGTTTTTAAATTCCGCTGCAAACTAAATATATGTTTTAAAATGTTCTATGTGCGATGAATGACCAACTGTGAGGTGCCCGGGAAGGGGGCCTTACACTCACCAATGCTCTTGTCCCATCCATTAATGTTATAGTTCATAACAAAGCTTTCAAACTTCTTGGATAGGGAGTTGAGGATCAAATCCGTTGCCTACTCATTGGAGACATGACAGTTAAGTCATTCAAGGCGATCAATGTGGCTCTTCATCTTAAGA
Source organism: Flaveria linearis (assembly GCA_024085815.1). Lineage (NCBI taxonomy): Eukaryota > Viridiplantae > Streptophyta > Magnoliopsida > Asterales > Asteraceae > Flaveria > Flaveria linearis. The sequence goes on from CM044005.1 coordinate 67,626,403, forward strand.
ATGTAAGATGATACCGATTGGGTCTCGTCCATTCGACATGCATGGAGTGCTCGAACCGTTTCGAAGCGCTCCACCCTTGATTGTTGTTGGAACATTTCCTTTAACTGGGTGATCATGTCATCGACATTGTGGTTCTCAAAGTCCTTTTATAAATCGGGAATCATACTCGCTAGCATGAGACATGAGACTTGCATAGAGTCCTCGGTGTACTTGACCCACTCATTAAAGGCCTCTACGTCATTCTCATCGGGTTGATCGGGAATGGGATCCTCTAACACATTAGACTTCTTTTCTTGTTTGAGAACGATTCTCAAGTTTCGATACCAATCCATGAAGTTCCCATGGTTGAGATGTTCCTTCTCGAGAATGGTTCTTAGTGATAGGTTATGGACAGTCGGGATTGAGTTGTTGTTGTTTGCCATCTATAATTTTACAAAGTTCAATTTTTAGTATTTTTAATATCAAAGTATTTTAATTATTAACACCCTTTTACGTCTCATAGACAATTAATAATTAAAATTCTAGAATCCAATGTTACATTTAAATATCGGTTAGGTGACATTTATCTCTTTATTTAAATTAACAAGGTAGTCAACGTTTGACAATTGTAACCTATTACAATTTCTAGAGTATGGGATCGTTAAAACATCTTATGTTTAGTTTGGCATGTTTATCCCATCAAAACCTTTTGTACGTCATGCTTCGGTGATCCTAATGCATGAGTTCCAAATCAAGTTGTCCTACTTAGACACACATGTGATTTTACAAATACAAGTGGTTAGGTGACCTTTATCCCACAAATACGGTAATTTCACTTGAACTTCACAAGTATCTACATTTATGGTTAGGTCACCTTTATCCCATAAACGAGTTACAAGTGAATCGAGTATTGTTTAAGAGGATGGTGTTAAACTTGTTTTGAAAAAGGGTTTTATAGTTTCTAAAATTCTAGTTTTTAGAAAAACCTTTTATACCATACAATTTGTATGCATTCAAATGCATGGCATTTTATGAAAAACTATTTTCATGGTTCCTTTTAATAAAACTCATTTTATTAAATCACTAACCCTTAGTAAACATATTTTATTAATTCCTTTAATGATATTAAAGAACCAATTTTATGCTTGTTTTATCATAGTTGTTTAACTAGTTTATCAATTTTCAACAAAATATCAAACACAACCAAACAACCAAAATAAACAACCAAACTTACAATTTAAGTGCATAACCATAGCCAACTATTTGACCACACTTGCTTGCCATAACAAGTGTGTCAAGAGGTCATTCCTAAGGGTAGAACATGACATGAATGTTGTGTCGGTGAACTCCCACTTGAACCCACATCCGTATGCTTCAAGTAATCCTTTTGTGTTGTGATTTCACCATCTTGGTCATCCAAAAAAGCCCCAAAAACAATTATATACAAAAATCTAATACATTTTTCTAGAAAAATAAAGTGCAAACTAACCTATTTATTACATACCAAATGAAACAAATAAATTACATGCCTTTATAATAACAAATGAAATCACAACCATAATCATCCAAACACAAGGTCATGGCTAGGTTATATGCACCAAAATACATCCAAATATGTACACTAAAAAAACCGAGAATGACACCCTTTTTAAACCCCCACTTTTCAGCCAACATTAACCAAATATAAGGGGTTTTTGTCCAAACAAACAAGCCGTCTTATGACATTATTTTTTAAAGATGATTACTATGCATATGAAAGTATATATTATCTTGAAAAACAAAGGGTTTGCCAGGGATGAAATTTGCAGCCCACTTTTTATATAAAAGGACCCGAAAATTTCGTTTTTGAAGCATGTATCCATATAACCGGCTCTTGATGCCATTGTTGGGTTTTGTAAATGTTTATCAAAGTCATATTAACCATTAATATGTCAAAATGCAATGGAGTTATAATCAAAAACCCATTTTGATATTAGTTAGTTTATGCATCAAATACATATGTTAAAACAAAACCCATGAACAAAGGATCTTTATTTGAAATAACATGCTATCAAAAGCATATATCAACCACATAAACTACCTCTTAGAATCATGGATTTGGAGGCCTAGATGATGATGTTTAAGAGCTTAATCTTCAATGTAGAAGACCTCAAGAGGTGATACCCACAAGCTCTGCCAAACACCCACTTGCTAGGTTGTGAAACACTAACTTCAAACCCCTTTTGCACAATAGAAATTTCAGCCAAGAACACCTTGAAGAGCTACCAAAATTTCAAATTTCAGCCCTTCTTTTGCCCTTCTTGAATCTGAAAATTTCAGCTAATTTGAGAGGGTTTCTTGCTTTGTGTGTGTAAAAGAAAGTGTGTTATGATTGAAGAGTGTTGAGTGTAACTTAATCTTGCAAAGACCAAGACTAAAAAGGGGGTTCCCCATGCCCCTTTGGGCGGCCAAAACCTTTAACCCAAGTGGGGTTTTCCCCCCCATTTTAGTTTTATAAAAATGTGACACTCTTATCTCTTAACTTTATAAAATTAAAGCCACTCTTAATTTTATAAAACAACACACTTTTATTTGATATTACTTAACCAACTTAAATAATAAAACAAATAATTTCTCATGAACAAATTATCCACATAATGTTGTTCATTTACAAAAGCAACGTTTTAGAAAACCTGTTTTCTAACTTGGTGTCAATATTTATTTGTATGATCTTATCAACGAATAAATACTTATTGGTGTTTGTTTGGCTTGTTAGTGGGTATGACCCGACTTGGATCATATCACACTAGCCATATAAATTTAATATGTATCTTGGGCCGACCGAATCTTTCAGACTGAACCATACTAATGGCTCAGTCGTATGACTGAATAATGAAAACCTATAAATATCACATAATTCATGAGAAAGAAAACACTTCGAATATTATCATACCCTAGTCATCCAAAGCATTCTAGTTTGTCCATCCAACTTCAAAGTTCGTCCCTGATCGATTTCAACTCGTTCTTAACATTTGTTTAATTGTTAGTTCGATCAGGTTGTTGTTCTCACTGATTGGATCGCCAATCAAATAGAATTCCGTGCTATTTGATCTAGTTTCACGTTGAATCAGTTAGTACTCTGTACGAAAACGGTCCTAACAAGAGGTATCAGAGCTTTGGCTCGTGATTCATCGTGGATTCAATTAGTGTTCTTGTTAAAAGTGATGTTCTAATTCAAAAGATTGGTGTTTTTGATTCAAAAGGTGTTTGTGAAGTGTTCCTGGTTCTAAAGTTTCATAATTTTTGATGTATGGCAGATTACGGTTTGTGAAAAATCGTTTTTGGTGTCAAAGTGTCCAAAATTTTGAAGTTTTCATCCACAACAGCTTCAATCGCATGATTAGCTCAATCCAACAACTGAATCCTAATCGTATCATTCAATCACACGATTGGACTTAGTTGCACTACTCATTCGCATGATTAAGCTAACCCATACGGTTGAACTCATTCGCATCCCTCAATCGCACGATTGAACCCAATCACATGATTGAATTCAGTCGTGCTCTTCAATCGCACATTTGATTCTGTCTTAATACTAAATTTTTTAAAGTTTGATATCATGGAAGATCAGAACTCTGCGTTTAGTGCTGGGAAGGATTCACATATCCAGAATCTACTACTTCTTGAAAATGTGATTGGGAATCATAACAAACCAACTAAACTATTGACTTTGGATGAATACCCATAATGGAAACAACGGTTTGAAATCTATCTGAATGGTGTTGATCCGAATCCATGGACAGCCATTGAGACAGGTTATACTATACCAGTTGGTGCTAATGGAGTAAAGTTGACGTTGAGTGGTATGAATAAGGGACAAAAGGTTGCACACTACGCTGAGAAGAAAGCCTATGCTTTGTTGACTCAGTCAATTCCTAAAGACATCTTACATCAGTTTTTAGAACATAAATAGTTTAAGAATTTATGGGAAGCTTTAGAAAAGAGATAAGATGGTAATGCAACCTTGAAGGCACGGAAGGCTAAAGCTCTCAAAAAGGAATTTGATAACTTCTCTCCAATAGGAAATGAGAGCTTAGATGACATTATTGATAGATTTTATCATTTGATGAGTGAGCTGCATACTCATGGTGTAACAACATCCATGGAGGATAAAGTATCAAGTTTCGCTGGTGGTCTGCCTGATAAATGGGATCCATATGTGTCTAATCTGAGACAGTATTATACTTTTGCAACTTTAGACATAAATTATTTCATCTTGAAATTAAGAGAGGAGAAAATACGTTTGAAATACAAGTCAAAGAAAGGATCTTACACTCAGAATCCTTCACTTTATAATGTTACTCCTAACCCAGTTTCATCTGGAGCACCTCTTTAGACAGCTTTTGTTTCCAACACATCTGGAACCTCTCAAAGCAACTCTTCGGGAAGTGATTCATCAGGTTCATCTGGAACCCAATATGCTATTCCTGACTCTAATTCTATCAAGCTGAAGACTGAAAATCTAGGGAATGTTATTGTCGAAGTAGCAAAAGAGCATATGGATCATCGCGCTGCAGTGGTACACTCTTATGATGGTTTAGTTGCAGGTAAGATCGGAAATTGTCATCTAGATGATGAAGATTATGAGTAGGTAGATGAAACTGAGTTGGAAAGGATGGATATCATATGGGCCTTAGCAAGTGCTGTTAGAAGGGCTAAGAAGTTTATGAAGAAGACGGGGCAGAATCTGGTTGCTACAAAAGACACAACTTTGGTTTTGATAAAACAAAAGTTACATGCTTCAACTGTGGTGAAAAGGGTCACTTCAAAAGAGAGTGCGTGAAGCCTACAAAACCCGGAAATGGTAACCCTTTTTCATCGATCAACCGTCAGGACAAAGAAAAGAAAGTAGCATCAACAAGTGGGATACTAAGGCGTTGGTTGCTCAAGGAGACGAAGGACAGGACTGGTCTTTCAGATTTCTGTCTAATGGAGATGCAAATGTGGCTATGGTAGAAGATCTTGATGACGGGTCAGCAAGTGAATGAGATAACATAGCTGAAAATGCAAATTCAGACATTGAAGAAGCTATGGATGTCATGGATCATTTGGTTGAAGATGAATTGATTTCTGAAAGCACAGAATCTCCTATCATTGACGAATCTAAAGTGGCTTTTATGGCTAACACTTCCAGCTCATCATAGGTATGTTCTAAAGATGAACTGTTTGATAAACATACTTGTGCAGAATGTAATAAATTTTGTGAAATCATAGACTTAAAATTTTCTAGGATGTTAAATCACAATGACAGTCTGCTAAATGATTTGAAATTATGCACTGAAGCTAACCGAGTGTTAAAACAAAATGAAAATAGCTTTAAAGAAAAACTTGATTTGTTAGGAAAACAACTTAGGGAAACCGAGGTTGTTGCCTTTACTCAAGCAAATGACATTAACTTTTATCTTTCAACAATTAAGGAAACTAAGAAAGAAAAAGCGATTTTGCAAGTTGAAATTGAATTGTTAAATCAAAAACTACATAGTGTAGATAGTTCCTCTCACACTGTTTAGAACTTAGTCAAAGAGAGAAACTGTGGGGAGGGGCTAGGTTATAAAGTAGTGCCGCCACCACATGTGATCCTTTTGAACACAAAATGTCGACCTATAAATAATAGGCATGTCAGGGATCATGTGGTGACTACTCCTCTAGTCAGTGATCAGATTCCACAGTTCCAACTGTGTAATCTGTTACTAAATAGAAGGGATCTAGTTCGGGCACTAAAGATGAAGCTGTCATTGATAATAGAGATGAAGAGAATAACAAGGCTACTCTTTGGTTAGGCTCAAAAGTTAATATCACAAAACCAACTCATTCTAAAACGGTTCATCATCAAAATATCAACAAAATAAAAGTAAAAGGTAATCAAAATGTAAAATCAATAAAATTTGTCAAAGAAGGTGAGAAACCTAAAGTTGAGAAGAAGAGATGAAATCTAGCCCACCCTCATCCCTACACAACAGATCTCCAAGACCATTTGAAGACAAATCATGTTATAGTTGTGGAGAACGAGGACATATTACTCAAAATGGTCCTTACTATTACACACCCAGAATGAAAGTTGAAATTTTTCATGATAATAAACCAAGGTATACTAGACCAAACACCAAAGTCAACACAGACAAGCCCTAGTAAAGATGTGTTAAATGAGAAAACGCCTAGGGAGGATGTTAAACCAAAAGTTCAAACAATAAACCAGTCATCTATTTATCACAAACATGCCTACAGAAAACTAGTTTGTGGAAAGCTAAATCAACAGGTGTGTCTGAAAGTGAGGACAAGCTGAGGAAGAATGTGTCTTCATCTTCAGAAGGACAGTGGGTGGAGTTTGTGATGTGTGACGCCTCTGGGAAACCCAAGCTATTAAGGCTTGGGTCCCACTCCTGAACTAATCATTTCTATTTATGTGCAGGTTGTCCGCTACAGCTCTATCACTAACACCTGGATTATTGATAGTGGGGCATCTAGGCACATGACCAGGAATCTGTCTCTCCTTTTCAATGTTAAACAAATTAAAGGGGGGCGCGTATCATTTGCGGGAAATAAAGGAGGTTATATCGCAGCTCAAGATGAAGTGGGAAATGAGAAAGTGAAATTTGATAAGGTCAACTATGTTCAACAACTGGAGAATAATTTACTCTCAGTTTCTCAAATCTACGGCAAGGGATTCAAAGTTGTATCTGATAATAACAGATGTTACATTTTGAAGAAGGAGTACGTTATCCCTGAGGAGAAAGTTCTAATGTCAGCTTCAAGATATAACGACTTGTATGTCTTGGATATGTCAAAATCCTCCACAACTGAATCTGCTGGTCAATGCTTCTTGTCTAAAGCCACAGAAAGGGTATCTATTTCTTGCCATAGGAGAATGGGTCACATCAATCCCAAGAAGATCAATCATTTGGTTCAAAATAATCTGGTTGAAGGTGTTACCGTCAAGAACTTTCAACTTCCAAATTTCTGTGTATCGTGCAAGAAAGGGAAACAGACGAAGAAATCTCACAAATCTAAGAAAGTTAACTCTATTGAGATTCCACTGGAGCTTTTGCATATAGATCTGTTTGGCCCTGTCAGTACTAAAAGCATTGCAGGAGATTGGTACTGTTTTGTGGTCACTGATGACTACTCATGATTTTCTTGGGTTAGGTTTTTTTAAATCCAAGTCAGAGATGTTTGGGACATTCAAACATTTAGTTATGACTCTGGAGTCTCTACGTAAGCTGAAAGTAAGGAAAATATGTTCAGACAACGGAACTGAATTCAATAATCAGTCGATGGAGGCTTTCTGTTGAGAGAAATGGATTGTTCATAATTTCTCTTCTGCCTACACTCCACAGATGAATGGAGTTGTTGAACGCAAAAATCATAGCTTGATTGAAACTGTGGGGACAATGTTAGCAGATTCGAAGCTACCAATTCAGTTCTGGAATGAAGCAGTGGCTAATGCATGCTATACACTCAATCGGTTCGTAGTGGTTAAACGTCAAGGCAAAACCTGTTATGAGTTGCTTCAAAAGCGTAAACCGAATTTGGAGTATCTAGAACCATTTGGAGCTCCTTGCATGTTATTGGAGAAAGCTCAGAATGGTAAATTTAGTGAGAAGGTAGAGGAAGGCATCTTTCTGGGACACAATATACCAGACAAACGGGTTTATAACAATGCAACTGGTCAAGTTGAAGTGTGGTGCAACGTCGATGCTCAAAGATACACTACACCCTTGCTGGAAAAGGTCCATCATTCTTCTTTGATTATGTTGGACTTTAAAGTCCTTCAATCTTCCTCCTGTGTCTTCTTATGATGAAGTGGCTACTACTCAAATCGATGATGCTTCTGGGTCTTCAAGGGCAGATCTAGAGGGAAGTGAAAATTCCTCAGATGATGAGGAGATTGAAAATGAAAATATGAGCAATGAGGAAACTGTCAGCCCAGATGAAAGTACACCAGCACAGATGAACTAGTGATTCCTAACCTTGATAATAGAGTGGTTGTTCCTACAACTCCAGTGACAAGGATTAGGGTTAATCATCCCCCAGACAACATCATAGGGGACCTTATCTTAGGTGTTCAGACAAGAAATCAGCTGTACACAACTGAGTACGCTGCAGTGATGGAAAAGGGATACATACATGATGGGGCATATAAGTTTTTGTTTCTCAAGTCGAGCCCAAGTGTGTAAGTGATGCCTTGAAAGATGAGGCATGGGTAAATGCGATGCAAGAAGAACTTCTGCAGTTTAAGAAGCTCGGATTTTGGACACTAGTGGACAGACCCAAGGGTGCAAAGGTATTTGGCACAAAATAGGTTCTACGTTGCAAGAAATATGATCAGGGGGTCATTATTAGAAAGAATGCATGGTTAGTAGTTCAAGGGTTTAGACAAGTTTAGGGCATGGACTACAATGAGGTATTTGCACTAGTGGCTAGGATGGAAGCAATTAGGATCTTCCTAGCCTATGCATCCTACATGAAGATCAAGGTGTATCAATTGGATGTGAAAAGTGCATTTCTACATGGTGAAATCCGTGAGACAGTATACGTCAGTCAGCCAGAAGGTTTCGAAGATCCTTATCATCAAGATAGAGTTTAAAAATTGGACAAGGCTTTGTATGAGGTACATCAAGCCCCTCGAGCCTGGTATGAGAACTCTCCACACACATGTTGAAACATGGGTTTCGAAGGTGATTAATTGACTGCATATTATTCATCAAAGAAAAGGATGGTGATTTACTACTGGTTCAGATATACGCGGATGACATAATCCTCGATTCCAAAAACAAAGCTTTGTCTAAAGAATTTGAATCGGTGATGAAAGCTGAATTTGAAATGAGTGTCATGGGAGAGATGAAGTTCTTTCTGGGATTACAGGTGGATCAGACACCCAATGGAATCTTTCTAAATCAGACCAAATATGTTGGGGACACTCTGAAGCGGTTTGATATGGAAAATGTAACAAATGCATGTACCCCTCTTGCCACGAACCACGATGTGGCACCTAATGAAAATGGGGATTTAGTAGATGCCACCATGTATTATGGAATGATGAGATGTCTAATGTATCTCACGACTTCTCATCCTGATATCATGTACACCACGTGTTTATGTTCTAGATATCAGTCAAAGCCAAAAGTAAATCATCTAATTGGGGTGAAGCGGATCCTTCATTATCTGAAGGGTACTCCAACACTCGGGTTGTTGTATCCTCATGATGATGACTTTGAACTTACAGCTTACAGTGACTCAGACTATGGTGGATGCAAGATGAACTAAAAGTCCACATCTGTAGGGTGTCAATTTTTCGAAAGGCATTTAGTCGCCTGGCAATGTAAGAAGCAGATGTCTGTTGCTCTGTCAACATGTGAAGCTGAATATGTTGCTGCTGCAAGTTGCTATTCTCAAATCATCTGGATTCAACAACAAATATGGGACTACGGTTTGCAATTTACTAACACCCCTATCTTTGTTAATAATTTTGCTGCCATAGCTGCGAAAAAAATCCGGTACAACATCCCAAAACAAAACACATCGACATCAAATATCACTTCATAAATGATATTTTTGAAAAACATTTAATAGATGTAATTAAAATTAACACGGATTTTCATCGCGCCGACCTCTATACAAAAGCTTTTGATAAATCGAGATTTTACTATCTATTAGAGGTCAATGGCGTAAAGAAGTAAGAGGATGTGATTCTGGAGGAGTCGAGTTCATAGTCCGTCTGTATGTTTCTTAGTTTAATTTTTATAGTCAAATTTACTTTATTTTATTTTATTTTTTTCTTAAAAATATCAAAAACACAAAAAGATTTTTGTTTTAGAATTTTAGGGGGAGACTAGCTTTAGTTTATGTAATTAGTATTTAATTTCTTAAAAAAAGGGTGGGGAGGTAAGCTGAAAAGCAATAAATTCAAATCTGAGAAATTGATTCACTACATTAGAAATTGATAGTACACATGCATCTTATCGTTTGGGACACCAAAAAATAAAAGTTAAATAAAAATTATAAGTCTGAGAAGTCAAAGCCTAATAAGTTGAAAAATGATAGTAAGCTAGTATGTTACTGTAGTTACATGGAGAAAGTAGATCTAGGGTTGCAAGTCCAATATAGGATGTGTTGGTAGATTCAACACAATAGATTAGTAGACATCATTGGTGAATCACACAAATTAAATCACTCAACAGGTTGTGGGTTCCCATCGTATCCCTTGTCTGCACAATCAACAATAAATTTCCAATAAGGGGTTAAGAGCAAAGAGAAAGCCACAAATATGTGTGAATGACCAAACCTATGAGTAAAGCATATCACAAATGTGAAACCCAATCAAGTTAATGACAGATGTTGTTGCTACGTTAAACAAATTATAAAATTACTCTAACAAGAAGATAGGTTGTGTGCCTCTCTGCTGTTAGATGGCACTGACCTGAGCATAAACATAACCTATATATTCTAAGAATTCATTGTTGTTTGCACCTCTCCGTTGTGCGATTGCACTAACTTGAGACTTAGCATCTCTTTGAAAGCTCTTAGAATAGTTTCTTCTTGACAAAAACCCGTAGCCCGCTCAAAAATCTCTTGAGGAAGGTTGATTACCATATAAGCGTGGGATCCACCAATTCCTGTTGACTTAATACACCTAAATAATCACAAATGTGTGTCAAAAATCTATGTATGGATTTACGTGGACAAATATACTCACAATCATCATGGCTGCATCTCCCGATGGTCAAAATCAATGTGTGCTACAAAACAGCTCTAGCATGATTTCATGTTAGTGCCTTTGACTCTTAGATGAAAGAGACTAAGTGTAATATATATATAATGCTCTTTGTTATTGTCATAAATATAAAGGTCCCAAATGAATATGTTTTATGCATGTCTGATTCCATATGAATCTTTCTGGAAATGATGAAAATGTTTGAAGCTGTTCTACTCAAGGGGAGAAATCGTTTAATTAAAGTTAAAGTACTTTCAACCCTTCTTAAATGGAAAACACAAAATATGTCTTAATTCAGTTTATTTAAAGTTTCTCCTGTTTTAGTTGTTTGTATTGAGTCGATGTCGGACTATGTAACAAGACTGAACCGAACGTTAACTATGAAAAGCTTGTTTCTGAAAGATAAAAGGATCACGTCTGAGGTGATCAAATGGTTTTCATTTAAAAGGATCATGTTTGAGGTGATCAAATGGTTATCCGTTAAAAGGACTACGTCTGAGGTGATCAAATGGTTTTCATTTAAAAGGATCATGTCTGAGATGATCAATGGTCATAATGTCATATATCAAAGATATGTATGTGAAATAGTAGGACAAACGAAGTCAAATTCGTAAGTATGGGCCAATCGCACGATTGGACCATTAGTATGATCTAATCGCACGATTGGACCATAAGTATGAGAAAATCCCACGATTGGACCATAAGTATGAGCCGGTCACACGATTGGACCATAGTCTGGGCCAATCATATGACTGGATCACAAGTATGGCTCAATCGTATGACTATACCATGAGGAGGGCCGAGTCGCATGATTGGCAAACTCAGTATGAACCAATCGTACGATTGGCTGAATGAGTATATGTCAGTCGTACGACTGAAACTTAGTCACACATATGAACCATGCGTATGGGTCCAGTCGCTCGACTGAAACTCAAATCAGTATAAAAGGAGGGTTCAGTAGGTCGTAGCCCTACACTTTGTTTCAAATTCTCTCAAACTACTGACTAACCAAGGACACCTTTTCAAAATTTTCCATGTGATCATTAGTTTCCTGTTGCTAACGAATATACATTCATCTACAGGGACAGTGAAGATGAAATCAAGGAACATGATAACCTTAAATCAATCCATAGTGTCCGAATGATTTAATACTTGAACCGAATCAAATAACCCTAAAATTGGACATCTAAATGGACTTAAAAGTGAACTTAAAAGATCATAGGTGTTACAACGAGTCTTTGCGCATCTAATGAATCTAGTCTTGATGTGAAAATGACTGTTTTGACAAATATTCAAAATCTTGGACTCGCACAGTGTGTATGCGACAGGACCTACTAATGAACTTCAACCACACGATTAAGCCAGACGCATGATTCAATCGCACCATTGAATCAATCGGTGACTCAGTGGCACAACTGCTCAATCGCACAACTGCTCAACCGCATGTCATGGTACACGACTAAGCTCAGTAGGAGGCTCAATCATACGTTTGAGTTTAGTCGTATGGTTCAATCGTACAATTGAACCAGTCTGATATTATTTGTTCAAACTCAAATGTTTTGTTTCGTGAACGTGTCTAACATGTTTGTTGCTTGTGTTGCAGTGAAATGGCTGATAGATGGACTATGAGCACTAACCACAACATCTGTGCTTATCTCAACACGACTTCCAGGAATGTTTCAGATTTTTTTGGGATTATCGAGTTCTTACAATGATCCAGGATATAGCGTGCTATATCTACTCCCTTCACATCTTACCGCTCTTTACAGCAGGCATTCTGGGAGAATGTTGTTGTTGACCGTTCTGTCAAGCCATTTAGGATTCAGAGCTCTATTTTGGAGAGGATATCGACATCGGGGAGGATGACTTAAGGAGAGTGTTGGATTTGGGAGATGACACGGACTATCCCACCAAGCTACATCCCATGACTGTGAGGCGATGCTTTCTACGGATTAAGTACACTGGCGACATCAATGCCCGCGTGCTAAACAAGAGCAACATGTGCCCGCCTTTCAAATATCTAGCACATGTGATTCTAAAATGCATAGCCTCGTGACATGGTGGTTTCGACAAGATGAGCGATCAGATTCTAAATGCGTTTCTTGGGTTAGTGTCAACCACCCGTTCGGTTTCTCTATGATATTCTTCAATCACATGAGGGAGAACATCAAGGCTAAGGGGAAGGAGGGATTCTGCATGTATCCCCGGTTTCTACAACTGATCCTCAACGAGAAGCTATCAAACCTACCCAAGCTTAAGGATGATGAGGTGACAATGGAGGTGATGGATGACACCACTTTAGGCAGGATGAAGGTGTACAGGTGAAAGCAGGTTAAGCCCCCAGTGAGGAAGTTATTCGGTCATCTGGCTAACATCGCCTATGTTGCGCCAGCCAGGAAGAAGTGGCGCCACGAAGATAACGACTCCGATGTTGAGCATGTTATGATTCCGGATGATGACGTGGATGATGTTGATGACCAGGATCATGATCAAGGTGGTGGAGATGAGGGCTTGAATCATTCCGGAGCCACCAACACGTCTACTATTCAACCACCACCTCAGCAAAGTGGTTCTTCAGCTCCTGGTGGATCTAAGCAAGCTGCCATCCACCATGACTTCCTGATTAGTGAGGACTTGAGGAATTTCAATCTCGATGAAGAAGAGGATGGATCGGAGGAGGAGCCTCTAGTGAGGTAGGTTGGCAGCAAGTGGGTAGCCACCGACAAAGGAAAGGAGGTGGTTGGTACCCGTAAGGCTGGGTCAAAGGGCGTCGATACTGAAGAGAGTGATCCATCTTATACACCCGACCAACCCATTATCCCAGGGGGAGCCCTGATTGCTAAGGGGTCTAGGAGGAAGAGAATGGCCCAACCCCATGGCAAGATAGGGAAAAGATAAAAGATCATCCTGTTGAGCTCTTCCACCACCCCAGCCACTTACCACCACCCTAGCTACCACCACCACAGCTACCACCACCATAGTTACCACCACCGACATACCCTCCACCACACCCACATCTTTCGCACCCTCTATACCCAAAACCGCCCCTCCATAATCCATTCCTATTCCTATACCCATTTACACCACATCCATAACTACCCCAACCATTCCCTAAGCCAGAACATCCACCCAATTCCCACCTCCACAGGGAACTACTCTACCCACTGTTAGGTTAGTGAAAAAGCTGGCATGCCTGAACAGGCTAGTGCTCAAGCTATTGGCGATGGATGATCTTAGGGCCAACCAAACGAACCAGCTGATGGCAGTCAATGCAGGACAGGGCAAGCGAATTGCCAAGCTCCTTGAGAAGAATGAAGCTTATGAGAGAGCTTTAGTTCGAGCTCACAAGGCCCTGCAAGCTCAAAATGAGCTAGTGCTGGCATCCGCCAAGAGGATTGAGGGGTTGGAAAAGAAGAAAAGAAGTTAATGTTAAGGCTGAAAGGGAAAGAAGAATGAGCCTCTGAAGATAAAGGGAGATGGTAATGATGATGGAAATGATGATGACGATACCAGTGATGATGAATCCAAGGATGAAGGTGATGAGGAGGTTGCTGGTGATAGTGGAGAGGAGAAAAAAAAGGACGATGATGAGGAGGATGAACCAGAAAGTGATGCGAACGCAACTACCTGAACTCAATCAGTGAGGGAGAGGTGCACTAAGAAGAATCTAGATCAAGGAACCTCGTCCTCAGCTCCTCAAGCTGATGAGCCTCAAATTCAAGAGAAATTAATGTTTAAGATAGTTTATGTACTTTGAAACTTTTTGTAATTGAACTTTGTATTACATTAATGTAAATAATGATAATTTGTGTCTAATGTCTTGATTATTCATTAATGTGTGATTTGTTGATTGTTTAATCAAACAGATGAAACTCAACAGGCCAATGAGTACGATGTTGGTCCCATTTAGCAAATCAAGACTCAACTTACAATGATTCTTGATTTGCAAGGGATTGTTAGACGGTCTGTGAGTTATACTCTAGAATAAGGGGAGATTATACATGATCTACCTGATGAACAGCTCACAGAGATGTTCAGACTCAACCCAGAGGACATAGTCAAAGATGCTCCTGAAGTAGACATTGTTAGTGATGAGGAGTTACAAGGAGTTGATGACATAGAGATAGAGGATGTCACGTCAGATCATTATCCTCAGTACCTTGACTTTGATGGCAATGTTATCCCTGACTTGGGTGAGACTTTTGTTAGTGATACATTCAACAAGTTAGATGAGATAGCGATTGAGAAAGAAGAGGCAGAAGGTAAAGCTCAAGCTACGGATGCTGATGTTGAACTAAAGAAAGCTGAATAGGCTGCATGTTTCGCAGAGATGAAAGCTCAGAGAGAACCTCTAAAGCAAAATGCCTACACCAAGCCGTAGAAAGTTAAGAGACATCAGAAAGTGTCTGGCAAGATTATAAGTTGGGCGTACTTTGAGGACTTAGATGTATATGTCGTGAAAAGAGAGAAAGGGATCGAGTACTTTCAGATATCCACATGATGTGAAGACTCTTCTAGGATTTGAGATAAATAGACTAGCATACCTAGATCTGTAATATGCCAACCCAGGGAAAATTTCGGGATGGTTTGATATGGCATTAAAGAAGGAATACCACACTAGATGGGTCAACTTCAAACCTCAAAAACCAAGGAGGTTTCTTCATAAGACTGAGGTTGACTCGATCTCGGGAAGAAGGAAGGTGGTGTTGAAGTGGAGACCTCCGAAGACAATGTCAAAGATTCCTTTAAGGAGATGCCACAGGATTTCACACCTCACTTCAAGTGGTCGTATTATGATTAGAGGATGGGGGAAGCTGTTAGTTTTGAACAGAGATGGAAAGATTGAGACAATCAGGGTATTTGACCTAATGTGGCTTACTATCTTGTCGGCAGACGATGTTTATACCTTATACAAGTGGCCACTATTTTATGATACACAAGACATTGTACAAGCTCTCCAGTTCCAACGTGTCATATGACTTTGTTTTGATTTTGAGATACATAGTGGAGTTACTAAAGAGGAGAAGTACAAAAACTTTCAAGAACATGTGAAGAGTGTTAGACAATAGGGTAAACTAGGTCCAAGGGGGAGTTTGTTGATACACGATGTCCCTAGTTTATGTACTTAAATGTCTATGTCTTTCTTTATTAAACTTATGTAATGCAACAACCTAATGAAATATGATATGTTTTTGGATGTTTATTTATCTTTGATAATATCATATTCTTATAGTATTTAGTATTACACATGTGAATGAACAACATATATAGGTTTGAAGTTGTTGTAGATAGTTCTGAGTCAATAATGATTTAGAAATGTGTTCGACTTAGTATTGTGGTGTTCATGCTAATGGACCATACTCATGGACCAGACGCACGAATGGACCATACTTATGGACTAGTAGCACGACTGAACCAGGTGACTGGATCAGTGGTATGACTAAGTCATAAGATTGACTCAGTCGCACGACTGAACCTTCAGTCATGCGTATGAATCAAACGCATGAGTCAGTCGCACGACTAAACCATGCTAATGGCTCAGTTGTTGGACTCAACAAAGTGCATTAAGAATTAATGCAAGAAAATATGATGCTTGCCATTATCAAAACAATCATCCAAATGTGTTTCAACATACAATACATACATTAGAAACACATTAACATTCATAATAATCACTAATATTTATGTAAATTTTCATTTTCAGATTTGTAGATAAAGAAATTTTTATGCTAAGTCATTAAGAGCGGATGAGTTAACTCCACAGCGGATAAAGAGTTCCATCACAACGGATGAACAAGCTTCACAGCGCATGAACAAGTGTTCACAGTGGATGAACAACTCCTACAGGGGATGAACAAGTTTCACTGCGGATGAACAAGTGTCACAGCGGATGACTAGTTCCACAGCGGATGAAGAAACTGTTCTCACAGCGGATGAAGAACTTCTCCACAACGGATGATTTATTCCAACAGCGGATGACTTAAAACTTAGGATTATGTTTATGTAATTTTCATTTACAAAAGGGTAGATTAGTAATTGCTTATAGCTTGTGTGTGGGCTATAAATAGCACTCTACCCTAATCCTTTGTAAGCTTTTGAAAAATTATCAATCAAACAAGCAATGTTCAATTTCTCATGCATTCAAACACATAAAAACACACACATACACACACATACACTGAAACCATAGACATTAATCATGGGTTTCCGCTCCATGTTTTATGTTTGTTGATTTGTGCGAGATTTGCAAAGATCCTTGGAGAAATCAACTTGTTCAAATTGAATATCATTCTTTCTAAGGTTATGTTCAATATGCTTGACTAAGTTGAGTTTCATCAGGGGGTATCAGAGCCTTGGTTTAATCAAACACTGATTTTGATCCTCTCAATCATCAAACATGATTTCAGTGGTTCATTAGCTTCATATCACACATTTTTGCTTGAAATTATCTCACATTCTTCTTCAACATCATTCATTTAACAATGTTCGAGAAACATGAGTTAATCTTCTGTTTTTGCTCATTTTGAAGAAGAATTTGTGTGTTTGTTGATATCAAGCTCACAAAATCGTTCCAAAATCATTCATACACTGTTTTGAAACGAAAAACATCAAAAAATCATAGAAACCACATCGGTTTCTAAGGATTTTCGATACAATAATACACGGGTATTGTTCTATCATTTTTCATCAAACCCTTAAAAAAACCCTAGTTTTTATTCAAACACTCACATTCACATTTTTGTTTATTGTGTTTGTGAATCCAAGGATAGCAATCAGAAATTATCTGTATTAAAATAAAGAAACGTCAGTGAATGTGGAATAATCATTAACTGTTGTTTAATTGTTTTTAATTTTAATATTAATTATTAAAAGCTTGTTACGATGAACACAATTAAGTATACGTAATAAATAAGCAAATACGAATTAATTCAAATGTATTTCATTAATATTGAATAATGATTACAAAAGAGTAATCAAGAATGCTATGAACAATGATTATTTGAATGTATTGTTGTTGTTGTTGATGGGATGGTGGCTAGGGTTTGATGATGTGATGTGTGTGTGCTGCAATATTGCTATTGTGTTCTCCCTTGATGTGAAACCTAGGAGTCATACTTATAAGCAATTACGAGACAGTTAAGGAAACACTGGATCTCTTGGGATTTGAAATTAACTTGTTAACTTGTTGAATTGTCGAACTTGTTGTACTTAAGTTCATACAAGTGCCTTCGTCTTCCGTAGGAATATTGTCTTCCGCAAGTACTCTTGTTCTTCCGTAGGAAACTTGTCTTTCATAGGAAGTCTTGTTCTTCCATAGGAAACTTGTCTTCCGAAGGAACTCTTGTTCTTCTGTAGGAGCTTGTACTTCTGCAGGGGTCTTCACTTTATCTTGAGATCATGTGGATACCGATGTTCATTTATGGAAGTCTTGTAAGAAACATATCTACGGATTAACAAAGTTGTTCATCCATAGATGTTTGTTACACAGCCAATTACAAGAATTCGTATATATATATGGGTTAACCTATGTACTCAATGCATATATATATACTGATGGTCAGTTACAATAATTTATTACAAGAATTGATTAAAGTTCTAAGCCTATACAAATTGATCTAGACCTATTCTCTCTAGATCTAACAATACTCCCCCTTAGGTTTAGATACTTGTAATCATTCCTTCAAAACTTAAAGCTCCTTCACTCTGGCAATTATTTTGTTGTAGAAGTAGCATATAGTAGTCTTCTGATCATCATATTTGTAATTGATCTTCATCTTGCTGATCTCCTTTAGAGTTTCATAGTTTAGCCCCTAAATAGCTTCTTCTGTTATGAGGGATTCCAGAACATTGTTGTTGTTGATTATTTCCAATTCATCTTGTTCAGAAATCCTCAGTTCTGAGACTTCTTCATAGTTTGTCCCCTTCAGCAATCCAGCATTATGTTTTCTCCCCTTGTAAGCTTTGGCATGGAGTTTGTCATCACTTGGATTACATGCACAAATAGGAACAAGTCATTCTGAGCTTAATTATCTGTTAGCTTTGGAAAGAATTTGTCATGTAGGTATGATGTGTAGCTGTGATGTAGTAGTTTGATTTCCATAAGATCAAAGATCCTTATTCTATCAGCCTTCTTGTTGTCAGCATTCCTCAGCAGCACCAGTTCCTTAGTCTGTTTAACATGTCCCCATTCAGTTATGGGATATGTGTATTGATTTCCTTCAATAGTCTTGATGGCTGCTGTTTTTCTGTTGTTATAACCAATCCTTTTCAAAAATTCATAATCTACTAATTCTGAGGCATTGGACTTAAACCTTTTAAGGCCTTTAATTCTTTTCTTGTGCTCAGCATCTTCCCTCTTAGCCTTAGCAAGCACATCATCTTTGAACTTAGTCTTCAGTTTACCCACTATAGTTGAGACGTCTCTTCCTCTAGGGTGTATTAGGTAATTAGTAATGCTAAGGCTCTGTAATACTTTGAGATCACCTTCAGGTAAGCACAAGACTGAATATACATCATGGAAGTATTGAACTCTTCCAGATGTTTTCTTAATAACAACACAATCCCAGTCTGGATCATATTTCCAGGCCATAATCCTATTCTCTTCCACAGAACTAGGAGCTGTTAGATGATCAATCAACTGTATCAAGGTAGACTTTTCTTTAGTAATTTCTCTGACAGTAGTTCCAGGTGGCCATACTTTGCCTGGAATGACTTCTCTTGGTTCTCTGATCAGTTTGTGTTTTCCTTTGTGCTGATCTTTACTTTCTACAACCACAGGTTTAGCAGCTATCTTGTTGTGGTGTTCAATGGCAGGGTTTGGAACTTCAGTTCTGAATCTTACGCCTATATCAAGCTCAACTTTCATGACATGCTTCATCATCCTCCTCAGTTCACCAACTATTCTCCCCTTAAGCTCAAGTGACTTGTAGTATAACCTTGTAGCCAGCAAGTCATGTAATATTTACTTAATTTGTATGTGTCATAGTGGCCTAAGTCTTTCTTGATCATCTAAATAGATTGATAGGTTGTGAAAGCTTCATATCATAATTGGGGATCATGAATCTGGCAAGCTCAAACTCTTTCAGTAGATCTTTCAATTCAGTAACATTCATCCTTTCAACCATGTCATAGGGAAACCCATGGTTGATAAGAGTCATGAACATGGTTGACTCAGGCCTCTTTACAAGATATCTTTTGTTGTCAGAAGAACATCAGCCTTTGAGCCTTTTTGATCTGTTGGAGAGTCCATCTTGGTCAACTTATTCCACTCTTCATCGCTATCACTCTCCTTGTTAGATATGGACTTCACAGTAGATAAATCTACTAAAGGAGTGTGTTCAGGAGATGTAAGCTTTGGCTTCTTAGGTGAATCTTCCACATTGATCACCTTCTCCTGGGTAGCACCTAAGTACTTTCTCTTCCTTGAGTACAAAATCACAGGCTTAGATGCTTCAAAAGCTTCTTTTGTTGGCTTTAATGATGGTGCAGCACTTGACTCCAGAGCACATATCTTCATTTTCAGCTCCTCAATTTCTTCATCTTTCAACTTTAACAGATTAGATTGAGCTGAGAGAGAGTTTGTGGTTTGTTCAGCTTTCAAAGCCACATTTTCCTTTTCGTTTTTTTCATGGTTAACAGACTCCAGCAGTTCTTTCTCATGTTGAACTAATGCATCAATGACTTCATTGTTGCAATAAGCATCTTCTCTGAGTCTTTTGAGTTTTGCTTCTTGTTTCATAAACCCTTCATCTTTTCTTTTATAACTCCCTTCAACTCTTGTATTCTTTGTTTTCTTTTATTTGACTCGAGCACCAGTTTCTTGTATACGGCCACCAGGTAACTCTTGCTCACAGGGATGTCCTTGTCACTCAGATCATCTTCATAATAGGCAATAACATCAACAAAGTTGCCTTTTTCTTCTACTATCATTTTAGTAGCAGTCTCATCATCATGTAATGCACTGGGTGCAACACTTACTGAACTTGAGCAGGTCTCAGCTGTTTGATCAACAGGCTTTTGATACTGATCATGTGACATGTGTTGAGAATCAATGATTGGAGATATGGGTTCAGTATGATCAGACATCACTTGAGTTTGGGGGTGGGATACTAAGAGTGGAATTGTGCTTGCTTAAGATCCCAATTCAGTCTCACTAGAGTACACTGTGTTTTGAGACTGAGTGATGTGTACAGATTCAGTATGAACACTCTCAGGTGTCTGCTATGTTGTTGTTTCAGTGAATGGATGAGGAGGTGATTGATGTTGGATTGGAGAGATTTTTTGAGTATGTTGGGTTACTGATTGAGACAGTGGTGGCGATTCAAGTGGGATAGGTGAGATAGGATGGGTGTTTTGAGTGGATGTAGATAGTTGTTGTGGAGATTGATATTGTATAATCGGAGAAATGGGATGGGTGTCTGCACTAGCTGGGGATTGATTTTGATTACTGGGTGTTTGGTGGGGTGAATGTGAAGCTTGTACAGAGTCTGCAGTTGACTCTCCTTGTTGGTCTAGCCATACCAATTCTTGTGGAATGTCTGCACGTGCATCCACTACATGTGCAAACATAGGCATGTCTTCCCCTTGATATTTCCAACTTATCTTGTTCAGCACAGATCAACCCAAGTGAGCTTGTACGAACACATCTCCATCTCTAGCAATTCCAGGGAGTTCACATTGATAATTAGTTATAGGAATCTAGGAAACATATACATCTTGTCTGTCCTTTGTATTTTAACTTGATCACACAGACAATTCATTATGTATTTGGAGTAGTTGTAAGTCCGTCCCTCAAAAATTCCAATAATGTATGAGGATATGTGCCTTGAAAACCTGTCTAGCCCTGACTTCCTGTTCGAGATGCACTTCAGGTAAGTGTGACACAGGAATCGATAGGGCTTCCATAGTCTCCCCTTCTTGATCTCACCCTTGTCAAAATCACCATCGTAGCTCATCAAGTAGAAGACCTTTTCTATGTAGTCATTTTCGAACACATCCGGATGTCCCACTTCTCGATCTCCCAGCTCGAGAGATCTTCTGATTGTTTATTCATTTATCCTTATGCTTTCAGATACGATTTTAGCAACAATCACTTCATCTTCTCCATTTTGTTCCACTCAGACTAAATTCCAAAAATTAATGATGTGATTTTTATGTATCACAGGCTCTACCGTCAGGGCATAGAAAAGCCTGGATCGTCGAAGATATTTGATGATATCTTGAGATCCTTCTGATGCAGAATCATCAACGTTTAAGAACGCGCACACATTGTGCTCTGTTGCAAACCTATTCGACATCTGCGCATACAAACAATGAAGATTATGTTAGTATTAGTGTAACAGATACGAATACAAACAATTTCAACATAAATCAGCAATTAAGCAGTTCATTGTTGATGATTCTGACATGTTTTACCTTCAAAACAATAATCTGTGTTCAATATTACGTGTTTTTTTTGAGGTTTTGAGTTGGTAATTTTGAATGGTTGTGGAAGGGGAAAAGGGAGTGCACTTTTCTAGGTCTGAAAAGTGCTTTGAAAAAGTGTGTAATGAAAGTTTCAAGTCAAAAACATCATTTATACTCTCAGGACACATTAATTTCATGTATTTAATTAAGTGGGTCCTACTACCTTTACCCTTTCTGTAGAAGTTATTTCTTCGGTAGGACATCTACGGATGCATAGCATCTGCGGAGGCCTAACTATCAAGTACTTAATTAGAATTTGACGTATAACTTGATTATTCATATATTACCACTCTATGAACTGATTATATTTTTTAACACATCCGCAGTTTACCGATTCTACGGATGGTTAAGTTTCATTTGGTTAAGTTTCACACTGTAGCTTCTGCTGATGCTGAAATTTCACTGTTGCTTCTACGGAGGCTAAGGTTTCCCTAAAACTTTGATTGTATGATTCTAATCAAGTGATAGAACCATTTATTGCTGTTGGACCTTGTTGACTTTGTTTCATGACAATTGAGTACAAGAAGATTTATATTTTGAAAAACTTCCTATATCCTGCAACCAAGTTAGTGCTCAACCTCCAATTCCTTCGATTAAAATTCAGATTTTATAGTTTTTCATGCATTAACTACTTCCCCTAAATTTGTGCTTAATGCTGAGATTTAACATTTATCATAAATTTATGTAGAAGAATAGCATGAAAGACATATGACAGTCCAAAAGTGATGTAATTAGTTAATAATGAAAATCAAACAAACAGACTTAGACTGTACAAGCATGCATGTATACCATGGGATCATACTATCACACTAAGCTCCTTCTTATTTTGATTATTTGGATGAGATATGATCTGATGCAACACCTGATTGCAAGTATATAGATCCACTTAAATCCATACAAGAGCAATGTATCAACTAGGCATGCTATTTATCATGTTTTTAGATTTATTAAAGAGAAACTGTCATGTTCTCCACATTCAATTCTCATTAGAGTTAGTCCTCCGTTTGTCTGTCAAATCGTCAGTTTTTCACACTTTAAGGCTATGTACAGTATGTTATAAATTCTATCTTCAGAAAGATATGTAGTCTCATATATGCTTTGTTGTTAATGCTGTTTAGATAATATACAATTGATCAAAATGGATTCCTTTGAGAGCTGAGATATGACCCTCATAAGGTCACCGGGTCTTTACTTACGTAAAACAAAGGTGCTTTTAACACAGGTCTTTGTTTACACAAAACAGAGGGAGGATGAAGATCATACTCGGAATCATATACCCAGGTCTTTATTCACACAAAACCGAGGGAATATGATTTGCAAATATAGAAGTTTATAAAGTGTTTTACATAGTGTGCTTGGGTGAGTGATTTGATCACATCAGGATAAGACTTACTTGCCTGATCCTTAAAATGGAGTTCCCACAAAAAGTTTCCTTTTCATTATGTTTGGCATGCTCTTAGGGTAGTTTCCACTGAAGATGAATCTACTCACATATCAAAATGTTTTTGATCAGATTTAAAGTTAGTTGATTTCAGGAAGAAAGCAAAGGCATAATGTACTATCATCTCCCAGACGTATTACATGATGAAATAAAAGACACAATCAAGAAAGATTATATTTGTGTATTTTTCTATGTACAGGACAGTAACATGCTTTTCATTGTTTATGATAATTTAATCTAACTTAATCATACCCAAAGACTCAATTAGAAAATTAAATCTAACTAAATCAAAGGCTTTAGTGAATAAGTCAGCAAGCTGATTTGTTATATCCACTTTGATTAACTTGATTAACCCTTTTTCTGAGCAATCCCTCAGAAAATGATATCTGATTTTAATATGCTTTGTTTTGCTATGTTGAATTGGGTTAGCAGTGATAAATATAGCAGCTGAATTATCAATATGAATTGATGTTTAAAGGAAATTGTAACCATAGTCAAGTAATTGTTTTTGTAACCAAAGCACTTGAGAGCAACCTGCTGAAGCAGCTATGTACTCAGCCTCGGCTGTGGATACAGAGACATTTGTTTGCTTCTTGCACTGCCATGAAACAAGTCTTGGTCCTAGAAACCGACACCCACCAGTTGTGGATTTTCTGTTATTGTTACATCCTACAAAATCACTATCTAGATATGAGTATAGACTAAAATCTCCATACTTTGGATACGACAGTCCTAGAGCTGGTTTCCCTTTCAGATATCTAAAAATTCTCTTCACGACATTCATATGAGACTCTTTTGGATGAGATTGATACGTAGCACAAACACACACAACAAACATTATGTCAGGCATGCTGGCAATTAGATACATAAGAGATCCTATCATAGATCTATACAATCTCTGATCAACAGATTTCCCAGCAGAGTCAGGCACAATCTTATCAATTGTTGAAGCAGGAGTTTTGCATGAAGATGTATCAGCAAGATTGTACTTCTTCAAAATTGATGTATATACTTCTCTTGATTGATAAAAATTCCATCTATTTTCTTATGAACTTGTAGACCAAGGAAGAAAGTCAATTCTCCCATTGAGCTTATCTAAAACTCAATTTCATTAACTCTTCAAAGCTCACACTTAGCCTCTTGTTGGTGGATCCAATTATAATGTCGTCACATATATTTGAACCACCAAAAGTTTTTGATATTCTTGTTTGAGAAAGAGAGTCTGATCAATAGTCCCTCTTTTGTATCCATGCTTCAGCAAGAAAGATACAATGTTTCATACCACTTTCTTGGTGCTTGATGAAGCCCATACAAAGCTTTGTATAGCTTGTAGAATCTATGTGGATAATCAGGATCCTCAAAGCCAGGAGGTTGAGCCACATAGACTTCTTCATCAATTTTTCCATAAAGGAAGGCACACTTGACATCCATTTGATACACAGTGAACTTCGTGTATGAAGCATAAGCTAGAAATACTATGATTGCTTCAATTCTTGCAACACGTGCAAGAACTTCATCATAGTTGTTGGACCAAAAGAACCAATGAGCCAAGATCAGGAAAACCTCTAAGTCCCACATGCCACTGCAACAACTGCTGAAGACTCCCATCAGTTACAGTGCTCTCTTGCTTGAATGTCAAACTCGAGAGCATCTGAAGACTTCCATCAGCTATTGTGTTCTCTTGCTTGAATGTCAAACTCGAGAGCATCTTCGCTCCAGCCTCAGCTGTTATGACAAAGTCTGAAGAACAAAGTATGAAGATCAAAGAACCAAAGAACAACAGCTGAAGACTCCAAAGTACTGAAGTCTGAAGTACTGATCATTCAAGTACTGAAGACTTCAAGTACTGAAGACCAAGTACTGAAGTATCAAAAGCTGAAGAACTGAAGAACTGAAGATCTTCTTCCGAAACACAAAGTCTGAAGACAAAGACTGAAGACAACAACTGATGATATCTACTAAAGTCATCAGTTGTTACATCTTCCGAAGCTGTTCTATCTTCCGAAGCAAAGTCTGAAGAAAAAGACTGAGGACAACAACTGATGATATCTACTGAAGTCATCAGTTGTTATATCTTCCGAAGCTGTTACATCTTCCGAAGCCAAGTCTGAAGACCAAGTGCTGAAGACTCAGAGTTTGTCACAACAACTGAAGAAGTGCTCTTCATTGTTGTGGTGGTTTTTCCTTTTCCGTAGTTTATTTTGTTTCAATAGTTGTACAACAGCTGAAGAGCATGTTCTTGAGCTGTTACAGTATCAGTAGTTATAAACGACTGAAGAGGTTGTTCTTCAGTCGTTGTAGGATGTCAATAGTTTTACTTTCGTCAGTACTTAGGAACTTTTGTAAGAAGATGTCAGTTGTTGACATCTTCAGTAGTTTTATGTTTTTGTCAGTTGTAATTTGAATATTCAGTGATGTCAGAAAAGGACATCCACCATGCTTTTGCCGCCTATATAAGGATGGCAAACCATGCTGTTTTAATTGCCGAAACGTGTTTAGTAATGAACATTTAATGTTTCGCAGAACTCTTCTCTCTCTATGTTTATGCTTTTAATTGCAATATCTTTTGTTCTTGATATAGTTGCTAATTAATGTGCTAAATCCGCTGCAAACATAATCTAATTGATCAACACGAGAGGCTGAGATCCTGTCAAATGGTATCAGAGCAGGTTAATCATTGATCGATCTTACCATTGATCATTTGAAAATGCTCTTTTGATCTCTCAGTTTGATCGAATTAGCAATTTGCAAGAATTAGCCATAGAGAGTGAGTTTCTACTATTTCTGGCCAAAATCTTGAGGTCTTTCGGTGGTTTTGAGTCACATTTGTCTGGTTTAAACTTGTTTTTGACTAAAACCTGAGATGACAACACCAACTAATGATCCTCACAATACTGGTTCCGCAACCAAGCCTCCGATGCTGGTTAGGAACGAGTATAGCATATGGAAAAGACGTATGCTACACCACTTGGCTGTCAACAGTGCTAGTTTGTTGGAAGTCAGTGGTGCATGGGCCATACAAGCCAATGGTGAGTGTCCCGGAATCTAATGAACAGGTTGCAAAGAAACCTGAACAATATTCGGACGAAGATCTAAAGCTGTTCGAAATCGATGCTAGAGCCCATGGAATTCTAGCCATGGCCATTCCAAATGAGATATACTCAGGGCTCTTGCATCATGAGTCTGCTCATGACCTATGGGTTGCTCTAAAGGAACAATTTGGAGGAACTGATTCAGTCTTAGCAAACAATAGGGAAATCCTCGCCCAACAATATGAGACTTTCTCATATAGAAAGGGTGAGACTCTGACCCAGCAGTTTGAGTTGTTCTCTTGTTTGATCTCTGAGCTGAAGATGGTCAAACAAGAGTACACCAACAGCCAGAGAACAACAGGTTCCTCAGGTCACTTCCAGAGAGGTGGGAGTCCTACGCTCCAGTGCAGACCTGGACACTCTACCTCTCACCCAAGGGAGAGCTACTGTCCTCTTCTGGCAAGCTCGCTGATGACTTTGTCCAAGGTAATGCTGCCTTGATAAGTCATGAGTCAAAATATGCTTCATCAGAAAGTTCTTATGATGAGCATATTGATTTCTCTACTAACTCAGAACAAGCTTTTGTTGGTGTTAGTAGTTCAGGAGGTGGTGGTGACAACTTGTGTTTTCTGATGGAGGACTTGAGGGGCATTCCAGATGATGATCTGGAAGAGATGGATATTTTGAACCAAATGGCAATGATAAATATCCGTTCTCAAAAGTTCTACAAGAGAACTGGAAGGAAATTCCCTGGACTCTCTGGCAAAACCAAAGTTGGTTTTGACAAGAGCAAGTTGAGGTGTCACAAGTGCCAAAGGCTTGGACACTTTGCAAGAGAGTGTAGATCATCTGGATCTAACTCATCTGCACCCTTTGTGACTTTTCCCAGCAATAGCTCACAGCACAGAGGGCAACCTTCTTCCAGTTCTACCCATCCATCTCAGGCACAGGCACCACCTGCTTATTTTGTGCCACAGGGTCATATGCCATATCCTTACCCCTGTTACTACATGCCTCAGCCTAGTCAAACTCAAGTACCCCCGGCTCAACCACCTCATGCTCTTCCTGAGCCTCAATCTTCCCAATCTCATCAACACACACAACCTCAACAACACAGCTTTTTCACCCCAAGTGTTGTTGACTGGAGTAGTCTACCAGAAGAGCTATCTGGTCAGGAACAACTACTCCAAGGTGCTGGTCAACATGGTGGTGACCAACCTTTTGGAAATCTTGCTCTGATGGCCCTTGATTCTGCTGAAGGGTCATCATCCAATGCCTCATCTCAGGTATCCACTGAGGCAAAAGCCAAGCTTTGTTCTGAATCATGCATAGCAGCATTTGCTTCTATTAGAGAAGCAAATGTAGCTTTAATAGATAAAAATCTTGAGCTTGAGCACACTATTTCCAAAAGAAAAGCTGATTTTGAGGTTGCTCTAAAAGATAAAAATGATGAGATTTACAAGCTTAACTGCCAAATCAAAGATAGTTAAGCTAGGGAAGATGTACTTCTAGAGAAGTACAAAGACCTCAAGGAAACTCTTGCAACCACCCAAGTTGAGTGTGATCGATGGGTGCAATCATGCAAGGGTTTTGAAATGCTTCTTAGTAAGCAATCAGCTTCCAATGTGAAGTTTGGCATTGGTTATAATCACACTGCTCCTCCCACAGACTTCACTTCAAGAGCAGAAGTTGAATCTGATGGGGAGAGCAATAACCAATACTGCTCATCATGTGACCTACTATCCTCTAAATCAGCATAATCAGAGATAGATGTCAGCATTTACTCCTGCCAAAACCAATCAGCTGATGCTACAACAGCTGATGGTTCAAATGCTGACTGTCACATGACCAAAAGGCTGATCAACTCAGGTGTTGTCACTAGAAGTACTGAAGGTACTAGGGAGCAAGTGACAACATCTGAAGTTCAAACCTCAAATACTGTTAGAACTGAAGAGAAGAAAACTAACAGTAGGAAAGGTTTGAAGACAGCTAGAGAGGATACCAGGAAAGCAGGCACTAGGAAGAAAACTGCTAGTACTGATGACAAACAGCTGAAGAACAAGTCTTCAGCAGTTAAATCCTCTTCAGCTGATGATCAGCATAAGATGAAGAAGAAGCCATGTGAGATATGTGGCTTATTCAATCCTCTTACTGATGATTGCTGGTACAAAAGGGGTTCCAAACTCAAACAGAAGGAGAAAATTACTGAGAGAGTCAATAAAATGAAGAATGAGTTTGAAACCAAATTTGTACTGGCAACATCCAAGCCTGAAATCCCTAAGCCCAAAGCTAAATCTAAGAAGGTAGGGATTACTCAGGCAACAGCTGAGGTTGCTCAGAAAAAGATGGTACAACATAGGAACTCATCATCAGCAAACTCCAATGTGTCTGAAGAGCTGAAGGCTTTATCACAAAATCAGACACAGTTGGTGATGATGGTTCAGCAACTAGTGGGAAGAGTCAACCACTTAGATGCTCCTATGTTGAAACCACAGAAAAGGAAGTCCAAGCCAAAGGGTTCCTCTTCTGTACCATCTTCTTCACCTCAAGCTGTCACTCATAACACACCTGTTAGTGCTATACCTGTAGCTGAGAACAGACCCAAAGCCAAGCAGGTTTGGGTCTCCAAGACTAACTAACACATGGTTGTGTTTGCAGGGTTCTTCACCATGCCATAGAAGCATCTGGTATGTAGACAGTGGAGGATCCATGCATATGACTGGAAGCAGCTCCCTTCTTAATGACTACTCTTAAGGAAAGAAGGGATTTGTTTCTTTTGGCAATGATGCAAAGGGTTACATCATTGGAAAAGGCTTTGTTTCCAATGGGGAAATAAGGTTTGATGATGTTAACCATGTGGAGAATCTCAAGTATAACCTCTTGAGTGTCAGTCAAATGTGTGACAAAGGCCATGTTGCCCTTTTCACAAGCCAGAACTGTAGGATTCTGTCATCCAAAGTTCTGAGTTTGATTGACAAGGCATTGGATGAACATACTCTCCTGAAGGCCAACAGGACAGGAAGAGTGTATGCCTTAGATCTTTCCAAAAAGATGGATCTAAAAGGCCATCCTTGCCTATTCTCCAAGGCATCTCCTCAAGAGTCTACACTATGGCATAGAAGGCTGGGTCATGTTAATTTCAAAAACATGAATCAGCTTATAAGCCATGGTCTAGTGAGAGGACTGCCTCAGAAGGAGTTCAAGTGTGAAGATGACTGCACTGCTTGCTTGAAAGGAAAACAACACAAAGTTTCATTCCCTTCAATAGAAGAACCAAAGTCCACTGTTTGCTTACAGCTTTTACACATGGATCTCTTTGGTCCTATGAGAGTGATGAGCATGACAAAGAAGAAATACTGCCTGGTAATTGTGGATGATTACTCCAGGTTTGTATGGACTTTCTTCTTGCACTCCAAGGATGAAGCAGCCAAGACAATAATGAACTTTGTGTTACTAGTAGAAAAGCAGTATTCCCTACAGGTTAAGTGTGTGAGGAGTGATAATGGAACAGAGTTTAGAAACCACACACTTGATGACTTCTACCTGTCCAAGGGAATTAGAAGGCAGTTTAGCATTCCTAGAACTCCTGAGCAGAATGGAGTGGTGGAGAGAAAGAACAGGACTCTCATTAAAGCTGCAAGGTCAATGCTGGCTGACTCAGGGTTGCCACTGACCTTTTGGGCTGAAGCTGTCAATACAGCTTGCTATGTGCAAAATAGAGCTTTAGTAAATAAGAGGTTGATGAAGATTCCTTATGAAGTTCTTCATCAATTGGCCCCTCTTATTTCATTCTTTAGAGCCTTTGGGTGTCCATGTTTCATTCTCAACACTAGCAACCCACTCCAGAAGTTTCTAGTAAGGTGGATGCAGGGTATTTTGTTGGTTATTCATCAACTTGCAAGGCATACAGAGTTTTCAACTGTAGAACTAAGGGGGTTGAAGAAACTCTGCATGTTAAGTTCAATGAATCTCCAAAGGACAAGATTCCACAAAACCCTGTGGAGTTGTTTGATCTGGACATACTGCAATATGTTCCTTATCAACCTCCATCTGTTGAGCCTGTCAACAAATCTCCACCTGGTGATACTGATGATGATGTAGTCAGTACTCACCTCTTCAGGATCAGTGACAACCTGCCTGAGCTCACTGAACCTGATGCTCCTGTAGCCTCAGCAGTTCCATCCACTACAAATGCTGATGAGATTTCTGCTTGCTCTACTTCGTTTGAGCTGCCATCCTCTACATGGTTTCAGGAATCTTCATCACCATCTGTTGCTGCTGATGGGTCTACAAACACTTGCACGGATATCATAGTCTATCAAGAGCTCAAGAATCACCCCACGTCACAAATCATTGGTGATATTCATGCTGGAGTTTCAACCAGGAATCAATTGTCCAACTTCTGCTTCTATGCTCTCTTCATCAGTCAGCAAGAGCCAAAGAACTATCATATTGCTTTAAGAGACAATGGATGGGTGGAAGCTATGCAGCTTGAGCTACTTCAATTCAAGAAACAGCAAGTGTGGGAGCTTGTTCCATTACCCAAAGGTAAGTGTGCTATAGGCACCAAGTGGGTATTCAGGAACAAAACAGATGAGAAGGGCGAAATTGTCAAGAACAAGGCCAGACTGGTTGTTCAAGGGTTTACACAGGAGGAAGGCATCGATTATGATGAGACCTTTGCACCTGTGGCCAGACTAGAAGCAATTAGACTGTTCTTAGCTTATGCTGCCTTTCACAGTCTTAAGGTTTTTCAAATGGATGTCAAAAGTGCCTTCCTATATGGGAAAATAAAAGAAGAGGTTTATGTGTGTCAACCACCAGGCTTTGAGGACAATAAACATCCTGATTGGGTGTACAAGCTTGATAAGGCTCTTTATGGGCTGAAGCAAGCACCTAGAGCCTGGTATGAGACACTCTCAACCTTTCTTCTGGAGAATAAGTTCACTAGAGGCACCATTGATAAAACCTTATTCATCAAGACTGTGGGACAACATAAGCTCCTTGTTCAGATTTATGTTGATGACATCATCTTTGCATCCTCTGATCCAAAGATGTGTGATGAATTTACGAAGCTTATGAAGCTTAGGTTTGAAATGAGTGCTATGGGAGAATTACAGTTCTTTCTAGGTTTGCAAATCAAACAACAGGATGATGGAATTTTCATTCATCAGTCCAAGTATACCAAGGAGTTGTTGAATAAGTTTGATTTACAATCCTGTAAGCCCTGTTCTACTCCCATGAGCAGCATCACACAACTAGATGTTGATCAGAAAGGTAAAGCGGTTGATGAAACCCTTTACAAATGTATGATTGGGTCCTTGATGTACCTTACAGCTTCTAGACCAGACATCATGTTTTCAACATGTGCTTGTGCTAGATTTCAGGCTGCACCTAAAGAATCCCATTTGATTGCAGTCAAGAGGATCTTTAGATATCTGCAAGGTACCCAATCACTAGGACTTTGGTATTCGGCTGGGCATTCTTGCAAATTAGTTGCTTTCTCTGATAGTGACTATGCAGGATGCAAAGTCACCAGAAAATCCACTTCTGGTGGTTGCCAATTCCTAGGCAATTGTTTAGTTTCTTGGCAGAGTAAGAAACAAACATCAATTGCTACATCCACTGCTGAAGCTGAGTATATTGCTGCTGCAAGTTGTACCTCTCAAATAATCTGGCTTCAGAACCAACTTCTGGATTATGGCATTACTGAGACTAAGACTCTATTATTAATGGATAGTGCTTCAGCTCTTTGTATTGTTAAGAATCCAGTTCAGCACTCTAGGACCAAACATATTGAGATCAGACATCATTTTATCAGGGATTGCTATGAGAAAGGTCTGATTGATCCTAAGTTTGTGCCTAGTGCTGATGAGCTTGCAGACATTTTTACTAAGCCTTTAGATAGTGCCACATTCCAAAATTTGGTACT
Source organism: Flaveria linearis (assembly GCA_024085815.1). NCBI lineage: Eukaryota > Viridiplantae > Streptophyta > Magnoliopsida > Asterales > Asteraceae > Flaveria > Flaveria linearis. The sequence goes on from CM044005.1 coordinate 67,659,003, forward strand.
AAGGCTTGGTATGCTGCAGCTTGATTGATTTGACCTTTTCTGATGCTCTTAAATCACATCTACTGATGGGTATTAGGTCAAATACAAGTACTGATCAGTAATTTAGTCTTCAGCTCTTTCACAACTACTGAAGACTAAAATAACTCAAAGTACTGATGTACATTATTTATTGAGAACAACTGATGTAGTGAGGTGGATTACAGCTACTGATGTATGATTTTCAATAAATAAGTACTGAAGAACAAATTTTGCTCACAAGTACTGATGTGTAATCTTAAGTACTGAAGACAATTTGTTCACCAGCTCTGGACTATTTCATCAGCACTTGAGAACATCTGATCACAAGAGCTGAAGGCAAATATTCTCAAGAGCTGAAGGGTCAATGAAACATCTGAAAGTCAGCCAAAGAGCTGATGAGTAAATGTGGAGGCTAGTATGAAACAACTGATTTGACGGAAACAGCTGATGAGTAATTTCACATCAGCTGATACCAACAGCTGCCGTTTCATACCCAAACAACTGAAGGACAAAACCATGTCTTCAGTAGTTTCACAACTACTGATGACTAACACCAAGTCCTCAGTTGTTTACAACAACTGAAGCAATACCATGTCTTCAGTAGTTCACAACTACTGATCTCAGTAGTTCACAACTACTGAAGGCTAACACCAAGTCTTCAGTTGTTACAACATCTGAAGAAGAATACTAAGTCATCAGTAGTTCATAACTACTGAAGACTGGCAGTAACTCTTCAGACGTTTACAACATCTGAAGGACAAACCAAGGTCTCAGTACTTTCAACTACTGAAGACTAATACCAAGTCCTCAGATGTTACAACCACTGGAGGTTAAAACCACGTCATCAGTCGTTACAACAACTGATAACTAACACCAAAACCTTCAGTAGTTTTCCTTCAACCTTAGCCCTACCCTATAAATACCCCACTTTCAGAGCATTTACTCCACTTGCCCTAATCTTACAAAAACCTCTGAAATTCCCATACACCATTAATGGCGACCATGCAACTAAAACCTCGACACAACTGTGTCGCCCATATCACCAAATCGCCATTATGGCCTAAGTTTCACAATGCCGTCGACCTGATGACAGATTCTCCATACCAAACGGCATTCCTCATCAACCCCACTATATACCCCGACTCATTGACGGAATTTTGGACAAACATAACTGTCCAAACCGGAGAGCAGGATGGCGAGGTCTCTCTCCGGTCCTCCGTCAACAGCCACCCCGTGGTTATCACTCCAGCTGTTATACGCCAAACCCTAAAGCTGGAGGATGCCACTTACCCAACCTCCTACCACAAAGGTACCCTGGATCTCTCATTCACATCCAACGACTACCAGGGTAACCTCTCAGCCTCCACCTTGTTGAAGAAACACTTCCCTGACCCTCAACGACTAATCTTCCACATGGTGAATGTATGTCTGGCTCCCAAAACCTCTTCGTGGGACCAGATGTCAACAAGGTGGCAACAGGTATTGTATTCTATCCTTGAGAAACAACCTCTAAATTTTACTGATATTTTATTTCTGGAACTCAAGGACATGGCCACAAAACCTTTTCTAACCGTTGGAACTTGTATCCGCGGTTCATAATGGCCATGATCGAAAACCAGCTTCAGGCTGAGGGACTAGTTGGCACTGGGGTCCCTGCCATGGCTGTTCTAGCCGAGGTATACTCCAGGCACAACACTGACCACACACTCAAACAGGCTGGCCGGCTGCGAAAACCCACGCAGCAGGAACCCACAACCTCCACCTCCAAATAAAAGGTCCCCACCAAGCCAAAAGCCAAAAAGAAGCCCACAAAGGCTACTCAGGGAGATGAGTCCCCTGAGGATGCCCCTGCAACACAAAGGCAGGTTGTGCCTGCTGGTTCGATTCTCCCAGCAGGTACCATGACTCCACCCACCACAACCGCACAGGCTTCCTCTCAACAGGAGCCTGATGTAGCCAACATTGGGGCAACCACATTACTGGGGTCTATCTCACTTGAGAAGACTACCATTGAAGAGCACAGTCATCCCCATGTGCACACTGCTTCTAGCCCATCTCCTGATGAGACCGCCCCAATCAGCCCAACATTGGCAATAGCCAAAGTGCTGACCGATCTGAGCACTCCACCCTCTCCCCAGAAACCTATTACACCTGGGGAGACTCCAACCGAAGAGGGGTGGGTACAAGTGTCGATGGGAGCCCACAGCACAGAGAATCAGTTCAATCTCCCAGTGTGGCTAGGGAGATAGAACAATCTGGTGAGGCTACCACTTCCTCTGCATCAACATCTGAGCAGGGTGAAGATGGTAACATCACTAAGACCTCACCAGAGGCAATGGCCGATGATGGATCCAATCCGAAGGCTAGAAGTCCCCAGTACCATGAACAAGGGGCACATGTCATTACTGAGCCACACTCAGGACATGTACATCCTGACAAGGTCAGGAGGTCAGATGATTCAGCTCATGCTGATGATGACCTGAGCTTCTTCTACGATGTAGTAGCTCAAAACACTATCCTAGAGGATGAGCTAAGCAGACTCAAAGAGCTGCTTGCTCAGATGACTCAGGATAGAAGTCCATCTGCCACCACTACCCAACAGATGGCACCTTCACCCGAAGGTCTCACAAACACTGAGCCAATCCCACAAACTCGGCCACCAGCCCCTGCTTCTGGCACTAGCTCTCAGGGTCAGAACCCCCCTGAGCAGCTCGATGCTATCTTCCAGAAATCCCTACCTCTCATCACACCCATACTTAAAGATTTAGTCATTCAAACCATTGATGAGAGGCTTCCCACATACATTCAACCCTTGGTGGAGGTTGCCATTTCTAAGGCACTTGCTGATAGTCAAACCCCAACCAATGCACCAAAAAAGGGGGAGACATCAGTGCAAGTCAAGAGGAAGAGGGGTGAGAAAGAGGCAGAAAAAGTGGTGGTGGTAGAGAGGGAGTTGGTTGAGGAGACTAGGAAGGTGAGGGAGAAAGGGAAGAGGAAAGAGAGGGAGGTAGAGCCAATAGAAGTGGCTGAAATCCAAAAGGATTTCAGTGGCACTGATAAGAATAGGGGAGAGGGAGAGAAACTGGACTCTAATCTAGCAGCCCTTGTCAAGGAGGCTGATGCTGAACACAGCAAATCAATGGATTCTGCCATTGATCAGCTATTCAGGCAAGGCTTTGACAAGGACACTGCCTTGCTAGATCAGGAGCTCAGGAGGATGGAAACCAAGGAGATTGAATACCGATGGTCTACTTATAGCCAAGAGGAACAAAAGAGACTCGAGGCTATGAGTAGATTCATTTCGAAGTATCTGGGCAGGCCAGTCCTTGATATTAAGGCATGGTCCAGGGACAGAATCTTGGCCATAACCACCAAGATCTGTTCAGCTGGTACCATTACCAAAGGACTGGTCGCTGAGGCCCTCTCCGAAGCCGGTGCTGGGAACAGGACACTTCTAGCAAAACAGACTAAACCGTCTCTCATATCTAGATTGCTAAAAGTGCCTGCCAAAATTCCCACACCAACAACCAAACCACAACCCACAAAACCAACCCTTTCACCACCAAAACCGGCAGCCAATGATCCACCCTTGAAGAAGAAGAGAAGGGTGCTGAGGCTGCAAGATGAAGAAGAGGAGGATGAGGAGGATAGCCTGCCACTTTCAGCAGTTATACCTCTACCCAAAGCCAAATCACAAACCATCACTCCCACCTCACAGCAGGACACTGTGAGGGTAAAGTTAGAAGAGGAGGAGCAGCGAAAGCGACATGATGAGGAAATGCTGAAAAGCATTGACAAATGTTATGCTGCTTCGACCTCTATAATAAACATGCAGAAAGAAGCTCTGAGACTATTCACCTTGAAACAAACCTATCAATATGAAAGGGATAAGGTGAGAACTTGGCCTGACCCAAGGGTGTCTCACAGGATAGTCAAAAAGGACATGCCTGTGAGATACAAAAGCCAACTAAAGAGAATCGTAGATGAAGTGATCTCTGTGGCTTTTGTAATAACACCCTGGGAAATAGTAGAGGAATTCGAGAAAGCCTATAGAGCCGGCCAATCACCCTTTTCAATGCTAGATAATAGGGTGGTTAGGAAGGGTCTGGTCTATAAGAGGCTTGAGAATTTCCATAGGGATGAGCTCAACCTGTTGTTGGAGGGTAAACATCCTGATGAGTTTGCATACAGGCAAACCACAACACTTGAGCTCAAAAATGGAAGACAGGTCAAGTTCATCTCAGAGCTGTACGGTCGGGAGGGATTGTTTGATGTGTGCCTGAAGACCTGTCCAAAGAAGAACAAATGATCTTTCTTCAGGCCTACACCCGAGAATCCTACCGGCTTGTACATGGGAGGTAGATCTCATGGATGGGGAAACAACTCTGTGTCCAATTCCCCAAGACAGAGTTCCCATCCATACTTAGCCAAACAAACACTAGAGACTACCTCTCAGGCCAGTGCTTATCTGGGTCAACTCTTAATCTGATCTAGGAGGAAATAGACCAATCTTTTTGCCACCAATAAGTGGGACATCCAATAATTAGAGGTTTTGGCTGCATTGGTTCAGGGGGAGATTGTTGGACCAAAAGAACCAATGAGCCAAGATCAGGAAAACCTCTAAGTCCCACATGCCACTGCAACAACTGCTGAAGACTCCCATCAGTTACAGTGCTCTCTTGCTTGAATGTCAGACTCGAGAGCATCTGAAGACTTCCATCAGCTATTGTGTTCTCTTGCTTGAATGTCAAACTCGAGAGCATCTTAGCTCCAGCCTCAGCTGTTGTGACAAAGTCTGAAGAACAAAGTATGAAGATCAAATAACCAAAGAACAACAGCTGAAGACTCTAAAGTACTGAAGTCTGAAGTACTGATCATTCAAGTACTGAAGACTTCAAGTACTGAAGACCAAGTACTGAAGTATCAAAAGCTGAAGAACTGAAGAACTGAAGATCTTCTTCCGAAGCACAAAGTCTGAAGACAAAGACTGAAGACAAAAACTGATGATATCTACTGAAGTCATCAGTTGTTACATCTTCCGAAGCTATTCTATCTTCCGAAGCAAAGTCTGAAGAAAAAGACTGAGGACAACAACTGATGATATCTACTGAAGTCATCAGTTGTTATATCTTCCGAAGCTGTTACATCTTCCGAAGCCAAGTCTGAAGACCAAGTGCTGAAGACTCAGAGTTTGTCACAACAACTGAAGAAGTCCTCTTCAGTTGTTGTGGTGGTTTTTCCTTTTCCGTAGTTTATTTTGTTTCAATAGTTGTACAACAGCTGAAGAGCATGTTCTTCAGCTGTTACAGTATCAGTAGTTATAAACGACTGAAGAGGTTGTTCTTCAGTCGTTGTAGGATGTCAGTAGTTTTACTTTCGTCAGTACTTAGGAACTTTTGTAAGAAGATGTCAGTTGTTGACATCTTCAGTAGTTTTATGTTTTTGTCAGTTGTAATTTGAATATTCAGTGATGTCAGAAAAGGACATCACCACCATGCTTTTGCCGCCTATATAAGGATGGCAAACCATGTTGTTTTAATTGCCGAAACGTGTTTAGTAATGAACATTTAATGTTTCGCAGAACTCTTCTCTCTCTATGTTTATGCTTTTAATTGCAATATCTTTTATGTTCTTGATATAATTGCTAATTAATGTGCTAAATCCGCTGCAAACATAATCTAATTGATCAACACGAGAGGCTGAGATCCTGTCAATAGTCTATTCCTTCTTCTTGAGTATATCCTTGAGCAATCAGTCTAGCTTTCTTTCTCACAATTATACCTTTGTCATCTAGCTTGTTTTTGAATAGCCATCTTGTTCCAATTGGATGCTGTCCTTCTAGCAAATCAACAAGATTCCACACTTTCTGCTTTCTGAATTGTTGAAGCTCTTCCTGCATAGCTTCAATCCAACTATTATCCTTTAGAGAAGCCATTATGTTTGGAGGAACAACTTGAGACAAAAAGCAAGTGAACAAGCAGATGTTTGCAACTCCCCCTTTGCTACTTCTAGTTCTTGCATTTAGGTCTCCTATTATATTATCTGATGGACGAGACTTGTGAATTCTGGTTGTTGAAATAGAATAAACTTGGATGGTTGATTCCAAGTTAGACATACCCATTGGAGCAGATGGATTCAGTTGTGATGATGAGTCTATGAAGTAATCAAAGTGTTCTTCATGTTCAGCAATTGGAATATCAGGATCTTCATTTGGTACTTCAGCTGCATCACGAATGTCTTCCGCAGGAACTTCTGCGGAAGTGTTTTGTTCATCCGTAGGAGTTACATCAACATCTACGGATGGTATTTGGTGAGCTGCTGACAAGTCTTATGAATGCAAAGGATCTTCTCCAATGTTTGGAGCATCTGCTGAAGCATTATTCATATCTCCGGGTGAAGGACGATAACCTGCTGATGCATTGTCATGAACTGTTGATGGAGGATTGCCATCTCCGGATGTATCTTCATTTTAATGACTTGGCATATTATTTGTTTCTTGATTCATGATACTTGAGGTTTGTGGTCTTGGAGGATCAGCTGATAGAGATACTTCATATAAACTTGGAGGAACAAATGGATAACATGTATCAGCAGAACCTGCATTGATCAAATACCCATAGTTAAATGAATCTGTTAATGCATCTATATCAAACAACCATGATGATCCTTTACAGATGTGGTAAATACGGATTCATCAAATGAAACATTAGGAGTTTCTTCCACAATGTTATGTTGTGGAATGTAAATCCTATATGATTTAGATGTTGAGGAATATCCAACAAAGTAACCATCATAGGCTTTCTCAGAAAATTTTCCCAATTGTTCCTTTGTGTTTAACATAGATACACGACACCCAAAAGCTCTAAGATATCCTATGTAAGGTTTTCTTTTAAATAAAAGCTCATAAGGTGTTTTGTTATGTTCTTTGACAATTAATGTCCTATTTTGAACATTGCATGCTGTATTCACAGGTTCAGCCAAGAATGTAATAGGCAACTGAGAGTCAGCTAGCATTGTTCTTGCTACTTCAATGAGAGTTCTGTTTCTTCTTTCCACAACTCCATTTTGTTATGGAGTTCTAGGGGCACTAAATTGCCTTTCAATGCCTTTATTCCTGTAAAAAGAAATCTAAATCAACATTAACAAATTCTATACCATTATCATTCCTGAAAATCTTAACTTCTAAATCAAGTTTATTCTCAATTTTAATCACAAAGTCCATTAATGTTTCAGATGTTTCACTCTTTTGTTTTAAGAAGAAGACCCAAGTGAATCTAGTGAAATCATCCACTATCACTAGACAATATTGCCTTTTTCCTATGCTCATGACATTTGTTAGACCAAAAAGTTCCATGTCAAGCAATTTGAGTGGTGTAGTGTTAGTATTGATAATTTTGGATTTATGAGACATGTTATGTTGTTTTTCTTTATAACATGAAGAACAATGATTTGAAAAATAAAACTCTTTCTTTGGTAGTCCAATGACTGTCATTTTTCACCATTTTATTCGTATTCTTCATGTTGGAATGAATAAGCCTTCTATACCACAATTGAGATTCATCTTCTGAAGACTTAGATAGCAGACATGTTTCATGGCTTGTGAGTGTTATGTTGTTCATATCCAAAACATATGTGTTTGTTTTTCTTGATGCTTTAAGAAGGATCCATTCTTCTAGAACTGAGAAACCTAGCTTTAGAATGTAACAATTATTGTTATGAAAATAATGTTGTATAATCTTGATCATAAATTTAAGACACACTTAATAAATTATACTGCAAATTTTTAAAATTTTTTACTTTCTCAAATTTGAGACAATCAGGGGATTCAACCCAATGTGGCTTACTAACTTGTCGGCAGATGATGTTTATAGCTTATACAAATGGCCACTATTTTAAGATACACAATACATTATACAAGCTCTCTAGTTCCAACATGTCATACGACTTTGTTTTGCATTTGCGATACATGATTGAGTCACTAAAGAGGACAAGTACAAGGAATTTCAAGAACATGTGAAAAATGTTAGACAATAGGGTAAACTAGGTCCAAGGGGGAGTTTGTTGATAGATGATGTCCGTAGTTTATGTACTTAAATATCTATGTCTTTCATTTCTTACACTTATGTAATGCAAGAACTTAATGAAATATGATATGTTTTTGAAAGTTTATTTATCTTTGATTATATCATATTCTTATAGTATTTAGTATTACACATGTGAACGAATATCATATATAGGTTTGAAGTTGTTGTACATAGTTCTGAGTCAATAATGATTCAGAAATGTGTTCTACTTAGTATTATGATATTCATTCTAATGGACCATACTCATGGACCAGACGCATTAATGGACCATACTTATGGACCAGTAGCATGACTGAACCAGGTGACTGGATTAGACGTATGACTAACGCATAAGATTGACTCAGTCGCACGACTGAACCTTCAGTCGTGCGTATGAATCAAACGCATGAGTCAGTCGCATGACTGAACTAGCTAATGTCTCAGTTGTTGGACTCAACAAAGTGCATTAAGAATTAATGCAAGAAAGTATTATGCTTGCCATTATCAAAACAATCAACCAAATGTGTTTCAACATACAATACATACATTAGAAACACATTAACATCATTAACATTCATAATAATCACTAACATTTATGTAAATTTTCTTTTTCAGATTTGTAGATAAAGAAAATTTTTTGCTAAGTCATTCACAGCGAATGAGTTAACTGCACAACGGATGAAGGGTTCCATCACAACGGATGAACAAGCTTCACAGCGCATGAACAAGTGTTCACAGTAGATGAACAACTTCTACAGCGGATGAACAAGTTTCACTTTGGATGAACAAGTGTCACAACAGATAACTAGTTCCACAACGGATGAAGAAACTGTTCTCACAACGATGAAGAACTTCTCCACAGTGGATGACTTATTCCCACAGCGGATGACTTAGATACTTAGGATTATGTTTATGTAATTTTCATTTATATAAGGGTAGATTAGTAATTGTATTTAGCTTTTGTGTATAGGCTATAAATAGCACTCTACCATAATCCTTTGTAAGCTTTTGAACAATTATCAATCAAACAAGCAATTTACAATTTCTCGTGCATTCAAACACACAAAACCACACACATACACACACATATACTGAAATCATACACATTAATCATTGTTCTTCGCACCATGTTTATTTATGAGAGATTTGCAAAGATCCTTGGAGAAATCAACTTGTTCATATTGAGTATCATTCTTTCTAAGGTTATGTTCAATATGCTTGACTAAGCTGAGTTTCATCAGGTCGTATCAGAGCCTTGGCTCAATCAAATACTGATTTTGATCCTCCTAATCATCAAACATAATTTCAGTGGTTCATTAGCTTCATATCACACATTTTTCCTTGAAATCATCTCACATTCTTCTTCAACATCATTCATTCAACATTGTCCAAAAAACATGAGTTAATCTTCTGTTTTTGCTCATTTTGAAGAAGAATTGTATTTTTGTTGATATCAAGCTCACAAAATCGTTCCAAAATCATTCATACACTGTTTTGAAACGAAAAACATCACAAAATCATAGAAACCACATCAGTTTCTAAGGATTTTCGATACAACGATACACGGGTATTGTTCTATCATTTTTCATCAGACCCTTAAAAAACCCTAGTTTTTATTCAAACACTCACATTCACATTTTTTGTTTATTGTGTTGTTTCATCAGAAAATTCTAAGAAGAACAATATTCTTCTTTTGAATTTTTAATAAAAAGTTATTTTTGATCCAAAAAGTAAAGTTTCTAAAAGCAAACTTTTGTTTTTTTAGGGTTTTGACTTTTGCACAAGGGTTTTGACCAAGTTGTCATGGTGTAACATTTATTAACAGAATATTCTTTCTATTACCGAGGAGAAACATCCTCGTACCATTAGTTTAATTAAAATTTATTAATTACTTCAGGACCGGGTGAAGGGCTTAAAATGCACTTGTACAATACAAGAACACAAAGAGGAGAGTGTATTTAAACACTTAACAATTCAAATAGGGAACTGATAAGAAATGAGTTTAGAGAACTTAGAAACATAAGATGTAATGAGACATAAACTAGAGCAATACATAAGCAGTTGGTTTTCAAGGTTAAAGTATATTAATCTTCTAGTTCCTTACAAAGTGGTTTACAAAGTTTTAACTCAAAACTTGCTTAGTTACAAGGACCAGAAAATACTTATACTAAAGCCTAAAGCCGGCCATACTTTGAAGGCCAGCTAGATACATGAACTAGACAACAAAATCCATGTAGAGTCAAAAGGCAGATTGCCTTTTGACTAGTGACTAAGACATGCTGTAACTCACATCCTAATATAATACAAAAAGGATAAAGTACATAAAGTGGAAATTTACATACTCAAGACCTCAATGTACAGTTTACCAAAAACATGGACCTTTTCACTAACTCATGAAAAGGTTGGTGACTTATCAGAGTGGTAGCGAAAAGTGGTTCAGCTTCAGGTAAAAAGTACATCAGATAAAGCATGTAATATAAAAGTATTCGGAAGAAATCTGTCTTCAATGGTTAGCTTTGAAAGACTTTATCCTTGAAGCTTCAGAAGACTTCATATTTTGGCTTTGGAAGATATTGGTATTGGCTTCGGAAGATTTCACACTTCGAATAATTTCCAAGTCAGTGTGAATCTTCCGAAGCATTCCACTTCAGTGTACATGTGCATGCATGCAGGAAAGACTTTAATTGTTTGGGTTGCATCAGCCTTACTAATAGCCTTACAAACTCCCCCTAGGCTGATGCTACCAAAACACCTTAAGTCACTAGATATTGACAGTCCTCATTACGATGATGACCATCCCTTTATTCATGAGATGGTCAGGATCACTCAGACCCTCATAGTGTCTTCTCATGTCACAGAGATCATGCAGAGGTAGATTGAACATATCCTGCCATGTGTAGACATGTTCAATACCTTGATCTCTTATGACATGCCATCTTTCTGGATTTTTGGTGTATGTCCAAGATAAGATGGGTCTGCCTAATGCAAGAGGAGCTGCTTGAATTGGAGTTGGTGGGGCATCCTCTTGTTGCACATCCTTAGGATGTTCTGACTCATCCTGAGGTTTGGAGGTTGATTTTTCTTTCTTCTTCTTCTTTGACTTTGGTTTGGAAACCATCCTTTTCCTCCTATTTGAACTCTTTAACTTTGAAGACTGGACTGCAGCACCTGATTGATCTTCTTTGTTTTTCTCAGTTGGGTCTTCCTCTCTCACAGGTTCAGATTGAGAGGGGACAGATCCCTACTGTGGATCAGAAGTGGAAGTTTGCTGAGATTCAGCAGGAGGTTCAGGTTGTCTTGTCTTGGGTGTTCCAACCTTTACCTCTACTTCCTAAGGGACCTGACTTGGTAGGGAGTGTAAGTCTGCAAGTAGTTTATTCTGGCTGCCCTTAACTCATCATCCTTAGTATTTGGTCTGGGGGCAGTCCTGATAGCACATTCCATGAACCTTGCAGACCCAGCAGAGGAACTTTCTCCCCTTAGCTTCCTTTTCCTCTCTTTCTCCTCCTCCTCAATCTCCTCAGGAGTTAACTTCCTTTTCCCTTTGTCACTCACAGACCTTTGTGACTCAGGGTGGATAGAGCTTTGGCCTTCATTGCTTGGTATAGCTTGCAAGCTCTAGCCAGAGAGAGGTTGAGATGCACCTTCACTAGCAGGTGTCTCATCAAGAGTTTGAACATCTACAACAGTTTATGGTGAGGCAGGGCTCTCAGGTTCTACCACTAGGCCTTCAGTTAAGTTATTCTCTTTGAAGCTAATCTCAGGGTCTGCCTCAACATCTAGTTGACCGATTGTATTACCTGATTGCCTTTGTCTTCCTCTAAGGCTGAACTCTACAGTGTTCCTTTGTTGAACTCTTTGAAGAATAAGAGTTCTTCTAGTAGTATCATACCTCCACCTAAAAGTGTGAGCTAGAGTTGGTGGAGATGATACTGCTCTTGGGATGCCTTTCTCAAATAGACTCCTTATGACTGATTGTCTGCTGTCCATATCAGTATGGACTTGCGAAAGTTGCTCAGTATGCACAACTGCAAGTGAGGATGGTGAGTCCTCAATGTCCATACTCCCTAAGGAACTCGCAGGTTCTGTGATTGTAATGACTACCACCCCCATTTTGGTAACATCACCCTCTTGCAAAGGGGAGCTAGGAGTTAGGTCAATTACATCTATAGGTTTTTGTGTTCCTGGTTGAATTTCTCTTAAGGGTCTCCTAGCTAGTTGTTCCTTAAGATAAGATATCTCAAGTTGCTGATCATTGACCCTGTGTTGCAAGGTAGTCACCTGAGATTCAAGATGACTAACCTTGGATACTAAATTGGTGCATGTTTTGGATAGTTTTTGCACGTTTAGTCTCAAGATACCCTCATCTTCATCAGAAGAATCCCTGGGGGATGAGAGATTGGGACCAAGGTCCTCTTCCTCATCACCAGCATGGTGTTCTTAGCTACTGGATTTCTTCTGCTCAGTGACAACTTCAGTTGAAGTGTCAATGGGCTGAGTTGCCATGGTTGAGGTCTGAATGATGTAATCACTTGCTGAAGTGAGAGCATCTTCCATATGGATATCCTGAACATGTTCAGAAGTATCCACCTCAGTGATAGGTGACTGATGTGGGCTAGACTTAGATGACTCAGGAGCACTCATCTCCCTTAAAGGAGAGGTGTAGTAGGAAGACTCAGGATACTCACTGGCATCTAACTCCTCATCAGTATAGAAGTCAAGGTTGGGTATTGGTTGGTTTAAATCTAAAGGCTGGGGATGGTAGTTGTCCCCTGAAGGTTGTTCACTTGAGTGTTGAGACTCAGAGTGAAGGCTTAAGGATGTTGGGCTTGTGAGCTCATCAGGCTGAGCATGAGGAACCTGAGCACTGAATCTTGAAGTGATAGGAGTGGTTTGCTCCTCAAGGGAAGTGGTAGCTACTGTGTCCACTTCCTCCTGTGTAGGTGAGTATATGGGGGCCTGCACAGACTCAATAGCTTGTGCAGGGGTTTGTTTGTGTTTTCTTTGGTAGGTGAGGGTGATTTGTGGCTTTTTTGATGGTTGGGATGTAGAAGGTGTGAGTTCAACACTAGCTTGTGTTGCTAAGTTGTCACCTTGAGCAATGAGCTCTAACATTTTGGGACAAGGGTTGTTTCTACCCCTGAGAAGCCAACAGTTGGCTTCTTTAAGATTTTAAAGATGCCGGGCTTCATCTGTCCCAATTTAAGAATATTACCTGTTTCCCTTAACTGTGAGTCCAGTTCACAGTTGAGAATGTATTGAACATATCTAGGAAACATGTAATATTCTAAGGAGTCAGTTTGCTATTAAAATTGTATATACAAATTGAGAATACCTGAACTTGACCCCCTGAACCATTCCATGTACCATGAAGGAGAGATCTTCAGGAATCTGGTCCCATCCTCCATGCTTGTTAGACAAGCTGTGGATAACTACATGAAGTAAATACTTCCACTTAGATGAGACCTTCCCTTTCCTTAAGGTCTATACAGAGACATCTCCTTCATAACTCATCTGCTTAAAAGAATGGTTGACAGCTTCTTTTAGGAAGAACACCTCACCTTCTTCATCATCCAACTGAAGGTGATTGTTGATAATGGCCGGAGTGATGAAGACTCTTCTTCCCTGCACTGTGGCAGACAGTGCCTTCTCCCCATCCAAAATGACCTCTTGGCAGGTCTTCCAGAATTAAAGCAAATGATCCTCATAGAGAGGAGGATCAATGGTAAGGGAGGTGAAGTAGTTAGACAGGGCCAAGAATTGGCATACCTCTGAGAAATGGGGTGTAAGGCCCCGTTCCCGGGCACCTCACAGCTGGTTATTCATCGCACGTAAAACATATATTTGCATAAACTTAATATAATCATGCAGCGGAATTTCTAAGAAGAACTTTTCTTTTACTATAAATACTTTTGTCATTTAATACAACGTACGTCAATTACGAAACATTTAATGTTGCATTATATCACAAAAGCACTATTACAAAAGGGTCATAAATAGTGACCTCTAGTATAGAAATATTAAAATTTTCATCATAAAGAAGATTCCTTAAGTAATCCCGTTTATCGGGATCCTCAAGGAACACTTGACATTTGCATGCAACATAAGTTGTTGCATGTATTATGCGCCCGCATTCCATTGCGTTGCAGCATTATCAAAAGGAGGATGCCATCCCAAAAGAGCTGAGTAGCCACCTCGTGCCATCCTCAGCAACACTACCTGCCAACTGGAAACATATAAAAAGTCAGCGTTGCTGAGTGAGTTCTAGTTTTATAATAAACATACTTTGTTTTCATTAAGACCGCTCTTTTCTTTACACATGATCATACATCATACGTACACATAGATAATGTCTTTATTATCTCGTTCATTCATTCGTTATACATCATTATCTTTCACTTCTTATCTAGATCCTGTCAGGCTTTACCCACTTCATGGCACGCAGCCATGATTACTGTGGTCGAATGACAAGAATCTCGTTATGTTTGTTCGTTATACGTTTCATTCATGAACATTCATCATTCACATATACAGATAATATTCATTATTATCTTCATCATTCATTCGTTACGTCTTTATCATTCAGTTCTCGTTTAGATCCTATCAGGCTTTACCCACTTCATAGCACGTAGCCATGATTACTGTGGTCGAATGACAAGGATCCCGTTACATCTTTTCTTGCACATTGGATATCTTTTGTACCACTACCATATGCTATACCTCAATCAGTCTTAGCTACCAGGCCGAAGTCATTAAATGAACAGCAAAGCGTATGCCACGGTACTAGAGGTAAGCGGTAGGGGCACCATACATATGGTCAATCACCAAGAAGGACCCGTTCACCTTATCCAATGCTTGCAAGACTTCTTTCATTTATTTGTTAATGCATGTATGCAACATCATATTACTCATTTATTCATTCATTAATACATGCATTCATCGTCATGTTCCTCTTTCATTATCTTTCACTTTACGTTACATAATACTTCGTTCATTCGTTGTCATAATACGTAAAGCCATGGAAAGATATTCATACATCATCATAAGGAACACACATATATCAGTCATACATCATCATACATGGCATCATACATACATAGCCTACATCAGTCAGGACTCACTCCTGCATTTTTCCAGAAACCAGACTTCAACTAGGCACCTCCTCGAGTGCAATAGCTCTAATTATCCTTCCTAACCCTTGGGTACTCATACGAGGACATCATACAATACACACAAGTCCACAATCGTACCTTAAACAGGCTACACGTGATTACACCCAGATGGGTCAAACATACATATTTCAATTAAACAGGTTTATATGTGTTCCAGCCCCAAAATCGTTTAAAACAAGTAAATAAGGGGTCCTAGAACTCACCTGTGCTTGATAAGCAGCTTCTCAATCACGCTTTAAAGATGAGGGTCACGCTACACTGCCTGCATATAAGTTAACACTCAAAAGAGTTAATTTCTGCCAAAATTTGCTACTAAGTTCGCTGCTAGTTTCGCCCATAGTTTCGCCCATAGTTTCGCTAGGCTAACAGCAGTTTCGCTGCTAGTTTCGCTGGGCAGCATTTTGCCAGTTTCGCTGAACAGATTCGCTGCCTTGAGCGCCCAACTTTCATTGGAATTCCCTAGTTTCGCAAAGTCTAAGGGTCAGCCTGGGCACCGGCGAAGTTATCAAAGAAACTATAGTTTCGCCCAAGCGAAACTGTAGTTTCGCTGCGGCGAAACTATAGCCTCGCTGAAACCTCTAATTTCGCTTCATAGTTTCGCTGGATGAGTGCTTAATTTCGCAGAACGAACTGAAAATTACGAATCAGCCCATTTTAACCCAAAACATCAATCTTTTACACCCAAACCCTTGGGTTATCATCCAGGAAACTATATCTAGGCTTTTTACATGTTTTCTTACCTAAAAACGTGCGTTTTTGGGCGATTCTCGCCACTTTTAAAACCCCAAAACTTAAATCCGGGTTTTTCACTAAAAGAAGCAATTAGACTACATTTTTTACCTTGATTCTTGTTGTTTAGGAGTCCACGAACACTAGCCTTCGATCTCTTGACCAACCGAGCCTCGAACCGACACTTTCTCTCTCTACACTCTCTCTCTAGAACTGGGTGTTGAGTGCAAAATGAGAGTTGCTCAGCTGATCCATCTATATATATATCAGGCGTTCCCGCGACCTTAAACTTCGTTAAACTCGTGACCTGAAGGGTTAACTCGGTCTAACACCCATAACCATTTTATTTTTATTTAAATGGTCTCATCTAAGCCCATTATTATTATTTGACTTGCTTAGAAAATTTTCCGGGTGATACAAGTCCACCCCCTTATTTAGGTTTCGTCCCCGAAACCTGTTATTCCTCGAACAAGCGTGGGTAATGCTGTCTCATTTTCCGGGTGTTACAAGTCCACCCCCTTATTCGGATCCCTTTCTATGCCTCCACTATACACGCACAAGAGGAACCACTTTATTTCGCAGCCGCTTCTCTTTTCTGTCAATGATTGCCACTGGTTGCTCCACATAATTGAGTCGTTCATCTACTTCGATATCCTCCAGTGGAACAATCATATCTTCATCGGCTAAACATTTTCTCAGATGAGATACGTGGAAGGTTGGGTGAATTCCACTCAACTCATCTGGCAATTCCAACCTATAGGCCACCTCTCCCACATGGGCAATGATTCGGAAAGGGCCTATATACCGCGGGCTCAGTTTGTCCCGCTTTCGGAACAGAATGATTCCTTTCCAAGGTGAGACCTTTAACATCACCCGGTCACCCACCTAGAACTCAATCGGTCTGCGTCGTTTATCGGCATACGACTTCTGTCTGGCTTTGGCTGCCTTCATGTAGGCCTTGATCCATTCAAGCTTTTCAGTCATAGCCTCGATCACTTCGACGCTTCCTAATTCCTTCTGACCAATATCACCCCAACAAGCGGGTGTCCTGCATCTCCTACCATATAGCATCTCATAAGGTGGCATGCGAATGCTGGCATGATAGCTGTTATTGTATGAGAATTCAGCTAATGGCAGGTGGTCGTCCCAACTACCTCCAAAATCGATCACGCACGCCCGAAGCATGTCTTCGAGTGTCTGGATCGTCCTCTCAGTCTGACCGTCCGTCGGAGGGTGATAAGCCGTGCTGATATATAGTCTCTTCCCCATCGCATCATGGAATCTCTTCTAGAATTTCGATGTAAAACGGGTGTCAAGATCCGACACGATAGACACCGGCACTCCATGACGAGCTACGATTTCTTTGATGAATAGATCCGCCAGTCTTTCAGATGAATACGTCTCGCGGATCGGTAGGAAGTGGGCGCTTTTCGTCAAACGATCAACTATCACCCATATAGCATCATACCCCTTCGGGGTGCGTGGTAGCTTCGGGATGAAATCCATGGTGATGTGCTCCCACTTCCACTCGGGTATATCTAATGGTTGGATCTTTCCGTAAGGTTTCTAGTGCTCTGCCTTTACTTGTAAACAAGTCAGGCACTTACTCACATATTCCACCATATCACGCTTCATACCCGGCCACTAATAACCTTTCTTCATGTCTGGGTACATCATGGTAGCACCGGGGTGAATGGAGTATCGAGTCTTTGGGCCTCATCCATAATCTTTCCACGTAGATCCCCGTACCGAGGAATCCACATTCGCCCAAATCGGGTCTTAACACCAAGAGTGTTCTCACCCAGTTCTGTAACTAGACCTCTAATCCTTTCGGAGTTAAGACGATCTTCTTTCAAAGCCTCGTCTTGGAACTCCTTAACCTGTGTCATCACATCAGAGGTCATAATTAGCTGATAAGCCTTCACCCGAATCGGCTCGGGCCTTTCCTTTCGGCTAAGGGCATCCGCCACCATGTTGGCTTTGCCCGGATGGTAGTGGATCTCACAATCATAGTCTTTTATCAGCTCTAACCATCTCCTTTGCCTCATGTTTAGATCCTTCTGCTCGAAGAAGTACTTCAAGCTTTTGTGGTCCGTGAAGATGGGGCACTTCGTCCCGTATAGATAGTGCCGCCAAATCTTCAACGCGAAAACCACCGCAGCTAGTTCTAGATCGTGCGTGGGATAGTTGACCTCGTAGGTCTTCAGTTGTCGAGACGCATAGGCTATTACTCTTCCGCGTTGCATCAATACGCAACCTAGCCCAGAATAAGATGCATCCGAATAGACCACTAAGTCTACATTTCCCTCGGGCAATGTCAAGACAGGAGCTCGTGTCAGTCTCATCTTCAACTCCTCAAAGGCATCCTCCTGTTCTCGACCCCACACGAACTTTATGTCCTTGCGAGTCAATTTTATCAAAGGTGAGGCTATCTTGGAAAAGTCTTGAATAAATCTTCTATAGTATCCCGCCAATCCCAAGAAGCTACGAATCTCAGATGGCATCTTTGGCGACTCCCATTGCATCACGGCCTCAACCTTTGCTGGGTCTACCATTATTCCCTTTGCATTTACCACGTGACCCATAAATTGCACCTCGCGTAACCAAAAAGCACACTTGGAGAACTTAGCATACAGTTTCTCCTTCCTCAAGGTCTCCAACACCTCCCGAATGTGGCCGGCATGCTCTTCTTCGCTCCTAGAATAAATCAGTATAACATCGATAAACACAATTACTGATTTATCCAACATTGGCCGACACACTCGATTCATCAAATCCATAAAAGCAGCCGGCGCATTGGTGAAACCAAAAGACATAACGAGGAATTCGTAGTGACCGTAGCGCGTACGAAAAGCTGTTTTAGGGATATCTTGTTCCTTCACCTTCAACTGATGGTAGCCTGATCGAATATCTATTCGTGAAAACTAACTGGTGCCTTGAAGCTGATCAAATAAATCATCGATTCTCGGCAAGGGGTATCTGTTCTTCACCGTCAATTTATTCAGCTCGCGGTAGTCGATGCACATCCTCACAGTACCATCTTTCTTCTTTACGAACAGAACCGGAGCACCCCAAGGTGAGATACTCGGCCTAATAAACCCCTTATCTAGCAACTCCTGCGACTGCTCCATCAACTCTTTCATTTCCGTCGGAGCCAATCGGTATGGTGCTTTGGCAACAGGTTGAGCACCGGGTATCAAGTCGATCTGGAACTCGATCTCTCAGTCAGGTGGCAATCCCGATAAGTCTTCCAGGAATACGTCTGGAAATTCACACACAACCGGTAAATTGGATAGTTGCGGTGTTGGCGTCTCCACATTCTTTACATAACATAAGTAGGCACTACATCCGCGCTCAATACAAGATTTTTACCCTATCGCGACAACAAAAGTCATCGCCATAGGTGCCTGATGTCGTCGCCATAGCCTATGACAACGACATGTCGTCGCGATAGACGTAGTAGCCGTAGTTCCGTCTCCATAGGCCAAAAACTGTCGTCGGCGTAGACCATGTCGCCATAGAACCCTATCACGACGACATGTCGTCGCCATAGTGTTGTCGCGATAATTTTCCCTTAATTTTTAAATTTAAAAATATTTTTAAAAAGACCCTATGGCGACGACATGTCGTCGCTATAGGTGTTTTTATTTTTAAATAATATAATATTAAACTAATATAATTATTTCTTAATTTTATCTATGGCGACGACATGTCGTCGCCATAGGGTCTCTGTTTAAAAATTTTATTATTTAAAATTTGATTTTTTCCTGTTTTTTACCTGAATAATTACCCAAATCAGATACGCAGAAATAAAACCTAAACATTATCAATACCAAAGTAACTTCCTAATTGTCTTAAGTACATACCAAAGAAGACAAAAGTACCAAAGTAAACATGTCTTAAGTTTTTAAAAACCTAACAAATTAACTTCCTAATTGTCGCCATCTTCGTCATCTTCGTTGTTGTTGGGATTATACTTTCTTCTTTCAAATTCAGCCATCTTTTCTTGCATTTCTCGCATTTGTTGCCTTAATGCTTCCATTTCTTCATTGGGATGTGATGATCCACTTGATTGTTCATAACGAGAGAGATTTTTTACTTTTCGTCCAACACATCTCGTATGACCACGCCTTTCTTCTAATGCAAGCTCTAAACATTGCATCTCATTAACGGGCGACTCTCCCGCCTCCATTTGCATTTGGGCGTATTGATTTTCAATTTTGCCTGCAATTTTAAAGAATCAAAATGAAAAGTTATTAAGATTTTTATAAAATTTCGACAGCATAACTGTAACAAATGAAAAAAACCATCCCAAATTATAACTAAATATAACATAAAATTCGCAGCATAAATATCCCAACTTTCAAGATATAAACATAACTAAATATAACATAAAATTCCCAACTTTCAAGATCACCAAACATAATATATCAAATACATATGAACTTATGATAATAACATTGTTAACATATAAAACTTACCCAATCTTCTTCTGCCCTTTGGTTGACCCATCCTGACCCTTCTCTGTAATGCGACCTCCTCCATGTTTCGATGTAACTTGGGGTCCCGGTTTGTTGCTCCTATTAAAAACAATATTCATAAAAAACAGAAAAGAATTAATAATACATAATTAAATAATATATGTTTTTTTACCTGAAGATATCGTCTTTGAGCATATGATCGACTACCATGCAGACTTGGATACAGTTGTTTTGCCCTATTCTCTACGCCTTTTTCAGAAATGTGTTTATGTTCTTCACTTGAGAAAAACTTAACCACCCGCTCCCATGACTCCCGACTTTGACCTTCAGGTGGATTATTTAAAACTTGCTCAATATTATCATAGCCTCCATGATTTAAGAAATGTTGTTTCATATTGTACTTTCTATCTTGAAATGCTTGCTGGCAATCCATATGGATACCAAGTTGGTGTAAGGCCCCCCGTTCCCGGGCACCTTACGGTTGGTCATTCATCGCACATAAAACATTTTAAAACGTATATTTACTTTGCAGCGGAATTTAAAACTTTTATTTATAACTAAAAACATGTCAATTCATAACTTTACAACATTCGTTTTCTTTTCAAATACAATGACATGTCAAAATACGGATGCCAGCCTCAACAACTGAGTAGTCGCCCTGTGCCATCCTCAGCAACATACCTGCCAACTGGAAAAACATCAAAGTCAGCGTTGCTGAGTGAGTTCTAGTTTTATATTAAAACATACTTTACTTACCATCAAAACCATTCTTACATACACACGATCCTACAACATACGTACACGTAGATAATATTATTATTATCCTCATCATTCATTCATTAACTTTCGTTCGTGTACCGTTCGTCGTTAACGTTCCCGTTCTTTCTTAACTCTTTCTTTCGTTCATATGTTTCTTACTTTCATTCATACATTCGTTACATTCATCCGTACGTACATTAAGTTCATTCTTACGTTCATTTCATTTATTCGTACGTTCATTACTTTCGTGCATCCTCTATCTTTCACTTCCATCTAGATCCGGTCACACTTTACCCTCTTCATGGCACACAGCCATGATTACTGAGGTCGAGTGACAAAGATCCGGTTCATGCGTTAACACCATGTTCCTTCCGTTCATTATCTTCATTCGTTCGTTCTTTAACTTTCATTACGTTCATTGTCTTTCGTTCGTTTCATGCTTTCTGTCTTTCAAAACTATCTCTCTCAATCATCAACTCACGCAATACTCCCGACTCATGTCCGAAGACTGATACTGTGCCGGGGCCTGCTCACAAACCCCCGACTCATGTCCGAAGACTGACACAGTACCGGAGCACGCAATGCGTTCCTCCTTTGTCTCATCTCACTCTCACGCACTACTCCCGACTCATGTCCGAAGACTGATACTGTGCCGGAGCCTGCTCCCAAACCCCGACTCATGTCCGAAGACTGACACAGTACCGGAGCATGCGATACTCTACTCATTCAACTAGATCCTGTCTCATGCAATATCCCTGACTCATGCTCGAAAGCTGATGCTGTGCCGGGGCCTGACACACAAACCCCCGACTCATGTCCGAAGACTGACACAGCTCCGGGATACGCGACAAAGATCCTCTTTCGAGTCTGTTGCGACACAGAGTCGCTCACCTCACAACTATGTTCGGCCTTATGCCACACCCCCGAAGTTAAACATAACTCGGGTAACAACACCCCCACCGAAATGGGTAACATCACCCCCACCGAAGTGGGTAACTGCACCCCACCGAAGTGGGTAACTGCACCCCTACCGAAGTGGGTATCATCACCCCCGCCGAAGTGGGTAACTGCACCCCCACCGAAGTGGGTAACATCACCCCCGCCGAAGTGGGTAACTGCACCCCCTTCGGGAGCTATCACGTCACTTCCTACCCATGCTCTTCTCCCGAAGGCCAGTATTTGAACTACGTCTCTCCTCGTACATAACAGCCCTACTTGGGCGAGTGAACATACTCTAGTCGCATGGCCTTCTTGCCACTGAACCTTGTGATTGGACAACTATGCGAATGGGCATACATTCGTGCGAATGGACCTCCTATCGTGCGAATGAACACTATACGAATGGGCTACTAGGCGACTAACCCTCAGTCGTGCGACTGAACTACTATGCGAATGGACCTATGCGACTGAATCCCTCAGTCGCAGGGCCTGTCGTGCGACTGAGCCCTAGTCGTGCGTCTGAGCCTCAATCGTGCGATTGAACGTCAGTCGTTCCTCAGTCGGCCGATTGGCCCTTCAGTCGCCTAGCCCTAGCTAGGCAGCGACTGGAGTTCATCACGAACAGCAGCCGCGACATTCGGATTTCAAACCCTTCCAGACCTCATTTGAGCTCAAATTAGCCCCTCTAATCCATAGGGAAACATCGACCTCATACAAGCCTATTCTAGTCCGGAATCGAGCCCTAAACGTACCATACACATACACATTCATACATACACGGGTTAAACACCCAAAACTCGAAAATAACTTTCAGATGTGTTCCAGCCCCAAAACTCCTTTAAAAACATGTAAAAGACGGGTCTTAGAACTCACCTTATCAAGGAGAAGATGAAGAGCTTCGATTTGAATAGCCTCTCAACAAATCTCGAGCCCGAATCACCCCGTTCTCTCTTTTCTTTCTCTGCTCTGTCGCTCTCTCCTTTCCCCCCCGACTGAAGTGTGTAAGTGTTAGGGAAAGAAGAGAGTTGCTCCTCTTTTATAAGTACAGCTCAGTCGCATCTGGTCTAGAGGCGATTGGACCTTCAGTCGCATGATCACCATACGACTGGACCCCAGTCGCATGAGTTCCATGCGGTTCATCCTTCATTCGGGCGATTGAACTCCAATCGTACGGTTGAGCTTCAATCGGGCGAATAACATGCGGTCGAACCTTCAGTCGCATCAATTCCATGCGACTGAGGCTCAGTCGCATAACCTACCAAAAAGTCAAACTGCCGGGCGTTACAAGTCCTCCCCCCTTAAACGGGTTTCGTCCCCGAAACCTGTTGTTCCTTAAACTTTCGCGGGCAATACTGTCCCATCTCTTTTCCAGTCTAACACTTGGAATCCTATCGCTCTTCATCGTTTGTCAACATTCAACTTCGGGTCTATCTTGGACTATCGACATCGGCAACCCATGCGTACTGATCAATGTTCATTTGACCAGCACCTGCGACTTCAAACATGCCATGTAGAATACGGTTACCACATCACAATATTCGAGCAAAGGCTCGGCGTCATAATCATTGAGCTTCAGAGCATCGCTGAGAACCTTCAGCTTTAATGCTTGAGGAATACGGTCATCAACTTGCGTAAAGTTGCTGCTTAACCCAAGCCCTCGTTTCATGTTCTTTAAGTATGAATAATGACCCTATGGCAAACCCAACAACTGGCAAGAAAGGAAAATCGGCTTACTTGGTGACCCAACCAAATTTATCCTTTCTCTTTTGCTTCCGATCTCTCATTCTTCTTGTTTGCTATGCGTACTTTGCTGTCGATGAACATTTCACAGGCTGAAACTGTTCCTCGGACAACAGGTGACACAGCCTTCTCAATTGCATCACACAATCCTCTAGGACATCAGGTGACCTAGTGAATCTGCTAATTGTAATCTCTACATCGAAGGGCTCATCGATGTCTCTTCTCCTAACATGCAACTCACAACGGAAGACAGTAGGAACGAACTACTACTAGCATCACATTCAAGGCATATATGCACAAATTTAAATCACCGGAAACGTACCTGATACGACATCGGGGTCCGTCCTAGCTTCCTCCGATCTTCTTCACTCCCGAACCTTCCGCCCTCGGCTTCTTACAATCCCTGCTCCTATAACCTTCCTCCCCGCAAGAATAACACCTCCCCATACCGCAGTTCTTCGCCACGTGTCCGGTCCTTCCACATTGGAAACAGACATTGGTCCCCAATCTACATTCCTTAGGGTGCTTATGTCCACACTTGTCACACCTTTCCGGCCCCGCCTCCGTTATGACTACACGCTGATCATCCACTCGTGCGTGCTTATTATTTGCCAGGACACCACCCCGTCCAGTTCTCTTCCCCTTCTAGTTCCGACCTACATCATCTTTCCCGCCATCTTCATCCACCACCACCGTCGTTCTTTCATCATACAACCTCCCCGCCAAATCAACCGCCGATCTAAACGTGCTTGGTTGGGCAGCGGTCATATGCCTACGGATGTCCGTCGGCAAACCCTGGATATACCTTTTGATCTTCCGCGAAAGAGGTGTCACCTGATCCGGCACCAGTCGTGCCATCTCGTTGAATTTAGTGGTATATTGCTGATGTGTCATCGTCCCCGCTTCTAATTGCAGGAACTCCCTTTCAACTTTATCCATTTCACGGCGAGGACAGAACTCCTCAATCACCAGCCTTTTCAACTCTGACCATCTCATCCTTCCGATAGCCCGACTACCCTCAGCTTGGACTATATTGTCCCACCAGCATAAAGGTGAGTCCACGAAAGAATGAGTGGCAAACTTAACCTTCTGATCTTCACGACACTCACTAATTTCCAGTACCGCTTCCATCTCTCTGACCCAACGATGAGCGGCAGTAGCATTGCCGTTACCATCAAAGGTTGGGGCTTACATCGTTGAAACGCCCCATAGTTACAGCCTCGTGCCGCCACCGGCGCAGGCGCTTCCTCTTCTTCCTCATCCTCTTCATCAAAGAAAACCGTTTCGGTCTCGGGCCGTCTCCTTTCACCCGAAGATCTACCCCTTTCTTGTCTCTCCTCGTTTCTAACAGCCTTTATCACCTCAGTCACTACAGACGGTAAGATCGTCTGCATGACTTGGTGTACTTCTTCCACAACCGCCTCTCTCATCGAGGCTCTCAAATTGGCACTTTCATCTGCTCCCTCCTGATGAGGAGTCTCGTGTCCTTCACGAACCACCCTTTCAACTCTAGGTCTTCCTCTGGTGACCCGTGGTTCAGTGCCACGTCCGCCACCACCTCCACCACGTGAAGCCTTAGAAGATCTACCACCGGCCATCCTCTATAACACACTAAAAGATTCAAACACTAACACGGTCATTCAAGGAAATAACTCAGTTCACGTCAAGTATAGTAAGTCCCTAATTACAGTGATCAGTTGTGATTAGCCACTTACCTTACTTTTCACACCCCGAGCATTACCTGTCCTGACTATATTAGCATCTAAATCTAACAGTAGCACATAAACACATAACATGCGCACACAATACCGGTTAACTTTAAGAAAATACCTGATGGTACACAGCTACTCAGTTTGGCATCCCTTCTCTTTTGTCCCATTCTCAGTTTAAGTTAAGGTTTATTTTGAAAATTTACCCATTTCACTTAAACTTTTGCTCTGATACCAACTTATAAGGCCCCCCGTTCCCGGGCACCTTACGGTTGGTCATTCATCGCACATAAAACATTTTAAAACGTATATTTACTTTGCAGCGGAATTTAAACTTTTATTTATAACTAAAAACATGTCAATTCATAACTTTACAACATTTGTTTTCTTTTCAAATACAATAACATGTCAAAATACGGATGCCAGCCTCAACAACTGAGTAGTCGCCCTGTGCCATCCTCAGCAACATACCTGCCAACTGGAAACACATCAAAGTCAGCGTTGCTGAGTGAGTTCTAGTTTTATATTAAAACATACTTTACTTACCATCAAAACCATTCTTACATACACACGATCATACAACATACGTACACGTAGATAATATTATTATTATCCTCATCATTCATTCATTAACTTTCGTTCGTGTACCGTTCATCGTTAACGTTCCCGTTCTTTCTTAACTCTTTCTTTCGTTCATATGTTTCTTACTTTCATTCATACATTCGTTACATTCGTCCGTACGTACATTACGTTCATTCTTACGTTCATTTCATTTATTCATACGTTCATTACTTTCGTGCATCCTCTATCTTTCACTTCCATCTAGATCCGGTCACACTTTACCCTCTTCATGGCACACAACCATGATTACTGAGGTCGAGTGACAAATATCCGTTCATGCGTTAACACCATGTTCCTTCCGTTCATTATCTTCATTCGTTCGTTCTTTAACTTTCATTACGTTCATTGTCTTTCGTTCGTTTCATGCTTTCTGTCTTTCACAACTATCTCTCTCAATCATCAACTCACGCAATACTCCCGACTCTTATCCGAAGACTGATACTGTGCCGGGGCCTGCTCACAAACCCCCGACTCATGTCCGAAGACTGACACAGTACCGAGCACGCGATACGTTCCTCCTTCGTCTCATCTCAGTCTCACGCACAACTCCCGACTCATGTCCGAAGACTGATACTGTGCCGGGGCCTGCTCCCAAACCCCGACTCATGTCCAAAGACTGACACAGTACCGGAGCATGCGATACTCTACTCATTCAACTAGATCCTGTCTCATGCAATAACCCCGACTCATGCTCGAAAGTTGATGCTGTGCCGGGGCCTGACACATAAACCCCTGACTCATGTCCGAAGACTGACACAGCACCGGAATACACGACAAAGATCCTCTTTCGAGTCTGTTGCGACACAGAGTCGCTCACCTCATAACTATGTTTGGCCTTATGCCACACCCCCGAAGTTAAACATAACTCGGGTAACAACACCCCCACCGAAGTGGGTAACATCACCCCCACCGAAGTGGGTAACTGCACCCCACCGAAGTGGGTAACTGCACCCCACCGAAGTGGGTATCATCACCCCCGCCAAAGTGGGTAACTGCACCCTCACCGAAGTGGGTAACATCACCCCCACCGAAGTGGGTAACTGCACCCCCACCGAAGTGGGTATCATGACATACTACACCCACACTATGTGGGTACCTACTATACACTATGTACCATCTCAATGGCCCGTCACAGGACTGGAACCTCTACGTACGCCCTTAAAGAGCCGTGCACATTGGTACACTTCGCTTGCAAGCCTCTCTCGTTTTTATTCGTTCATTAATGATTCATTCAATCATCGTATTTCTCTTTTATTATCTTTCACTTTACGTTATTAATACTTTTCATTTGTACATAAACAATACACGTAAAGATTCAGAAAGATAACATACACCCAAAAACAAGAAACATCGGCATTTACAAATCATCAGTATTCACCATCTATCATGGCGACATCATACTTAACGTACATACATCATGCATACACATGCAATACTATCATCATCGTGTCAACTTAACTTCTAAGCCTCAGTAGTTATCACACATGTACCTTCGGGAGCTATCACGTCACTTCCTACCCATGCTCTTCTCCCGAAGGCCAGTATTTGAACTACGTCTCTCCTCGTACATAACAGCCCTACTTGGGCGAGTGAACATACTCCAGTCGCATGGCCTTCTTGCGACTGAAACTTGCGATTGGACAACTATGCGAATGGGCATACAGTCGTGCGAATGGACCTCCTATCGTGCGAATGAACACTATAAGAATGGGCTACTAGGCGACTAACCCTCAGTCGTGCGACTGAACTACTATGCGAATGGACCTATGCGACTGAATCCCTCAGTCGCAGGGCCTGTCGTGCGACTGAGCCCTAGTCGTGCGTCTGAGCCTCAATCGTGCGATTGAACGTCAGTCGTTCCTCAGTCGGCCGATTGGCCCTTCAGTCGCCTAGCCCTAGCTAGGCAGCGACTGGAGTTCATCACGAACAGCAGCCGCGACATTCGGCTTTCAAACCCTTCCAGACCTCATTTGAGCTCAACTTAGCCCCTCTAATCCATAGGGAAACATACCTCGACCTCATACAAGCCTATTCTAGTCCGGAATCGAGCCCTAAACGTACCATACACATTCACATTCATACATACACGGGTTAAACACCCAAAACTTGAAAATAACTTTAAGATGTGTTCCAGCCCCAAAACTCCTTTAAAAACATGTAAAAGACGGGTCTTAGAACTCACCTTATCAAGGAGAAGATGAAGAGCTTCGATTTGAATAGCCTCTCGACAAATCTCGAGCCCGAATCACCCTGTTCTCTCTTTTCTTTCTCTGCTCTGTCGCTCTCTCCTTTTCCCCCCGACTGAAGTGTGTAAGTGTTAGGGAAAGAATAGAGCTGCTCCTCTTTTATAAGTACAGCTCA
Source organism: Flaveria linearis (assembly GCA_024085815.1). Classification (NCBI taxonomy): domain Eukaryota; kingdom Viridiplantae; phylum Streptophyta; class Magnoliopsida; order Asterales; family Asteraceae; genus Flaveria; species Flaveria linearis. The sequence continues at coordinate 67,687,595 of CM044005.1, forward strand.
GTCGCATCTGGTCCAGGGGAGATTGGACCTTCAGTCGCATGATCACCATACGACTGGACCCCAGTCGCATGAGTTCCATGCGGTTCATCCTTCATTCGGGCGATTGAACTCCAATCGTACGGTTGAGCTTCAATCGGGCGAATAACATGCGGTCGAACCTCCCGTCGCATCAATTCCATGCGACTGAGGCTCAGTCGCATAACCTACCAAAAAGTCAAACTGCCGGGCGTTACAGTTGGATTCCATGCCAATGGTCTGAACCACGATAAGCATCTAAATTAAAATATTCCTACAAAACAGAATAGTGAGAAATATATAAAAGTTATGATTACTAAATTACAAATAAAAGACTACATAATACTCGCCTCCAGAAAATTAAACAATGATATCTTAAACGTATCAGGGACTTTTTCCCAAGAGGGATAATGAAAAGGAGCAGTGGCAACATGATTGGATAATGCTCTAACAAACAATTGACTGTTTTCTCCCATAGCTTTAAATTGTTTTCCTGTATGATCAAATTCCACGGGCAGTGGTTGTTGTTGTTTGCAGCCCATTTCTCATATAAATTTAAATTCCTTCCTTTGATCGTCTTTTCTTAGCTGACGCTATATTAATATAAAAAATCAAAAGGTTAGTAACATTTTAAATATATTTAAAATTTAAAACATTAAGTTACATGATTAGCAACTGGAAGGAAGAGTATATCCATGCCCGGGGGATCCCTATCCCTGCCGTCACCACCATGTGATCCTGCTATGGATGAAGACATAACCTGCAATAAATCATGTGTCACTTTAATAAGAAATAGAATAAAATGTCACTTGATTTATAAGAAATAAATAAAGTGTTCTTATTACAACAATCAATCTGAGTTATCACTATAAAGATTTTCATCTTCGTTTAAAAGATTATCATCGCTCTCGTTCATACTATCATTAATATCTAATACATCTTCATCTTCTTCTCATCTGAGAGATATGCATCTTCATCTTCTTCTTCATCATTAATAAATCTTCATCATGAACAAGTGGAGCAACAGGCAACCAACTTAAGTCTACGACTAAATCACAATTATCATGTGCATCTCTCTCATCGTTAATAACTCGTGCACTTGATTCACCAATTTCAACATTGTTATCGACTACTAAGTTATAATCAGACGACTCATTGTCGTGCAATACATCTATCTCATTAGCAACACTAATACTAGGATGATCCCAAAGCTTTCGATGATGAACATCCTCCACAACCCTCCAATTGTTGGTGGCTTTAGAAGGATCTTCAAGATAAAACACTTGTTGAGCTTGTGTTGCTAAAATGAAAGGCTGATCACGAAACCATTCACGGCTGACATCGATAACAACAACGTTATTCTTTCTAATTACAGATCCCTTTGGTGATGTGTCGAACCATTTACAACGAAATAGTACAACACTGTAACCATTTATATAGTTCAACTCGTAGATGTCTTCTAGCTGACCATAAAATCGCGTACCATCTTCTCCTATTGTAACAACACCGCTGTTTTGTGTGGTGCGTCTAATATCACGGCTATTTACCACAAATCTAACACCATGACAATACAAGCTGTGTAAGAATATGTGCACACGGGGCCATGTGCCAATGCCTTCAGTTCTTTGTCAGGAGACGTATTGAACTTATATTAAGCCATGAAAAAAATTCATTTTTACATCGCTTCCAGGGAATTCAAGTTCAAATTCACTGTGTGACAAATATAATATTTATATTAGTTTATCATTTTAGCTAAAGTGAAAACTAATAAGATAATTTAAACCAAAAAAAACTTACGACATGTAGACTTTAACTTCTTCACAATTGTTTAGCACAAACCATTGAAATGACTTTTTAGAATTTTCACTAAGGGAAATGATTTTCTTCTTTGAAATTGGTCGACATTGTGACGAAAAAACAGAGAACTTTCTCTTTGGAATGCCAGGATCTTCATTCCTATCAGGACGGTTAAATTTGGTTTTAATATCCTCCAAATACATAGAGCAGAATATCAATGCTTCATCTGCAACATAACCCTCTGCTATTGATCCTTCAGGCTTAGCTTTGTTTCGAACATAAGTTTTCAGCTTTTTCATGTATCTTTCAAAAGGATACATCCATCTCATATATACAGGCCCTCCAAGAGTAGCTTCTTCAGGTAAGTGTAGAATTAGATGAACCATAATATCAAAAAATGCTGGAGGATATATTAGTTCCAAATTGCATAAAATATTAACCACTTCTTTCTGTGCTTTAAACATGTCATCCACATCTAGTGATCGTGCACAAATCTTTTTAAATAATGTGCAAAGGTTAATAATTGTTGTTGAAACATTTTCTGGCCACATGCATCGTGAATTAATGGTCCATAACAACGCCGCATGCATCGTGAATACAGTTTCTGTCGAGGCATCTCTTATTTGTACTCCATCCTTCCACAATTGCTTCAACTCATCCACCAGAGGCCTTAGAAAATATCAATGTCTTTTCCAGGTGATTTAGGACCAGGAATAAGCAAAGTTAACATGAAGAAGACTCTTTCATACATAACCACGGTGGTGTGTTATACGTTGTTAACACAACTTGCCACATACTGTAAGCTTGACTCATGTTACCAAATGGATTAAAGCCATCTGCAGCTAGACCCAAACGGACGTTCCTAGGCTCTTTGGCAAATTCAGGATGTCTCTTATCAAATTCTTGCCATGCCTTCCCATCTACTGGATGACGCATAATACATCCGTTGAGCGTCCAGTGTGATGCCAAATCATATCCTTTGCTGTGAGTCTAGAACTATAACTTCGTTAAGCCGATGAGTTAATGGAAAATACCGCAATACTTTTTGTGCTACTTTTTTCCTTTTGTGTTTTTATCAACCCATCTGCTCTTTCTCATTACAAACCGGACAGTTTTGCAATTCTTCATTCTCTTTCCAAAACAAAGCACAATCATTGATGCAAGCATGGATGGATTCATATCCTAACCCAATCTTTTTCAGCTTCTTCTTCGCCTCATAGTGTGAAGATGGAATGTGATTTTCTTTCGGGAATGCAACCTTTAAGAACTCTAAAAGTTGATCAAACGAACTATTTGTCCATTTGTTGATTACATTAATATGCATCAGTTTGGCTAGAAAGTTTAAAGAAGATATCCAATTACAACCGGGGTATAACTCAGTGTTGACCTCATTATAGAGTTCATCAAATTCGAGTCTAATGTATATCCATCCTCATCTATATTTTCTGCATTCTCTGCGATAACATCTTCGATTGCATCAAACATCTCATTATTTGATATTACTTGTTGGAGGAGTACGTGTTATTGTAGCAAATTATTTTGTAGCATCAGAAGAACTAGAGACCTCACCATGATAAACCCATTTCGTATAATGTTGAGCAAAGCCACGATCATGTATGTGAGCATTAATAGTATTTAAATCATGACGAAAGCATTCACACAATCTTTACGCGGGCATTTTGTTTTGCCATCACTCTCGACAAAGTCTTAACATTCTCCATAAAGTTTTTAAGACCTTCTAAAAAAACGAGATGTTCGATTTTTTATTTTAATCCAGCTTTTATCGATTGTCATAACTGTTTCATACACATACATTATCATTCTATCAAAACAAATAAACTTCATATATGAACCTATAAATTATCATTTAACAAAACAATCCAATAAACTTATATCTTAACCTATAACATTTCATTTAACAAAACAATCTCAATAAACTTTATATCTTAACCTATAACATTATCATTCTAACAAAACAATCTCAATATACAACTACATT